>OX380346.1:7583151-8083327 GCA_947425015.1 Pterostichus niger | reverse complement strand
TCTGCTTAGGCAAAGTGCCACACCCAGTGATGGGTAAAAGGCGTGATGATATATTTATTTATTTATTTAATATAATTAATTCGTTTCAAATAAATCAAATTAAACAATATGTTTCCTTCATTTGTAACATAGCCCGCCAACATTTTCTCTGTCTCGAATACGCCCGCGACAAAAATAAATTGAAAGCTCCTACTAAAATAAAATTTAAAAAAAAATAGTTATTTGTATACGTCACAGAATATATAGGTTTTTTTTTTGTAACCTACGGAATGTAACTTGGATGTTCCAAACAAGAGTACACGAGTTCAAATCCTGCTGCATTCAACTAGAAATAAAGAAATGTAATCATCTCAATATACATACGAAAAATGTAATAATCTTTATTGTTTTTTTAAGTTTAAAAAGAAGCTTTGTTTAAAGAAATCCGCGTTTGGAAGTTTGTATATTAAAAATTGAAGTCGTAATAATACAATTTTGTTGCAGGTGTTGTATTAAAAAAGTCAACAAATGATTAAAATTTATGCTAGTAATAATTTCAAGCAATAGATTTTAATAAGAAAGAGTAACCTGCAATATTTCTTCCAGTTACTAAATCTCCGAAAAATATGAGATTTATTACCTGGAGAAGCCATAAATTTCATCAAATTTCCAGCAAATCTTGTTAAATCTTACAATCTTAAATCTAATTTCCTAAATGCAAATTTAATTTTAAAGAACTAAGTTACTAACTCTTTAAAGCGGAAGAAATTTACTGTCGCATGACATGTTTAAAATTAGATGTACACAGCTGCTCTCTTGTACGCTATACAACATTTTTTATTCCTAATAAAATAACATATAAGTAAGCCATTCGTATTTATATTATATCTTGATTAAATAAGATAATGAACATTTGCAAATAGAAATAATGCATTTACGTTTTTCAGTGGTATCGAGTGGGCCTGTGGATCTTGAGAACCCTGGTTCGATCCCCACAGCCGACAAACAATTTTCACCAATTAAATATATCACTTACCGAAATCTGCTTAGGCAGAGTGCCACACCCAATGATGGGTAAAAGGCGTGATGATATATTTATTTATTTTTATTTACGTTTTAGCAAAATTCATTTGATACGCAAAAAAAAAACATGAAAGCTGTTGGGAGGTTTCCAATTAAAATACATATTATATTGTATATTATATCAGTGGTGATTTCGGGAAAGTTATGCGCTAATATTCTTCATAAACTTGATTTTATTATTATTATTATTATTGTTATTATTGTTCTGGTTCGATTCCCACAGGCGACAAACAATTTTCACCAAATTTAAATCTCTCCACTAACATCTTTGGGGGCCGTGATTTGACGGACTTCACGCGAAGAAATATATCACTTACCGAGATCTGCTTCGGCAGAGTGCCACACCCAGTAATGGGTAAAAGGCGTGATGATATATTTATTTATTTATTTTTACTTGTTTTCAAATCTACAAAATCGGAATTTGAATTGAGAATTGAGACTGTCTTGAAAGTTGAATTACGAATAATTTTACAATGCTTATATTTGAGGGAAGAAACTTGTAATAATTAAAAAATTTTTGATTTAAGTACATTTTATTTATACTAACGTTTCGGTACATCTTTATGGGGTAGGTGACTCAAGGGTATCAATCAAGTCGACTTGTGGATTTGCGAATTCGAATTTGATTTTCACAGTCGACAAACAATTAAAACCACCCCTGTGGCTCCACCTCTACTAACAGCTTCCGGAGATGTGATATAACAGATGGTAACCGCACTTCACGAGATCTGCTACGGCAGAGTACCACACCGAGTAACTAATAAAAAGCGTGATATATTTATTTTATTTTATTTGTCCGAAAATTAATGAATAACAAAAGGTAACTATAAACAAGTAATAGTTATTTATGAAACTAGTAAGGAAATGCAGGTTATTACCTTACGCATGTGAAATTTGCAGAACGAGGCGTAGCCGAGTTATGTAAACACATAAGTAAGGTAATAACCTATTTTCTTACTAGTTTCATACAATATTTTTTCTACTTCCATTCTAATAAATACGAAAGAGCGTTTTTGAACATTATGAAATTTTGACATATTAATGACAGTTATAAATTCAAAAAATAAAAGAATAACACATCAGAATTCGTCTACCGAGATATCTGTTGCTATGTTACCTCATTATTTTACTAGTTAATAACTCAAATAAGTGAAATAAAATGTCTATGTCCTAACGGAAGTAGAATAAAAGTCAATATGTAATTATTAATTTTTGATCAATTAAAGCTAAGTTTTATTCATTTCACAACCATCACAATTGTTCTTGTTATTCTTGGTCTTGTAAATTACAAAAAATATTTACATACATACATAACATCACGCTATATCCCATTATATGGGGTAGCACGAACCCGTTAACATTCTCATCCTGACACACGATACTCGATTCGACCATATTAACACTTCCTCCATACAAACTCTTTCTTTTCTCACAACCAAAATCCATCAACACGCAACAAACATTCATCCAGTCGCTCCTGTACACCAGTTTCGTAAATCTTCACTTACGCCCACTTCTCTAACAACGAATCTATAAGAAATATTTCAATTTTCAAATATAACTCTGGTAACTTTTTTTTAAATATGAAATATGTTTGATATTCTGAGAATTTTGTCTGGTTCAACAGATAAATAAATTTCTCCAATTCTAGATGAAAATACAACTGTAGATGTTTATGTAAAAATTGTAATAAAAAGGTTTATTTTATGTGAGATATATGACAGAAAATACTTCACAAAACTAATTAAACTAGTTGTGCCATGAATCATTTTAAAAGTCTGTTAGGTCGAATCAATTAATCTTGTATAAAAATAATATTTTCGCTGTAACACCACAATTCAGTGAAACTACAGGAAATGTAGTTTCCTCTTTGAAGTTCGCTAAAACAGCCATTCATTTATCAAATATAATTACTTTTAAACATTTTTACACGCAAGCTACATTGCTTACTACGCAACGCATTTGTCATATACGAATTTGATGTAATAGATATTGCGTTTCGAAATACACAAACCCTAAAGGCTATATTGAACTGTTTCAGTGTCTCTGCTACACAGGAAATTAAGTGAATCGAAATTATTTCCTTTCAAATGTTATTCGTAAAGCATATAAATTATTACAATGACATAAATTGGACAACTATTAATGTCGTACGATTTATTACAGATACAAATAGACTTATATAGAAACTTGTACAGCTTGCCTTTTGTGATTTTGTGCAAATGTCGAAAAATGTTTATAACAAGATTTACGTTACTACAAAAATGGGCATGTAGGTAACTCATATATATATTTCAGTGGCGTAACTAGGCAAGGGTTAAGACTACGCGCTAGGCAAAATTGTAATATAGCACTATGTTCTTAATTTTTTATCTCAGAATTGTGAATATATATAAAATAAAAAAAAATATATCACAAAATAAAGAACACTAGTTGATTTTAATAATATATTTTCAAAACTTTTATATTATATTACAAAGGAGAAAAAACCCCTCTGCCCCCAGTGGGTGGGACGGTGGGCAACATTGAAATCTTAAATAGGAACCCCCATTTTTTATTTCAGATTACATAAGTTTAGTGTGAAACTTTTTTTCTGATTTGTGATTTTCTTAAAGCAACAAGCAGGAATGATCTAGGCAAAAATTACCAAAGGAAAATCATATTCACATATGGTATTCTGCTTGACAATTCCGCGAAATATTTTATTTACTCCAAAAAAATGTTACCTGCAGTATTTTTAAAACAATGTCTCAACTACTATTACCTTGGTGATCAATTTACATTGATTAAGTTTTTGACATAACTAAGCAAAGAAATTCTTTAAAACTTATCTTTTCCCGCTAAAGCCTGATCCTGGTCCAAATAACTATTAAAAACAAGATAAATTTCAAAGAAGCAAGTACGAATTTTACCAAAATCGTATTGTTTCAATTGTTTCAACAATGTATCAGTATTATATTTCTTGTTATTGTACGAGAATTGAATGCATGCAGCTATTATAATTTTATATGGACCATTACTGACATAGAATCGATGCAAATAAACAATGATTTCCTATCTACCGATGCATTCAAGAAGAAATAGAACGGTAAATACAAATTGAACACATGTAGATTTCTCTCCATAAAATATCATTTAACTAAAGATTTTACATAGTTGTATCTTGAGTCCAGCAACTATTTTCTACAGAAATTTGTATTGTATGCAAGTATATTTTTTTTATGGAATGATACAACTTATCAAGAACTAGGCTACGGAACGAATCAAGCTTGGCCAAAGGAATACAAGGCATTCGAATTTTAGAAGATTAATTTATTGTATCTTCGAGTAGTAGATTTTGATGTACATTATATAAAAATAGCTTAGTGGTATCGAGTCGACCTGTGGAATTTAGAACTCGGGTTTGAGTCCCACAGGCGACAAACTATTTTCACCATGTTTAAACTATCCCTGTGGCTCTCCCTCCACTAACATCTTTGGGGGCCATATAAATAAATAAATATATCATCACGCCTTTTACCCATTACTGGGTGTGGCACTCTGCTGTAAGCAGATCTCGGTAAGTGATATATTTCTTCGCGTGAAGTGCGGTTACCAGCCGTCAAATCACGACCCCCAAAGATGTTAGTGAACGGGGAGCCACAAGGGTAGATTATAAATTGGGGGCCATGATATATTTATTTATGTTACGCTGTACAACAGGAACTTAATCCCAATTACAGTACAGGTTCCGCACTCACCGAGCCGCAGTGTAGTAGATTATATAATTCTTAGCTTGAGTAAGATTCGAACTCGGGATCTCCGGATTCGAATTTCATATCGCTAGCCACACCACCGTACTGATTTAAATAAAGAAAATATTCTACTCTAGTTTCTCTTCAACCACATTCATAATGAAGAAACTTATATCATTATCACAGTTTTAAATCATTCTTGTACTAGATTTAAAACGGTGATCATGATTTTTTGTAATGTTCTTTTTAATGTGTTTTATAGTTAATTGTTAAGAGTTGTTGTAATTTTATACATTTTTGACTATTTATTATTTTAAATTGTGACTAATTATGTTAAGTTTTTTTAAACAATTTGTTTATGTCAATTATTAGACGTTACATATCCCTGAAGAAGGCGATGGTTATCACCGAAACGTTGGAATTGTAACATTTTAAAAATAAATTAGACTAATATTCCAATTATATAAGTTTCTTCACATTCATAATTGTTTTTATAATACCTCGATTATGTCTCAAATTATTATTACTTAAAGAAATTAGCCACTTTTTTATTTGCCAAAATCTGATTCACACCCAGGAATGAGTAAAATAAACATGCATGGTATACTATGTTCAAAGATACTCCGTTATGGCCCTCTCAGTGGGTCTATTGTTAGGGATTTAAGCTTGATTTATAGGGGTGCAAGGACAGGTATGTATTCAGTATTTCCCAATTTAATTTTATTTTTATATATATTATAATAATGAAACAGAGAATTTTGTACAAATATTATTATTGATAATGAAGCAAAAATAAAAATGTTACATGAAAGTATCATTGTATAACAATTCGTCATTTAGTTAAATAATGCAAATAAACAATAGTGTCATACATAACAATAAATACAAAATATTACACTGCTATACATATGTAATTATTCGACAATATCATTGTCACTATCACAATCCATTTCACTATCGTCACTTGAGTCTTGAATATTTATAATAAAGTCTTTAGTAATGTTATTAATATCAATATATTGATTTTCTAAATCAATCACATGACGCACACTGTTAGCCCAATTTTCTGGTGTTATATTGTTCATTTCTCTTATTTTCCCTAATATGTAATAATACCGGTTTAATTTTGCGAATTCATTCAACACAGGCTTAGTAAGTTAAAGCCATAACGGAATATCTATGAACATACTATATGTATTTAAACCCAGTAAATATTCTATTCAAGTCAATAACTTAGAAACTGTTCACTAAAATATGTCCTAGCAAAGTCCAATCCGATAACTGTTCAACTATCAAGAATCAAGTCAGGTGAGTAACATCTTACAACAAACAACTGAACATCTTGTCATACCTATGCATTGAACCATAGTCTGCTATAAATAAATGAACAAATAATTGTTATTTTGCCTATCGGAGTGAACGACATTATAAAGCATTGGGATTGATTTGTTATCAAGAGTGCGTGTTATCGGTTGACATATGAGCTGGGATTTTGTAAATGGATGTGATACGTGGAGATGGCATGAATTTTTCATCGACTTTGACCCCTCTTTGATATAAATTCGGCAGATTGATATTTATAAGGTTGGCGACTAAAAATATCGCGATATCTCCTATAAGCGGACAATTTTTGTCTGGGTACTACATAATGGACATGAAAACGTTATTTTAATAAATATATAATTACGCCTTTTGCCCATTACTGGGTGTATTAGTTGATTTCGGTAAGTGATATACTGGATGTTTACAAAAATTTGGTCACCATGTCAAATGGCAGTTCCCTCTCTCAAATTAATTAGTAACCGTTTCCCTCACTAGTGATGAAAATTATTTTATGTTCGACTGCATCATATTACCTTGTTTTACGACACTATTTACTGTCCATAATCGGGTACTTTATTGGATTAGTACGATAAAAATGCAAAATTGGACTGCTGTCAATGTCACATTAAAACAAAATTCAAAAGAAATATTTAAACACCATTTTCTGTATGTATTATATGTGTCTTCATCAGGGTTCGTAAATATCATGATATTTATAATAAATATCAAAATATCTGATATATAGGATATATATCAGATAAATATCACTTTTTGGATATTTATTTTTTAATTTTATTTTTTGTACACATTTAGAAAAACTGAAAAATTAGAAAAATTTCACTTTTCCGGAGGCTATATCTCAAAAACTAAACAAGATATGGAAATGCGCTCAACGGCGTTGAATTCCCCGTGTCCGAATTGACTTGTAAGCAAATTTTCATACAATTTTAAGCAATTTAATATTTTTAATTATTTCCTAAGGGGTACCCCTTTGGTTTTTTCAGATTTTAATTCAATTTTCCCAAAAATCCTTAATCGTAGGATTATTAAAACGAAAATTTACATACATACGTATTTTGACCCACTGAATCCAGTGGTGCAATCTTCAAATGCATATGACTTCTGGTTTTCGAGAAAATGTTAAAAAACCGCTTTTTGCGATTTTTTTTGGCGGAAAATTGAAAAATAATAAAAATCGCTGAAACTATATTTATAAGTTAACTGAAGCACGAGAAAATTAATGCCGTTGAGCGCGTTTTCATATCACATTTAGTTTTTGAGATATAGCCTCGGAAAAGTAGAAAAACTGAAAAATTCGAAAAATTTCACTTTTCCGGAAGCTATATCTCAAAAACTAAACAAGATATGGAAATGCGCTCAACGGCGTTGAATTCCCCGTGTCCGAATTGACTTATAAGCAAATTTTCATACAATTTTAAGCAATTTAATATTTTTAATTATTTCCTAAGGGGTACCCCTTTGGTTTTTTCAGATTTTAATTCAATTTTCCCAAAAATCCTTAATCGTAGGATTATTAAAACGAAAATTTACATACATACGTATTTTGACCCACTGAATCCAGTGGTGCAATCTTCAAATGCATATGACTTCTGGTTTTCGAGAAAATGTTAAAAAACCGCTTTTTGCGATTTTTTTTGGCGGAAAATTGAAAAATAATAAAAATCGCTGAAACTATATTTATAAGTTAACTGAAGCACGAGAAAATTAATGCCGTTGAGCGCGTTTTCATATCACATTTAGTTTTTGAGATATAGCCTCGGAAAAGTAGAAAAACTGAAAAATTCGAAAAATTTCACTTTTCCGGAAGCTATATCTCAAAAACTAAACAAGATATGGAAATGCGCTCAACGGCGTTGAATTCCCCGTGTCCGAATTGACTTATAAGCAAATTTTCATACAATTTTAAGCAATTTAATATTTTTAATTATTTCCTAAGGGGTACCCCTTTGGTTTTTTCAGATTTTAATTCAATTTTCCCAAAAATCCTTAATCGTAGGATTATTAAAACGAAAATTTACATACATATGTATTTTGACCCACTGAATCCAGTGGTGCAATCTTCAAATGCATATGACTTCTGGTTTTCGAGAAAATGTTAAAAAAACGGTTTTTGCAATTTTTTTGGCGGAAAATTGAAAAAAAATAAAAATCGCTGAAACTATGTTTATAAGTTAACTGAAGCACGAGAAAATTAATGCCGTTGAGCGCGTTTTCATATCACATTTAGTTTTTGAGATATAGCCTCGGAAAAGTAGAAAAACTGAAAAATTCGAAAAATTTCACTTTTCCCGAGGCTATATCTCAAAAACTATTTGATATTTTTATATAATGGATATATATCATTGCAAAAATATGATGTTATATATCAAAATAAATATCATGATATATATCGATCGATATATATCTTCGAACCCTGGTCTTCATACAATTGTTAGATATTCTCTTGCATTACATGCAAGATCTTTTATTACCTTTGGAACGTCTTCAATGTCTTCATCCATCTCAACACTTTTTTCACTTTGACAATTTGATAAATAAAGCAACAAATGCATAACAACGAAGCACACTTTGAGATGCAATTAAATGTTTTAAATATAGGTATTGACATAATCATATTTTAAGAGAAAATATTCTCCATGCAGTCGAACATAAAACGTTGTATGCAACTCGTACATAATCGGACTTTATAGACTCGCCTTATTTATTAGCCTCGCTCGCAGCGCTCGCTCTGCCATAAAATTCGGCTCGTCCAATAAAGACCCAAATTATGTACGTGTTACATAAACTACTATTACCTAATTCCGTTATGAAAAGTCATACATTTTTCACGTTATGAAATGTCAATTTTTGTCATAACTGTCATTCAAGAGTTATGTAAAGAATTCTTTACATAACTAGTTACGTAATAAATGTGGACAATTTCAACTTTCTCAAAAATGTTTGCAAATAACGGGAAAACCTATTTATTAAAATGTTTAGGATTTATATAATTTTAATAATTATTTTTATTGGAGTAATTCTATTTTTTGGGACACTCAGTACTTATACACATGGAGTACAGTTACCAGCCGTCAAATCACGACCTCCTAAAATGTTAGTAGAAGAAGAATCACAGGATGCTAATTGTTTGTCGGCTGTCAGATTCGAACCCAGATTCTCAAATCCATAGTTCGACTCGATACCACTGATGTATTCATTTTATTTTTATTTCTGGTCTTTCGAAGCGCTATACAAGAACATACAACAATACTATCTCAAGAGTAGAGTGACCGTATTCTCGTCATATGTCCATGATGGTCAGTTACAAAAGTAACTGAAGAAGGTCGTCATAGCCCACACGAATCACTCTCTGATGTGGGACGTTTTGTAATATGATTCTGATTAGTTTCACAGATAATACAACGTTGTTTGAAATATTTTTGATTGCTTTTCTATCAATACATCGATATGATGTTTAAATTAGAAATTTTGAAAAGACGACCTTGGCTGTTTGGTTCATATTTTTAATTAGTTATTTGTAGAGTAATTAATTTTTGATCAAGGGTTTGAAATAAATTGTTCGTATTAATTTGAAGGTGATCACAACCTACTCGTTCATTTGCGAAATTCGGGTCATAAATCTTAGTTCCTACGATGTTTTGAAATAATACTATTTATAATTTGTGATATTTCATACACAGTAGAAAATATAATAGTTACACGCTATTTATAATACTTTAATAATTTGTACCGGACATAAAAAATAAATAAAGTTGTATCAGGCATATGCCATTTAATTTGCAACAAGTAATACGCAAATATAAATATTAATTTTACGAAAAGCCTTGCATAATATAAAAGCAATACATAAATAATTAATTTTCTACTATTTCTTTTATTAGTAATAACTCATTTTGAAATAATAAAATTTATGTTCTTTCATTTAGAAATTTAACAGTTTAAGTATTTATATTCAATATTAATATTTTAAGTGTTGGTAATTTTTCAATAATTTTGACAGCTTGCATGAATGCTTGTTTCCATGAGATTGCAAAACTATGCGAATGTAATTAATTTTATAGACGAAGACAGCATGAGTCAAAATTAATAGCAAATATTACATTCTGAATTATATAAACTAAAAAAATATAGTGTTAAAGTTACACTAAACTAACAAAAACTCATGTACTCTAAGGATTTTAAGACATCTAAGGCCTGTTATGACTCATAACATCTGTGGTTTATTCAACAGTTTAACGGTTTCAGAATATAAACACGTTAACGTCATTAACAAATATTATTTTTTCAAAATCTTTTATGAATAACGTCATTGTCATCATTTTAGAAGGTGATCAAGTAAGTCTGGGATCTGTATGTTTTTTTAAGCCATGGTTACAATTGTTTTGTATCATATTTATAAATTTAATTTTTTATTTAAACGTCATAACGTGGTCATCTCTAATTTGAAAGACTGTACAATTAATATATATTATGATAAGCAGGAGAAGTAATCTTTGTATTATTGTTGTTTTGAGTTTTAATAGTTTAATATTATTATTGTGTTTTATTTTCATTTTCTTGACTATTTTGACAAGTCAGTATGGTAATATTACCGTACAGAATACAGTTATTACTTATTTACTAGCCTACTTTTGTGCATTTATACATAGGTTTAATATCTTGAAACCAGTAAAAATAATAACATTACTCATTAGTGTACTTTTAGCAATATACTAGTGTAAAATATAAAATTTAATTAACCCTCTTTTTAGTGTAGAAATTAATACTTTTTAACCACTGAAATAAATAGAATGTATACGCAGAAATTTTTTTTAAGAACTCGGATTTGATTTCCTCATCCGAAAAATAGATTTCACCATGTTAAAACTACCCCTGTGGCTTTCCCACAAACATCTATGGGAGGCATGATTTGGCGGCTGGTAACTGCACCTGTTTCGTAAATCTTCACTTACGCCCACTTCTCTAACAACGAATCTATAAGAAATGAAGGCAGCATCACCTGCGCTTGTTTAAAAATACATTTAATACAATTGCAGTTACACACTGTATAGTAAAAACTGAAAATGAAGAAAAAAAGATGAGGAAGGAAGGGAGTATCCCTCTGCGCTTGTGTTTGAAATAAATAAATTGTATTTCCTTTGAAAGTAAATTAAGTTGTCGTTTATAAACCGGTCATTAATTAAGTAGTTGATTAACAACAAGCTAAATATTATATAATCTATCACACTGCGGCTCGGTGAGTGCGGGCCCTGTACTGTAATTGGGATTAAATTCCTGTTGTACAGCGTAACATAAATAAATAAATAAAACATTATGATAATTTGTTATATTCGTTGTTGTTTAGTTGACGAAAGCAAATAAAAATTCTCTTCTATGTTTATTTGAAGTCAAATTGCAAAAATGACGTTTCTGTATAAAGTTTTCATAAATAAGTTAAATTAAAAATAAAATCTAAGGGTCTAGTACTATTAATTGTAAAAAAAATGTGTCACAAGAAGTCTTTCAGCAATAGTTCAACAGCTCCTTCATCATAAACAAGTCTTAAATCATCCTACAACATATTCCCAGACAAAAACCATCCAACAATATTTCAATCCGCACTTGCAGACGCCATGTATTGCACAACACACTCAGCAACTCTTGAATCACTTATAGAGTGCAACAACAACAACTACCAACATCACTATCTCACTTTCTCTGTTGAGTATTCTCGCCGCTAAGCAACAAAAACAAATTTAAAAACCTTCATCTGGCCTGCGCTGCGAAATGGCAAATGGCTGTGGAAAAAATGTGAACACATGGCAGAGAAAGAGAAAAAAATTAAACCTATGAAATATGTATTAAGTAATTGTCGGGAACATTGAGAGTATGAATAGAGGTGTAATGAGGGAATGAGGATGACGTGAAAAGGGATTAAAAAAGGAACAGATGGAGAGTTAAATAAAAATTCAGTTGGAATGAGCACATTTACGTTTTGCTCTTTTTATGATCAAGATTTGACGAATTACCACTTTTGTACTTTCTAATAACACATTTGCTATCTATTTATATCTGCACAGTTCGTCAGTACGGTGGTGTAGATAACGATACGGAATTCGAATCCGGAGATCCCGAGTTCAAATCTCACTCAAGCTAAAAATTATATAAACTACTACACTGCGGCTCGGTGAGTGCGGACCCTGTACTGTAATTGGGATTAAGTTCCTGTTGTACAGCGTAATATAAATAAATAAATAAATATCATGCTTTCTGCTTAATTTTTGAGATGCAACAAACAAATTCAATTTAAAATAAAATAAATATATCATCACACAACTTGATTCATTTCTGAGAGTAGCGCAACAATTTATAATGATTACAACAATATAATATTTATATCTGCACAATTACATCAAATAGAAAGGTGTATCACAATATCATACTTTCTGATTAATTTTTGAGATCCAACTAACAAATTCAATTTAAAATAAAAAATAAATATATCATCACACATTTTTACTCATTTCTGAGCGTAGTGCAACTATTTATACTGATTACTTACAACAATATAATAAATATAACAATATAAATATCAAACAATATATTTCATGCAACAATATATTGATGACAACAATATACTCTTTCCAACAATATATCTATTGATTACAATAATACATTGAGTACTACAACAATATATTGTTTGCAACAATGTATTGAATACAACAATATACTGATTACAACAAGATACTTATTACAACAATTTATTGATTACAAAAATGTATATTTTGTTAATCAAATCATGGATTCTTTTCACTATTTTAAGACATTTGTAACCTTGCTGGTCATTTCGCTTGCTCGTTTAAACTTAGGCAAGCTTAAGATCATCATCTGTGGCGCTACAGCCAAAATCGGGCCTGGGCCTAGCGGACACCGAGGCGCAGTATTTACACTGCCGTACTGCCGGTTTTCGTAGTCAAATGCTATATTATTTAAGGCGTATAAGTGACTAGCTTATAGCGCCCGAGTGTGATAAATACATGTAGCTGTATTTTTTATATTTTTACGACAAATCACACATTGGCGACAGGCGGATTCGAACTGACGAACCTTGGTTCGGGTGACGTCACAGTATGTTAAGAGATGTGCTTTAACACGCTCGGCCACCGCGCTTGCTCTTTTAAAACTAAATTGTAACAAAGAAAATATTTATTTTCATTTATTAAACTACAAATCAATTAAATTTAAATGTTGATGCAACTATCCTAACATTATTTTTCTTTGTTCCATGGGCAGTATTCAAATCTTCAAATATCCATTCGGTTTTCTCCAAACTCGTAAGTAAACTTTCAAGTAAAACAATATACTGATTACAACAATATATTTATTAGTGGAAGTACTAAAATAAACTACCGGAAATTGGATATCTAGCTTATTTTATTTTTGAAAAATTATTTTAAAATTACGAAGTTTCGGAGCTGTGGATTGGCTCCATTCTCAAGTGATTTATAATTTATAAACAACCTTATAAATTTATTTTTCGTGTAAACCTTTCAAGAATAAACACACATTTTTTTCAAATAAAAAAAGCCAGATATTCAATCACCGGTGATTTATTTTACTACCGTCACAAAAATACTCATTCTGCTTAAACAACACAAAAAAATGTTTTTGGTTTTTTAACAATTAATATATTTATTACAATAATATATTAATTATAACATTATAAGTCAATTCATGCCAGTTTTTATTACCACTTATACTTTTCGAATTCGCTTTTCGTTTTGTTTGCTCTTTTAAAACAATCAAACTTTAAACTCAAAAACTGCTCGTTCAGCAACTTTAAACCGCTAAATTAGTATTTCTTAATTATAAGATTTACCTTTAGATAGCATTTTGTTTTAACTTCCATCAAACCAAATCATTAGATAGGTCATTAAAATGAGAATCTCAAACTATATGTAGGTTTTGAATCAAAGAACGCAAAACATTTATATGTTTTATTCCATTTTGCTAATAATTATAAAATAGCATGTGTCACTTAAAGAACATTTAAATAAACCGATAAAAATATAATGATTAGTAAGTAAATATTGTTTGTCTTCATGAAATACAAGTACACAATAATTACGAAAACCGTAAATTCATAACTGTCGTAACAGCGCTTAGCATCTAATTAATTAGTCTTCAATTACATAACTAATAAAGGCAATATTACAAAGCTAAAAATTAAAATATACTATAGTTTCTATTTTAAATGCAGATTACCTGCAATTAAACATGTTTCATATATTCCGTTTATTTAATTAATTCTACATGACGACCATTCTACTTCAGCAATCGATTTTAATATAAATTTGTGCAAAGAATTTATAGAGGAAAATTTTAATACCACTAAAAGAATTCTTTTTTAAAATTTAATATTTCTAGTTAATACAATTCATAAAGGATGAGATTATATACGATACGATGCTTTTGCTTTGTCTACTGTCGATAATTTCAAACGAGGAAATGATTTTGATTGGTTAGCAAGATAGAATGATTTTTTTCTACGACCATTAAGATATCTACTAATTACATATTTGTCGTTGTCTATGGAAATATATGAACCCCGTTCATACACTCAAGTCTGATAATTAGTAAAATTTGCAGTATTTAATTAAATTAAACGGAAATATTTTATCTCTTTCCTTAATAAAAGTTTATACATATATCAAAGGACTAAAGTTCATCATTATTTGTCATTTTGATTTCCCTCGTTCCAATGATCATAAAGTACTTTATTTTCCTACAGAATATTTGTCAGTTTTATTTTCCTAGGTAAAAAATTAAGCACATTAATTAATTATTTTAATAAGAATATAGTATTTTATGCATCAAGGGAGGGAAACAAGCGATTATTCCCGCGTGTAAAGTAGACAAACCGAGACGTAAGCGAGGGCCGAAGGCTCCAGCGGAAGTCTGCAATTGTTCAGATTTGAGGTTATATTAAAATTTGGATGTTCTCAGCTTCATAGATTCAGTATGTCATCCGCTACTACCAACCGTCTAAAACAAAATGTTGCGTATCGTAATGAACGCTCATTCGATACGCAACTGACTTCATTATATAAGCAAAATAGAAAATAGTATGTTATGCATCAAGGGAGGGAAACAAGCAATTATTCCCGCGTGTAAAGTTGACAAACCGAGACGTAAGCGAGGGCCGAAGGCTCGAGCGGAAGTCGAGGTTTGCCAACTTCACACAAGGGATAATCGCGCCCTCCCGTGAAGCATATTATACTTTTCGTAACAAGTGCACAAAAATTACTATCTTATCAGGAGAAATGTCAAATATGGGTTGCGTAACTAGTTACCCAGGAAACGCCGCAAACAGCTAATAATCGTAGTCCCTAGGAAGAGAAACATGTCCCTAGGGAGAGATACATCCTACCTAGGGAGAGAAACATTATATTTCTCTCCCTAAGGGAGAAAAGCAGTGTTTCTCTCTCTAAAATTAGGGAATAAGAACGTGTTTCTTGTGCATGTGTTACGAAAAATACTAATCGGTTATACATAAAAAATATATATAATACAGTTATATTATTATTACTATTCTGTAATATCGCCTTTTTCATTACGTTTTTTATAAGTCTTCAATTGTTTAAAACAAAAAATATAAGTCATCATATTTGTCTGAATTGGTTGAAATATAAAGAAGAATCCCTAAACAACGAAACATTTATAATTCTAAATTTACAATAATAGAAATGTTTTTAGTTATAACAAGGAATGGAAAATAAATAAACTAGTAAAAATATAAGGATATTCAAGCTTGAGACAAAGGCAAACTTTCAGTTGTCCTACATACAATTACCATTTCTCCATTTTTAATTCATAAAAATAAATAATAATAATAGAACCAATTATTCAAGTGATAAAAGTACAATCTAATAAAATGTTTGAAGCATTAAAAATAACTAAACTTATAAATATTCTTATTTTTATTACCCGAAATACAAACTAAATGAGTTAACTTTAAAATTAATTTTCTTAGTTAATCAGTATGCAAGAAATTATAATCATAACAATGATAAATTAAAGGAGTATAAAATGTTTATAATCTAAATAATAAACAAGCATGATATTTTCATCTTCAACTTAGTTTAACAAGACAAATTTATGTTATTCGCAAAAATCATTGTTAAATTTTCTCATAACATTTAACAAATTTCCAAAACATTCTAATTTCAATATTTCATTACGAACATTGAGAAAATCTTTAGAATATCATCTTCAAAGTTCAAAATTAAATATACGTCTTCATTGTATCACGCAACTGGGGCAAAATTATTCAACTTTCACATTAAAATCTTGATTAAAACAATTGCAACTTACTTTTGGCAGGAAGAATATTTTACCAAGTTGTGCTAAACTTCTTGAATGCAATAATTAAAGAGAATATCTTGGTATTTTAGAAACCATAATGGAAATATTTTATAGTAGATTACTCTATTTAGTTTGCTATTATAGTTGTTATTATTTTAATTAGTAGGTAGCTATTGTTTTTGACAACAAGAAAATATTATAAAGCGTATCATTAAGCATAAAAGCATACAATGAATTACAATATTAAGAGTTTTCCAAGGATTTTAGGATATTTTAAAAACTCTTTAAGTATTGTAGGGATTTTAAAGTAAGTTGAAATAATATATGTTTATGACAAAATGATTGGAAGAAAAATGCATCTTAGTAAAGATTGCAAAGATTTTAGACTGTAAAAATTTCGTTTAAAATTTGTATGAAATTTGAAGATATGATTATAATAGTTATTTGTATATTAAGGAAAATAATTTGGGTTTAAGGAGGACACCTATCTGAGCCTTATAAAAAAGTATATTTGAATTATTTTTTTAAATATAAGAATAACTGCAATCAGTTCGGAATTTCAATATGTTATTAAGTGATATTTGAGCTTTATTTAAAAAAAACAATGCCGGTAAAAATATTAGTTTCTCCGCTATTGGCAGTCCTGCAAACAGACAGCAGCAGGCGATGTATAGGTCGCTTGCGAGACAGAGTGGTCAGCACAGGACATCAGAAAAAAAAATGAAGAAAGTGTTTCGGGTTCCTAATTAAGTTATCTAAAAGGTAGCATAATTTTTTCGAAATTCGCAAAATTACCAAAATGGCGGCGCTGAGAAGAAACAGTTTGATTTTTCGTTAAAAAAAATCGCTACTAAAATACGCAAAAAAATCTAAAAGTTGGAATATCCAAAACATAGATTTAAATTGGTGACAATTGTTTGTCGGCTGTGGGGATCGAACCAGGGTTCTCAAGATTCACAGGCCGACTCGATACCACTGAGCCACCTACTTTATTATCAAAGTAAATGATAATAATAATAATAATATATATCATCACGCCTTTTACCCATTACTTAGTGTGGCACTCTGCCTAAGCAAAAACTCGGTAAGTGATATATTTTGTCGCGTGAAGTGCGGTTACCAGTAGTCAAAACACGGCCCCCAAAGATGTTAGTGGAAGGGGAGCCACAGGGGTAGATTTAAATTGGTGAAAATTGTTTGTCGGCTGTGGGGATCTAACCAGAGTTCTCAAGATTCACAGGCCGACTCGATACCACTGAGCCACCTACTTTATTATCAAAGTAAATGATAATAATAATAATAATAATATATATCATCACGCCTTTTACCCATTACTTAGTGTGGCACTCTGCCTTAGCAAATCTCGGTAAGTGATATATTTTGTCGCGTGAAATGCGGTTACCAGTCGTCAAAACACGGCCCCAAAGATGTTAGTGGAAGGGGAGCCACAGGGGTAGATTTAAATTGGTGAAAATTGTTTGTCGGCTGTGGGGATCGAACCAGGGTTCTCAAGATTCACAGGCCGATTCGATACCACTGAGCCATCTACCCCATAAAAAATAAAAAAAGTAAATGATGCAGTACAAAATGTAGTTATTCTTTCAAAGGGTAAATGTAGTGAATCTACATCAAAGCGAATTAGTTTTCGCGATCAAATGACTTACTCGTTGGCCACGCCATTCTCCATCCCTCCAGTTTTTTTCATCTTGAGAAAGATCAACCACGAGAGCACGGCGGGACAGCAGTCCATTAGACCATCCAGGGCAGTACTTGATCTAATCCTCGAACGGATAATCTGGATAATCCGGCCGACGGCGGCCCGGGACCAACTTAGTGATGGGATTAATTTAGAAACAAACAATGCGGAAACTTCCTACTTCCCTTCTACTACTGAAGTTCTAATCAAATAGTTGGCGCTGCCGACGACCCTACCCGCGAGATTCAAATACGAAAATGCGGAATTGGTAATTTCGTTGTGAGGATAAGTGTTTTCTTAGTTTCATTTGCGTGGAAAATGTCGCAATCAAAAGTTCAGGATGATTGTGGTGTGATTAAACTTATAATTGGTATTATTGTAATTGCGATCTTGTTTAATGCAGACAGAAATGTAAGTGTTTCAGAGATTAATAACAAAAGGGTAAAAAAAATCTAGGTATATACATTGCGATGTGCTGATTCACAATCAAAAATAATTCTATCAAAATTCGCAAAATTATGGACAAGAGTACATTTCTAGTGCCACTGGTCGACACGTACTTTTTAATGAAATTAATAATGGATTTTGTAACCACCTAAGTGATGTTGAGTAACAAATTAATTAATTTTATTACAAAATACGTGTTGATCAGTGACACTAGAAATGTACTCTTCTAGAAGCAGATTTATAATTTTGCGAATTTTAAAAAAAATCGTTTTGATTGTGAATTAGTACATCGAAATTAATATACTTTGATTTTTTTTAACCTTTTTTAATACCCTGTATATATACATACTGGATGTTTCCCAACATATGGCACTTATTACTTCCTTGTACGAAGTAAAGGAAGTATTGTAATCGCGAAAATTTTCGGTTCTCAGATTGAAACGGAAATAGGTATTTTGGTCCTCCCTGAATCCATTTTGACTAATTTCGTCATGCCGTCTGTACGTACGTATGTATCTCGCATAACTCAAAAACGGTAAGCCGTAGAAAATTGAAACTTTATATTTAGGAGTGTTATAACATCTAGTTGTGCACCTCCATTTTGGTCATTATACAACTACCGGAAGTGATACTTTACTTGAAGCCCATAATAGATTTTCATGAAAAACTATATTCAAATATAATTTAAAACTTTCCAAATTTGGTATATAAGACTACTATATCAATGGAAATAATATAATAGATTTTGGTTAAAATAGACTAATCGGAAGTGGCACATTACATGAAGCTGCTAACAGTTTTCCTTGAAAAAAATGGTATTATTTTAATTTTAGAAATGAATGCTGCAAATAAAAGTTTTAGAGAATTAAATTCTGCGTCTAGCACATTAAGAATTTTTAAATTAGCCTTTTGCATAAGTGAGATATTTAAATATTATATATTTTTTGTTTTTTCTTTAAATTAAGTTTGCTATGGATTAGAACAAAAAATAAAAGATTTAATGTCAAATATGTGCAATTAAAAAATAACTATAGTTGAATACGCGTACAAGGAAGTCATGTGGTGTTCACATCAGATTTTTTAACTCCATATAGTACCTACTCAAGGTACTAATTATGAAACAATTTTTTTTTAAATTCGCAAAATTAATTGTACTTTATATGAAGTAAACCTATTTAGTGCCACTGTTATTTCATATATATTTATAAGTAAATTATAATTATAAACACTACAATAGTCCACTTATTCAATATACAGATAAATGACAATTATAATTTAATTATTAATATATTAGAAATAATTCTCAAGCCAGTGACACAAAAATATTTACTTTATAACTTAAATGAATAAATATATCAATAAGTATCTTTTAGCCATTGCTGGGTGTGGCACTCTGCCTTAGCTGATCTCGGTAAGTAATATATTGTTTCTCGTGAAGTGTATTTATCAGTAATCAGATTACCGCCACCAAAACTGTTAGTGGTGGAAGAGCCACAGGGGTAGTTTTAATGTGATGAAAATTGTTAGTCGGCTGTGAGAATCAAAGTTTTAAAATCCACAGGCCGATTCGATACCACTAACAAGTACCTAACGCTACCCAACTGTCACTCACAGATTTAAATGAAACTTGGCTCACTAATAGAACTCTAATATATATTGAAACCCTATTATTTTTCGTCCGGCAGTGGCTTTTTAGGGGTACAAACCACTCCTGAAAGGTGGTAAAAACTAGAATCGCCGTAAATGAAATTAAATAATACCAAATTATTACTCGTTCAACATTGGTTACCCAGGGGTTTTTGAGATCGCCAAAATATATTTTCTGTGCCATTTTGACCATATGCACTTTTTAAGGGATTAAAAAGGGGATGGGGGGGATGAAATTACGATATTCAACTGAAACAAGTTTCAGGTTCAAAACTAGTTACTCGGGGGTTTTTGGGATCGCTGAATCTATTTTCGAGGTTACCCCTGGGTAACCAATGTTGAACGCATATTTTGGAATTATTTAATTTCACTTATGGCAATTCTTGCTTTTACCACCTTTCAGGGGTGGTTTGTACCCCTAAAAAGCAACTTTCGGAAGAAATAAAATAAGCGTTGAACATTTTATAGAGTTCTATTAGTGTGTCAAGTTTCATTTAAATCGGTAAGTAACAGTTGGGTAGTGTTACTTGTAAAACATCCACCCCATCAACAAAATTAATTCAATTTGTAATAATAGTATTTTTATATTATAAGTGCGTAAAATAAGTCATTCGCACTCCATAAGTTATAAATTAATTTAATTTTTGTTATATAATAAACAAATATATTTCTATATTAATATAATAATAATTTACCTAATATTTAACTGCTACCGAACGTTCTATTTGACATAAATTTTAACGTATTTTGCACAATACTACACTTCCACTAACACAACAAATGTTTGCTCATTTGCACCTCGTATTAAATTATTTTTAAATAATTTTAGCTAACAAACTGATAAGAACAGTTAAGCATAACCGACAACACTATACTAAAATAACTTTATCCTAACTACCGACACAGGTTACCTAAGAATAAACTGGAGCGAATATTAATTTGATTTTATATGAACTGCCTTGGCAAACATACAGGGTGTAGAATTAAAATATTTAATATAGGAAATATTTTAATATAATGATTGTTGCTTCCCTAATTAAATTAGACCAGAAGTGTAAATACAAAAAAATGTTAAGTATTATAAACTGCATCTAATGAGTAAAGCCCGGATATTTAGGCTCTTAAATACACCCAAATAAGCAGGCATATAGGCCGGTAATTATTCTAAAATAGGCGGGATTTTAGGCAGCCTAAATGTAAATAATTTGTTTTAAAAAAAATAAACGAATCCTTTTTCTAATATTGGTACTCGTATCTACTCTTCATTAGAAAGAAATAATCATTTTATACAAAAATTAACGAAATCTGAAAAATAATAATGTAGGGTTCTCATTTTATTAACTATTATGCAAATTAAAATTATGTAGTATACTTTAATTCACAAAATATTACGAGAAATTGCTCTATGAAATTTTCGGAAAGGGACAGTCTTCGGTCAGTCAGAACTTGCTTGTTCGACATCACAAAATTTGACAATAGCGTTTTTATATTTAGCCATATCGTCTAAAGTTACCTCAGCTCCATTGATTAATGGCAAAGACACAATTGAATTGCCACGTAAAATTTTGACCAAAAAACGTTTTTTCTTTCGGCATTTTAAATTCACACACAAAAACTTGATTAAAGTAAGTACTTTAAATATTATAGTTTAGGTTGAAACACTTTGTCGAGTGCTGAATTAGTCAACGAAGTAGATGATAAACCTTGTGTGCTCAATAAAAGTTAGAATAGGCAACAAAAATAGGCGAAATAGGCTGTATAAGGTAAAATAGGTACAATAACCAAAATATAGAAAAAATAGGCTCTAAGACACAAAAAAAACCTTTCATTACACGTAAACATATTACCTATGTATAGAAAAACGAAATTGCCTGAAGTATATTAAAATTTGAATCTAGGCAATTGCCTAAAAATCCGGGCTTTACTAATGAGTATCTACTTGTTGCTCAATTGCTTTTATGCAAGAGTAACAATCAAGAAAAATGGCTTTTATAAAGAAAATTCGGTATTGAAAGTGCTGTAAAAAACCACGAAAATATTTTTTATGTCAAAATATGTTATTTCTTGTATTAATATCAATACGCGAAGCACATCATTTTCTCATCATTTACATTATCATGACAACGCGTACTTTGCGCATTATATTGCACCCTACTCTCATTTTGAGCACTGTTTCTTATTCTACTGAGCAAAATGAGTATCTCGCGCACGCTCCCAAATTATTTGTCAAGTTTCATTAGTTACAAAATATCAATAGTATCAAATTAATATTATTGTTGATTGTTTTCCTTCAATTTATTTAAATAAATCAATAATTATTGTATTATTCTTTATTTCCAATTGTAGAAAAAATGTTTGTATTTCGTGGGCAAAATTCTTGTTTTTTTGGCGCGTTTGAATGACGTTTATTGTCTCGACCTGCGGTCTCGACTAATAGTAACATTCTCACGGGCAACAAAAAACATTCAATTTGCGTACTTAATACAAAAATAACTATTTTAAATTCGCAAAAAATTTTGCATCCTATTTAAAGACAACATTTTGTTAGTCACTAGCTGATAGCTACTTTTAAATAACTGTTATTATTTTTTTAAATAAAATATGACAATACAGGTTCAAGTATAATTTATTATTAATTTCTGTTCAGTAATTTAATTTATTCATTTCATGAACTCAAATTAAAGCTATAATTTTCTTTATTTGTTTACTTGTTACGCATAAAAGATAATCGAGGAAAATAAGTAGTTACTCATTAGGTGCAGTGTTTAATATTTAACATTTTTTGTATTTACACTTTTGGTCTAATATAATTAGGTAAGCAACAATCATCATATTAAAAAATACCATTGTGTCGAGTTTTTTTATTAATGTTTATTAGTTTTATGAAAAGATACATTACATTTTGTAATTAAAGGTTGTTAACGGTAGGACAATTTATATCTAGATGTTGTCATGGAGTTGTAATCGTTGTGATGAATAAGCAACTACTGTCAGTGTTAACAGTTTCGTGAATTCTAGAAATAAATAATTTTAAATAATGGATTTAATGTCCGATGAAGACTTCGAAGGCGATTTTCTTACAATTCATGAAAATATACAAAATACTGCAGATGCTGCAAGTAATAACTTTTAATTCGTTTATATTAGTTTTTTATGAACCTTGTAAAATTTTACAGGTCTCTTCTATGAGCCTATAAAATTTTACAGGGCTACGCGCTGTAATTATTCATTTACTTAGTTACCATACCTATAAACTGTCATTAACATCGAAGTTGAAAATAATAGTATGTTATGCATCAAGGGAAGGAAACGCGATTATTCCCTGCGTGTAAAAATAATCGCGCCCTCCCATGAAGCATATTACACTTTTCGTAACAAGTGCAAATATGGGTTGCGCAACTAGTTACCTAGGAAATGCCGCAAACAGCTAATAATCGTAGTCTCTAGGGAGAGAAACGTCTCTCTAGGGACAGAAACAACCTACCTAGGGGAGAAAAGCAGTGTTTCTCTCTCTAAAATTAGGGAATAAGAACGTGTTTCTTGTGCATGTGTTACGAAAAAACTATTTCGAGTTTCGCAATCTTGCTTCTTTCTTTTTATATAACTTGTATTTTTAATCTTGAAATGAAATAAATAACTATAACCTAGCAATAAGCAAATGTTGACTACCAAAAAGATCAAATATCCGTTTACCATTTCTTTAATAATCATATAGATTCAAAGACCGGTAGCACAAGCTTTGTTTTTGCTTGTTTTAAGAGCAGTGTATTTGGATGTTTTAGCTATCTCTAACATGTTAAAACCGTGCTCTTAAAACACCCAAATTCAGAGCTTGTGCTACCAGCCAATGTTTTTTTTATTAAAATAAGTGATTACAAAACTAAGCCACTACCAGTCAAAAATCGTTCATAATCAAGCAACGTTAATCAAAAATATATTTATAGGTAGGAGATACAAATACGATATCTTAATATCACGGTTATTAATCGAACATAAAAAACTACATAAATAAATTACCAGCTGATCAATCGGTAAGATAATGCCAGATTACTTAATTAATTATTCATAAATTTGTTTGCGAACTCTTCAACCGAAATGAATTTCCACGTCGCAAAATACAGCGTAAAAATCTTTATAAAATATTTATCAATTTATGTACACGAATCAAAGCTTTACTAAAGTAATCAGATGCATATATTTCACAAGTGATTTAAGATTATTAAAAACAAATTATCAATAAATAAACGAATTTGCATAATTAAATATTCATAGCCTTATAGATAACATATGTGATTCAAATAATAGTATATCTAGATTTTGATTGGAATTTATTATAAGTAAAGTATAGAGTAGGTGGCTCAGTGGTATCGAGTCGGCTAGTGGATTTGAGAATCCAGGTTTGTTCCCCACAACCGACAATTTTCACCACATTAAAACTACCCCTGTGGCTCCCCTTCCACTAACATCTTTAAGGGCCGTGATTTAACAGCTGGTAACTACACTTGATGCAAAGAAATATATCACTTACCGAGATCTGCTACGACAGAGTGCCACATCCAATAGTGGGTAAAAAGCGTGATGATATATTAATTGATTTATTTAAGTATCGCAATCAAAATAAATTTCTATATTCTTTGTTACTCGAACACTGTAATTAATAGTGTAAGAGGAACAAAGACACTTTACGCTCGTGGTACACACATAATTTTTTCTACGATTTCATCTTCAAATTATTAAAAAACGTATATGTACTGAAACTACATTCGTTCAGTCAACTGTCAATATGACAAGTTTCGTATTGTTTCTAGTCCTGGAGGTTGATTCTGTATCTTGCGTGACTACTTGCGGCACCCATACTAACACAGATATGTCACATGCATATAGTAAACCATCTATTGGACATTTAAACAACTAATGGGTATGACGTCACTTCTTGCGAGACACGCAAATATAGATGCGTGACCTCCGTAGCTCCTGTTTCTTACTTGCGACACTACCTGTCTCATTCTAACATTATGTTTGTCTTTTACTTTCTTGTCATTTTGCGTTATCAACGCCATATCTGCCATAAAGTTTATTAAAATTTGTTTTTGCTCCTCTGTAGCGTTCATGTCACGTTTTCTATCTTCTGCCATAATAAAATCGTATAAAAAACTACAAAACGATGTTGACAAACAATGACATATGATTGCAACTGACAGTTATAGTTTCAAAACCATTACCAACACTAAACTTGACGAGAAAACGTAAAGCACGGAATTCCCTATGCTCGACACCAGAAAAGAATCGGTGACGTCATACATTGTACTAACGCAAATGTATTCACGCAACTGCTCACGCAAGATACAGAATCAACCTCCTGGTGACTATTGAAATTGTATTAAGAGCGTAAAGTGATTTTTTGTTACTCGAACACGATAATTGCAGCGCGAGCCGAAAGCGAGAGCTGCAATAGTGTAAGAGGAACAAAGACACTTTACACTCGTGATACACACATAATTTTTTCTACGATTGCATCTTTAAAATATTTAAAAAACTTATACGTACTGAAACTAAATTCATTCTGTCAACTGTGAATATAACAAGTTTCTGTATTGTTTGTATCCCTGGTAACAATTGAAACAAGAGTGCATTTAAGATCTTTTTCACGCATTGCCATTGAAGATGCACGACAAAGATATTTTTCGATTGTTCCACAGAAAACGTCAACTTTACGATGACAAATGAGAGGGTTATTGTCAACTTTTCATACCAATTGTAGAAAAAATATTTTTGATATTATGTTCAATCACACTGAATAATTATCCTAATAACAATAACACCCCTTAACGAGGAAATTTCATGTTTAGCCACTAATTTCAAACAACCTACCGTTTTTTATAAAGGTAAACAATTTTAAATTAATTATACTTCCCCTTTCAAACTTCAAAATCGGCAATATACATTGTCTTTAATTACACGACGCCCAAATTTAAGCTCTTTTTAAATTTATTCATTCGCCATATTTGCATACGCAAAGTATACGATTGGCTCTGCATACGGAAAAGTTTGTGGAGACAGTGGCGTAGACGTGTTTCATTTTAGGAAGGGCATACTAAAATTCATACAGAAAGTAATAGTACAATATACTTTTTTTTAATTTTGCATCATTTATTTCATTGAAATTTTACAATTTCAATTGCAAAAAGGATCGAACTACAATCTAGGAATTTATATAATATGTGGTAATGCTGCCGAATACATTTTGACGTTTTTCAACTGTAATTTAGAAGAATATACTTGAAATTATATAATTTCACACTTTTCTTTTTACCTCACATGTGTATACAGGGTGTATCTGTACTTCGGGGAAAAAATAAAGGGTATATACTATAAGACGTACTGATCATGGAACTATTTTTTCTTTCTACAACTGTCAAAAAATGTTCAATTTTTTCACTAATATCAATACGTGAAGTACATGATTTTTTTCATCATTTACATTACCATGACAACACGAATTTTGTGTATTATTTGCACCCTAGTGCGCAAAATGATGATTTGCATTTCACTATGTCTTTTATTTAAGGTATAAGCAGGTCAGTCCAGCTCTTGCCAGAAACTGGGCGGAGTGTAGTGTATTGTCTTTATGTCTAGGGTGCATGGTCCGGCCTGACGATTCTGTTCGGATATTGAATCATTATTATTCAATACTTAGCAGAATGTAAATAAACCAGGATTGGCTCTAGGGCCCGCCATGTATCTCTAACAGAACAGAACAGAGAACAGTAATAGAACATATAAACTGAATTGTGCTAATTGACTTAGATATAGAATTTAATTCATTACCTACAAGTTTTATTTGAAATATTTTCATATATAATATAACAAGTAGTATGAAAATTGCTGAAAATATTTTGACATAAATTATGTGTTGTTATGTCAAAATATTATCTGTCAATTTTCATACTACGAGTTGTATTCGGCTTGAGAATTTACCAAAGCAGAGTTAATTAACAAGAATAGTTAGGTATTTATTTGCACATTATTAATTAGGTATTACAGTAATGAAAATTTTGAATATTAAATGTACACTGAACAAATGTAGAATTGACATTTATGAAAATATTGAAAATATCATTTATTTTATTCGTAACCAAGGATATTATTAACAGTGGTATTTCCGATATCAATTTCACTAGTGATGAATTTCCGACGAAATGTACATTTCATTGGTTCATTTTCAAACAAATTCGTGATCCTATTGGTTGACAGTGACGTGTGGTGAATTCTCTTGTAAAGTAACTCGGAAATCAATGGTAGTGAAAAACTTAGTTGCTATAATAATCCCCTATACCACAGTTTTTCTGAACTTTCTATATATATATATACCGGGTGTCTGTTTTAAAAGTGTACATAGGAGATTAACATGGGAAATCAGTTTTTTACATGCTGTTGCTCGGTGTTCTACCGGACAACAAAGATTGAAGTGTCAATCGAAAGATATAATTTTTCTGAATCAAACGATGTAAAATACATTTCAATTTACTTGTAATTTGTTGTCGTAAATTAACTTCTAAGTTTTGTAAATTCACAGATTTATTCCATTTTTTAAGAAAATAAATATCGTTACCTATGACTGTTTTGTTTTGATTTCTTGCAAGCGAATTATTTGACGTTTCTGACATTAATTAATTCTTGGATTTGCGGTAGCCTAACAACGTGTGTTTTGAACTTTCTTTAGCCCTGTTTTGCATATCTTCGCAAAATACTCTTCTACTTTTTTCGTCGTATGGAAAAAATTCTTGATGACACTGCATTTTGTAGGAATAATAAAAAAAAAAGTGGTTACACTTGGAATCGGTCGATCCATAAACTTAATAGAAAATTGATCTCGCACTCTTAACTAACTATTTCCTCCATAATACATTTTTATTATAAAAATACGCTCGGTATTAGTGTAAATAACCATATTTTATAAATTGTCAAGTCAAAATGTCAAAACATCAAATAAATCGCTTGCAAGAAATCAAAACAAACAGTCATAGGTAACGATATTTATTTTCGTTAAAAATTGAATAAATCTGTAAATTTACAAAACTTAAAAGTTAATTTACGGAACCAAATTACAAGTGAATTGAAATGTATTTTACATCGTTTGATTCAGAAAAATGATATCTTTCGATTGACATTTCAATCTTTGTTGTCCGGTAGAACACCGAGCAACAGCATGCAAAAAATTGATTTCCCATGTTAATCTCCTATGTACACTTTTAAAACAGACACCCGTTATATATATATATATATATTTAAGAGTATAAATATTGAAAATAATTAAGACCACCTTTTTAAGATATCAGAAATTGAGCACGTACAATTTTTTCTTAACATAATTTAGAAACCATTGACAGAGGAAAACAAACGATACCAATAAGAAATACTATAAAATGGAGATCTTATTGAGAACAATTTCCTGTTGAGCGACCAAATAAACTATAAATAAATAATATGATTTAATTTTTGAAGAGTTGTGTCCCCTCTTGACCAATTCATGTCCATGTTACTGACCGAAGGATAAATGCGAAGAGCGGAAGTGGAAATGGCGACATCTGGTGGCCGTTCGACAGATGTGGCGAAATTTCGGAAATTGTGATCCCGGCTACTACGATTTGCAACGTGAATGTGACATATTTAAATTACGTCGAGATGTTTATGCAATACTTGGAGATGAAAATACGCTAAAATTTTGTGAAATATGTTTGAAACTTTAGCGATTGGACAGCTGGATATTAGTTGATGTTAAGGATGAATTAATTTGTATAAATTTCAAACTATTTTGATAGGTCATTCAAACAGAGCAAGAATTTTCGATTAAATTTTTTGTTATAATGGGTTAACTAAACACTCCATTGTTAAGGAGGTAGACAAGTCGTCCAATTAGTTTTATATTAAAATTAACTTCAAACTTATGATTTTCAAAACAACTAAAATACTATTTAATTGTTTAAGCTTGTTTTATGGAGTAGGTGGCTCAGTGGTATCGAGTCGGCCTGTGGGTCTTGAAAACCCTGGTTCGATCTCCACAGCCGACAAACAATTTTCATCAATTTAAATCTACCCCTGTGGCTCCCCCACCACTAATATCCTTGGAGGCCGTGATCTGATGGCTGGTAACTGCACTTCATGAGAAAAACTATATCACTTATCGGGAGAGTGTCACACCCAGTAATGGATAAAAGGCGTGATGACATATATATATATATATATATATATATATATATATATATTATTTAGCTTGCCAACAATTTTCTCTAATGCAATTTTTTAAGTTTTCATTAATTTTTTTGGTTATACTTTAACTAAAATTTACCTAATTTACCAACAAAAGTACACTTTGTTACTAACTTAATAAGAAAGTACTTGAAAAACAAATTAAAAAATTAATCATAATAACACTAATATTTAGAATAAATAAGATAATAATTAACTAATATTATACTAAAAAGACTAATTTGCTAATTGCTCAGAAAACCTTACACAATTAAAAGAACCTATGACTTATATACTTAGGGTACGTTCCACTTGGCGACCACAACGCTCGCGACCACGATCGCGAATTTTACCGTTCCACTTGCTTACAAACGCCGCGAGCGTTTACATAAGTGGAACGCAATTTGAACGTTGTGAAAAATAAGATGGCTGCTGCTGCGTTAATGTTGCGTTATATATTGTCTTCACACACAAAAAAATAAAAGTATATACCGGGTGAATACTTGAACACCAAATATAGCCCGTTAATATGGGAAAACAGTTTTTCAAAGTTAAATTTGCGAGCAATAATCTATGATAAACTATTGTCCCGTGTTAACGGCCTATGTTCGATTTTCAAGAATTTACCCGGTATATGTAAATAAAAGAAATTAAACTCAAAATAAAAAAATTAAATACATTTTGTAAAAACTTAAAACTAAAATAAAAAAATAAAATATATTTGGAAACTTAAAACTAAAAAAAGTAAATAAAGAAACACTCTGCTAACTTAAATAACAAAATAAAAAAAAACATTCTGGTAACAAACTATATAAAAAAATTAGTTTGAATATCACAATATAGAAATACTGTATTTGTTTGCCAGCTTTTCTAAAACTGCCAACAATTTTTTATCCATTTCCATCCGTTCTTTGTGCCGTTTGGCTGACAGATGGTTTGTAAACAAAGAATAATTCACATTTACGCGCGAAAATATTAGACGACCGCGTCGACCCACCCTGTTGAGATGAGCTTTGCGATCGTCGTGCGGTCGTTGTTGGTGACGTCATCCGTGACGTTTTAAGGAACAGCAACTACGACCACGGCTTTAAGTGGAACGAATTTGTGAGCGCCGCAAGCGTTGTGGAACGTACCCTTAGAAACATTTAATAGAAATCACAATTAAAATTGTAATTTATTTATATAGTACTGTTTACTACATCCAATATTACTGAAAATGAAAAACCAACAACAACTAATAAACAAAACCACATCAAATTCAAAATAAAGGGGAAAATAAAGTAAAAGACGTAATGAAATTAAATAATATGTATTTATTTTATTTGTAAAGTAAAGTAAGCAAATTCTCCAGATCCCAGAATACCAAACTAGATATATTCATGTAATAATAGTAAGTAGCTATTTCTATTGAACAACAGATGTCATTTAGATTATTTGACCGTTTTATTTGGCTGTCAAATATATTTAGTCAATTGACCACGGCAGAACCCTATCCAACTCACATCACTAAATGGAAACCAGTACATTATATGACATTATAATAACAGAAGTAAAAAAAAATTACCCAGTTAAATAGACAAACAATATGTTGATATGACTGCGAAGTACTGCATAGTCATAAACAATGAAAAAAAAATTAAAGTATTAAAAAAATATTTGAAAACGTAAAACCATACTAAAACCTCTTGCCCAAATGGCCAACCATCTATTTGCAAACGGATTAACTTAATATCTACATAACTGCGTGTATCGTTTAAAAAACATAGATACCAACATTAAAAATAAAATATTACCATGTGTATTACAGCTCGTACTTTATTGGGTCACAGGATAATAAAAAATAAAATTGTGAAAATGGATAATAAATATGCAATAAACCACCAATAGCTCTCGTATTTTATATTTTATTGTTTGAAAATATCGCTAGTGATTATTCAAGCAATTTATAACTTTTTGTCGACGTATAGTCAACGAATTTAATGTTAGGCGATTTGCGCAATAAATCACTGTACAAACTATTTTAGAACATTTTAAGCAAAACCCGAGAGAAAATAATTTATGACAATAATAAATTAAACTAGAACAGTTGACAAATTATTGTAAACATTTAATATCTATTAGTATTTTGTTTATGTAAAAGCATTATTATTACCTATATTTTATAATAATTTGTGTAGAAATAAATCAGTGGCGGATCCAGACTTCGAATTAGAGGGGGGGTCATGGAGTGAATTTTGTCTCAGGGGAGAGGGGTGTTATTGCCCATCTTCTAAATATAAAAAACATTTGTATTTGCTCATATTATATTCCTGCTTAAAATAATTTTTACAATCACATTAAATCACATTAAATCGTCTTTGGAATCGCATTAAATCACATTTTTAAGTGTAGGAGAATTTGTAGCTTTAAGCAAAATTACTTTTCTATATAGACGTGGTGAGGAAAAGTGATTTTTTTTCACGTCAAAAATTTCCACTAAGAACGCCAACACTTTTTAAATCATAAAGTTTCAATATCTAAGCGGTTCTTCGATAGAATACAAAAATTATTGAATTAGAAGTTGATTTTCTAAGTACAAATGTCGGTAGTCGCCTACTTGATTAGGTCTTAAATAAAATACCTCTCCCATCTGCGGGTCGAAATAATATCCCCACAAAATATTGGTTTTTCGCTATCTATTAGAATTATAAATAAAACAATAGTTCTTAATTATCTTAGAATTTTAAGTTCTTAGATAATATTTTATATTTAATTTCTTTAACAAATTGAGTTATAGTAAACCATTATTATGTATTAGGGCCAACATTTAAAAAAAGTCCATGCTTAGAGGAGAGGGTCATGACCCCCAAATCCCCCCCCCTGGATCCGCACCTGAAATAAATGTACTATGTAACTATTTATTAACTACGATACATAACAGAAAATAAATATGGAACAGATACAGATTTGAATATTGTAGAACCATGGCTTGTCAGTGGGCTTCTGGTTTTCAAACTTTTAAAATATAAAATAAATAAATGTATAGTACGAGCTGCTGTTTATATTAATCCCTGACGATTATTAAAATTCAATCGTAGAAAAAATATTGTTTGTTTTTGAACGCGAAATGTTTTAATGCGTGAGAATGACTTTTTTAACTCTGTGCCTTGTTGAAAAAGTGACATTCTCACGATCTCTAAACATTTATTTCGCGCATAATATACAAAATAACCATTATTGAAGTAAATTGCTCTTTATATATTCCTTATGGGGTAGGTGGCTCAGTGGTATCGAGTCGGCCTGTGGATCTTGAGAACTCTGGTTCGATCCCCACAACCTACAAACAATTTTCACCAATTTAAATCTACCCCTGTGACTTCCCCTCCACTAATATCTTTGGGGGTCGTGAAAAATATATCACTTACCCGCTTAGGCGAAGTGCCACACCCTGTAATGGGTAAAAGGCGTGATGATATATTTATTTATTTTATATATTCCTTATTTTTGTTTTCTTCATTATTATATCACAAAAATATTATTTCGTTAAATAATACTAGTTACTTTGTTTCCAATTAGGACATAATTAAAATGCAACTCATTTTATTTTTTAATAATGTAATATGACATGAATTATTGTATATGATTGTAAAGCAAATGATATAATTGTTAAATAATAAACAAAACACTATGGTCTATTTAAAATTTCAAAGTTAATATTACTTACTAGTAAACCGGAAATAATATTAGGTATATATATATATATATATATATATATATATATATATATATATATATATATATATAGTGTTTCACAACTTAGAGCAAAAAAATAAAGGGTATATTATGTACGACGTGCTGATCATGAAACAAAAAGAATTTTTTTTAAATTCGAAAAATTAAGGGTTGTTAACCTAAAACATGTTTTATAGTACTGCACTGGATTCGCTTTCCTATTAAACACAAACAATGAAGTAGGTATCAACTACGAAAGAATAAATTACACAATTCAATTATTAGCAGTTATTTATAATAGAATTTTAATTAATTAATAACTTTAACATAATCATCCACCCAGTGGCAGTGGCAACGAAAAATTTTGGACTGGGAAACATGGAAAATAGTTTTTTGATTTAAAAAAAAATTCTTTTTGTTTCATGATCGTCGTACAGAATATACCCTTTAATTTTTTGCTCTAAGTTTTGAAACATCCTGTATATTATATAAACGTAGCAGCACCTTATGTTATTCATCTAGTTATATTTTTTAATACGTTAGTCCATTCTTATAACGTTTTAATTATATTTATTTCTTCATTATTCTAAATTTATTGTACTTTTCCAAATATCTATTTACCTTTGCATGTCTACTGTAAACTATATTTTAGTATTCTTCTAAGTTGTGAAACACCCTGTATATATATATATATATATATTATATCCGTCAACAATTAGCTTACATGTTTGTGTTATAAATCATTTTATATGTAATAAATTGTTGTTGATAAATAAAATATTTTCAGTGTCTTAAAATATAATATCTTGTATACAAGGCCTTGAATGCTATGATAGTTGGCAGCTGCTGTTTTTTATACCTGCCAATCTGTCAAAATCAAGTCAATCACTGCCATATTTTATAAATTTTAAATGAAAAATTAAAATAATATTTTAACGGCAATAGAATAGAAACAAAATTGTTACGAACACATCATCATAATTTTAACTTAAATATATGTTTTGATAAATACGTATTTTATTTTTGTAGTCTGAGATGCATCGAAATTTTCCATGGTACTAAGAAAATAACAGAAGTAAATATAAACCCGTTGTTAATATTTATGTTTGTGTTTGATATAAATAGAATCTAATTGAAGCTATATTTATTTATATACTTCGACAATGTGTAAAGAAACTATGAGCATGTTCAGGACATCAATTCAAAGTCATTTTGAAATGTCAAATTAAGCTGAACGAACTATCAATATTTAAATACTGTAATCAATATATTTATTATATTATTTTTACGATTGTATATTTTCTGCTGTCAAAGGTAACTAAATTAATTTTTCTATTCCCGTTATTAAATATGTTATTTAACATACTGGTCTCCATGGCGCTAAAAAACATCTTAGTCATATGTTGACAAGTTTTCGAAAGTTTTAGTCACGGCTTGAGATATTAGGCACAGTGCGAATTTTCGTAGCTTTCAAACTATTCATGCGAGTAATATTGCTGAATTTTGTTTGCACAACAATTAAAATTTGCATGTTAACATTACCGATTATTAGATTGTTGATATCATGATCTTTCATTGTTGCAATTTTTCATTTTGTTATCTTTTGTTATTATAATCAAACATTGGTGCAATTTTTTATTGTTGTGATAGATTATTGTTGCAATATTTCATTGTTGTAATCTTTCATTGTTGCAATTTTTCATTTTGTTATCTTTTATTATTATAATCAAACATTGGTGCAATTTTTTATTGTTGTGATAGATTATTGTTGCAATATTTCATTGTTGTAATCTTTCATTGTTTAAATTTTTCATTTTGTGACCTTTTGTTATTATAATCAAACATTGGTGCAATTTTTCATTGTTGTAATCTTTCATTGTTTCAATTTTTCATTTTGTTATCTTTTATTATTATAATCAAACATTGGTGCAATTTTTTATTGTTGTGATAGATTATTGTTGCAATATTTCATTGTTGTAATCTTTCATTGTTGCAATTTTTCATTTTGTTATCTTTTGTTATTATAATCAAACATTGGTGCAATTTTTCATTGTTGTAATCTTTCATTGTTTCAATTTTTCATTTTGTTATCTTTTATTATTATAATCAAACATTGGTGCAATTTTTTATTGTTGTGATAGATTATTGTTGCAATATTTCATTGTTGTAATCTTTCATTGTTGCAATTTTTCATTTTGTTATCTTTTGTTATTATAATCAAACATTGGTGCAATTTTTCATTGTTGTAATCTTTCATTGTTTCAATTTTTCATTTTGTTATCTTTTATTATTATAATCAAACATTGGTGCAATTTTTTATTGTTGTGATAGATTATTGTTGCAATATTTCATTGTTGTAATCTTTCATTGTTTAAATTTTTCATTTTGTGACCTTTTGTTATTATAATCAAACATTGGTGCAATTTTTCATTGTTGTAATCTTTCATTGTTTCAATTTTTCATTTTGTGATCTTTTGTTATTATAATCAAACATTGGTGCAATTTTTTATTGTTGTGATAGATTATTGTTGCAATATTTCATTGTTGTAATCTTTCATTGTTGCAATTTTTCATTTTGTTATCTTTTGTTATTATAATCAAACATTGGTGCAATTTTTTATTGTTGTGATAGATTATTGTTGCAATATTTCATTGTTGTAATCTTTCATTGTTTAAATTTTTCATTTTGTGACCTTTTGTTATTATAATCAAACATTGGTGCAATTTTTTATTGTTGTGATAGATTATTGTTGCAATTTTTCATTGTTGTAATCTTTCATTGTTGCAATTTTTCATTTTGTTATCTTTTGTTATTATAATCAAACATTGGTGCAATTTTTCATTGTTGTAATCTTTCATTGTTTCAATTTTTCATTTTGTGATCTTTTGTTATTATAATCAAACATTGGTGCAATTTTTTATTGTTGTGATAGATTATTGTTGCAATTTTTCATTGTTGTAATCTTTCATTGTTGCAATTTTTCATTTTGTTATCTTTTGTTATTATAATCAAACATTGGTGCAATTTTTTATTGTTGTGATAGATTATTGTTGCAATATTTCATTGTTGTAATCTTTCATTGTTGCAATTTTTCATTTTGTTATCTTTTGTTATTATAATCAAACATTGGTGCAATTTTTTATTGTTGTGATAGATTATTGTTGCAATATTTCATTGTTGTAATCTTTCATTGTTTAAATTTTTCATTTTGTGACCTTTTGTTATTATAATCAAACATTGGTGCAATTTTTCATTGTTGTAATCTTTCATTGTTTCAATTTTTCATTTTGTGATCTTTTGTTATTATAATCAAACATTGGTGCAATTTTTTATTGTTGTGATAGATTATTGTTGCAATATTTCATTGTTGTAATCTTTCATTGTTGCAATTTTTCATTTTGTTATCTTTTGTTATTATAATCAAACATTGGTGCAATTTTTTATTGTTGTGATAGATTATTGTTGCAATATTTCATTGTTGTAATCTTTCATTGTTTAAATTTTTCATTTTGTGACCTTTTGTTATTATAATCAAACATTGGTGCAATTTTTTATTGTTGTGATAGATTATTGTTGCAATATTTCATTGTTGTAATCTTTCATTGTTTAAATTTTTCATTTTGTGACCTTTTGTTATTATAATCAAACATTGGTGCAATTTTTCATTGTTGTAATCTTTCATTGTTTCAATTTTTCATTTTGTGATCTTTTGTTATTATAATCAAACATTGGTGCAATTTTTTATTGTTGTGATAGATTATTGTTGCAATATTTCATTGTTGTAATCTTTCATTGTTTCAATTTTTCATTTTGTGATCTTTTGTTATTATAATCAAACATTGGTGCAATTTTTTATTGTTGTGATAGATTATTGTTGCAATATTTCATTGTTGTAATCTTTCATTGTTTAAATTTTTCATTTTGTGACCTTTTGTTATTATAATCAAACATTGGTGCAATTTTTTATTGTTGTGATAGATTATTGTTGCAATTTTTCATTGTTGTAATCTTTCATTGTTGCAATTTTTCATTTTGTTATCTTTTGTTATTATAATCAAACATTGGTGCAATTTTTTATTGTTGTGATAGATTATTGTTGCAATATTTCATTGTTGTAATCTTTCATTGTTTCAATTTTTCATTTTGTGATCTTTTGTTATTATAATCAAACATTGGTGCAATTTTTTATTGTTGTGATAGATTATTGTTGCAATATTTCATTGTTGTAATCTTTCATTGTTTAAATTTTTCATTTTGTGACCTTTTGTTATTATAATCAAACATTGGTGCAATTTTTTATTGTTGTGATAGATTATTGTTGCAATTTTTCATTGTTGTAATCTTTCATTGTTGCAATTTTTCATTTTGTTATCTTTTGTTATTATAATCAAACATTGGTGCAATTTTTCATTGTTGTAATCTTTCATTGTTTCAATTTTTCATTTTGTTATCTTTTGTTATTATAATCAAACATTGGTGCAATTTTTTATTGTTGTGATAGATTATTGTTGCAATATTTCATTGTTGTAATCTTTCATTGTTGCAATTTTTCATTTTGTTATCTTTTGTTATTATAATCAAACATTGGTGCAATTTTTCATTGTTGTAATCTTTCATTGTTTCAATTTTTCATTTTGTTATCTTTTGTTATTATAATCAAACATTGGTGCAATTTTTTATTGTTGTGATAGATTATTGTTGCAATATTTCATTGTTGTAATCTTTCATTGTTTAAATTTTTCATTTTGTGACCTTTTGTTATTATAATCAAACATTGGTGCAATTTTTCATTGTTGTAATCTTTCATTGTTTCAATTTTTCATTTTGTGATCTTTTGTTATTATAATCAAACATTGGTGCAATTTTTTATTGTTGTGATAGATTATTGTTGCAATATTTCATTGTTGTAATCTTTCATTGTTGCAATTTTTCATTTTGTTATCTTTTGTTATTATAATCAAACATTGGTGCAATTTTTCATTGTTGTAATCTTTCATTGTTTCAATTTTTCATTTTGTTATCTTTTATTATTATAATCAAACATTGGTGCAATTTTTTATTGTTGTGATAGATTATTGTTGCAATATTTCATTGTTGTAATCTTTCATTGTTGCAATTTTTCATTTTGTTATCTTTTGTTATTATAATCAAACATTGGTGCAATTTTTTATTGTTGTGATAGATTATTGTTGCAATATTTCATTGTTGTAATCTTTCATTGTTTCAATTTTTCATTTTGTTATCTTTTATTATTATAATCAAACATTGGTGCAATTTTTTATTGTTGTGATAGATTATTGTTGCAATATTTCATTGTTGTAATCTTTCATTGTTTAAATTTTTCATTTTGTGACCTTTTGTTATTATAATCAAACATTGGTGCAATTTTTCATTGTTGTAATCTTTCATTGTTTCAATTTTTCATTTTGTGATCTTTTGTTATTATAATCAAACATTGGTGCAATTTTTTATTGTTGTGATAGATTATTGTTGCAATATTTCATTGTTGTAATCTTTCATTGTTGCAATTTTTCATTTTGTTATCTTTTGTTATTATAATCAAACATTGGTGCAATTTTTCATTGTTGTAATCTTTCATTGTTTCAATTTTTCATTTTGTTATCTTTTATTATTATAATCAAACATTGGTGCAATTTTTTATTGTTGTGATAGATTATTGTTGCAATATTTCATTGTTGTAATCTTTCATTGTTTCAATTTTTCATTTTGTGATCTTTTGTTATTATAATCAAACATTGGTGCAATTTTTCATTGTTGTAATCTTTCATTGTTTCAATTTTTCATTTTGTTATCTTTTATTATTATAATCAAACATTGGTGCAATTTTTTATTGTTGTGATAGATTATTGTTGCAATATTTCATTGTTGTAATCTTTCATTGTTTCAATTTTTCATTTTGTGATCTTTTGTTATTATAATCAAACATTGATGCAATTTTTCATTGTTGTAATCTTTCATTGTTTCAAATTGTCATTTTGTGATCTTTTGTTATTATGATCAAACATTGGTGCAATTTTTCAATGTTGTGATAGATTATTTTTGCAATTTTTCATTGTTGTAATTTTTCATGTTATCAACTTTTGTTATAGTCTAACGGTTGAATTTTTCTGTTTACAAAATGATATATTACCTTTTTTTGTTGTTACAGTGTAATCATTTTGTCTTTTTAAATATATTTTAGAATAAAAGTGTACGCTACAAAATTTTGTATCTGAATACACTTATGACAAAGAATTTAACGTTTATTTTACCAGATCAATACACACAGTATTATACATGGTAGTGTTCAAATAATGTTTAACTAATACATCACAATATAATTAATTATAATATAAGACAAAGAATGTCATAATACTTTCTGAATTTGTACCTAATTCTAAGTAATTTACTACGAAAGATTTATTTGAACATAATCCGTCAGTACGATGGTGTGCGTTGCGATACGGAATTCGAATCCGGAGATCCCGAGTTCGAATCGTACTCAAGCTAAAAATTATATAAACTATCACACTGCGGCTCGGTGAGTGCAGACTCTGTACTGTAATTGGGATTAAATTCCTGTTGTACAGCGTAACATAAAACAATAAATAATGTGGAATACGTTTTTCAAGTAAATTTCTTCTAAGTTTATGAGTTAAGATAAATCTGATTCGTTCCCGAAAGCATCTAATCATCTGTATTCGTGTCAAACAAAATAAAACCCGGACATATCTCAGTTATAACAATAATTCAGTGTCAACATTCAAGCAATTTCAGTTTTAATCAGCGTGAAGTTCCATGGAAGTTGATTAAACGTTGTGAGCTCGACGCGCGGCAATCCAAAGAGTTATTAAGTATGTGCATATTTAATGAGTGAAAAAAATAATTTGGGACACACGTCAACTTCAATCGCTCTATGCTGTTTAGTTCTGTAGTTGTTGCTGGTGTCACTGTGTTGAATGTTTGAAAACTGGTTACGAGTATTTTTAAATTGAGAATAACGTCATCGCAGAATTAAACTAGGAGCAAATTAAATGTATGAATGAGTTGAGACAAATTTGTAGTTAAGAATAATTAAATAAATAAATATATCGTCACGCGTTTTACTTCATTTTAAGGCCTGGTTGCATAAAACGTTGTTAACTACGCGAAAATGTTAAGTTTAAATTAAAATAACGCATCTTAGAAATGTCAAAATTTTTTATAGTTCAATGTTTTAAAACGTGATAATTCAAATAGTATGCATTAGTCCAGTGGTTTCCAAACTTTTTCGCTCAGCGGCCCCTTTTTTCCGTAAAAAATTGTCGCGCCCCCCTCATTTTTTATTACTGCCTAACTTCAAAAATCGTAAATAATTTATTTTATAGAATACAAAAAATGAGTACTATAAACAAATATTGTTATTACATAAGATATTTGTTATAACAAATCTTTTTCTTAACCTAAAATTATGTTTATTACAACATAATAATAGAACAAAATAATGTAACAACATTTTTAAACATAAAATTGTAATAAGATTGGAAACAATATTTAATTTAAATTAGTCATATTTAATACAATATAATCATAATTTTTGAGTGTGTTGAATGGGCGCTTGTTTTTCAGTTTCTCGAACCGGGGAGTCATTGAAGATATCGCCACTCGCAATTCTTTTTCAACGAATAATCGAGTTCGATATTTTTGTCTTTAAAACAGCCACAGTGGAAAAGCCTGTTTCACACAAATAAGATGTTACGAAACGTAATAAAATTTGTAAGGCTTTGTTTGTTACACAAGGGATATTTTACTGCGAGCGCAAGTTAGAAACACGTGTGTGCTATGATGTGAATGGAGAATTTGTTCATAAGCCTCAATTATATTTTTATATAGCGCGCCCCACAGTTTGGAAACCACTGCATTAGTCCGTCAGTACGGTGGTGTGGATAGCGATACGGAATTCGAATCCGGAGATCTCGAGTTCGAATTTCACTCAAGCTACAACTAATACACTGCGGCTCGGTGAGTGCGGACCCTGTACTGTAATTGGGATTAAGTTCCTGTTGTACAGCGTAACATAAATAAATAAATAAATAAATATTATCTCAAAAACTGAAAGACTTATGGATTTTTGAATTACACCATAGTATTCAACGGGTTAAAATACATATGTAATAATAATATGTAACGTAAATAATTAAATAAATTAGAGAAGAGCATGTATTTTTGACTAAACCGGATCAGCAGATCTTGATCGAGAAAAAACAAAGAATCACTTTGCGCTCTTAATACACAAATAACTATATAATACCTAGTAGATAGTAAGTACTCATTCTCTTTTCTCCATCTCCCCAAAGGGCAAAACGCAAGTTCATTCCGTCTTGCTCCATCATTTGCCTCGCGCGATAATCAGCTATTTAGGCAAAGTTAATTTCCCAGCCGTCGCGATTACAGCTCCGCTCTGAACGAACACCAAACACGGCGGCTTCGTACACGGCGATGATGTATGAGTCCTGATAATGGCAGCGGCGGCAGCAAGCCGCGGGCCGACCCGCGGAGTGTGAAAATGACGAAGTATAAACCGCCCGATAAATCACCGGCTAATATTGTCTGCATAATCAACGAGCTTCCACCTTGTTATTAGACTGGCATCGTGATGAGCCCTCATTGTTGATGACACCTACGAACTACGAAATAATAGGGCTTCTACGATTTGGTAACTATAAATAAGAAATAAATTAAACTGGAGTTAACATTCTTTGAGATTGTTATAATCTGGTAGTACTGTGGTGTGGATACCGTTACGGAATTATTATCCGGCGATCTCGAGTTTGAATCCCACTCAAGCTAAGAACTATCTGAACTACCACATTGCGACTCGTTCACTCCAGACCCTGTACTGTAATTGGAATTAAAGCTTGTCCCAGAAAAAATTGTCGCTTATAATTTATAACTAAAAACCTTATAATGAAATGATTTTTTTTAAAACTATTGAAGACTTTATTGATCAACAACTAAATAGTACATAAAAGCAAATATTTATATTTTATTTATGATTCATTCAAAAGTTGAGCAATTTCCTTTTCACCCCATCCATTAAAATTTGTACAGCATAATCAGATATAATTTTTGAAATTTGTTTCCAGTTATATTTGAAATTATCGACAGAATTGGCTTGTTTCATATATTTTAATAACTTCTGCTTCATATGAGCCCAATATTTTGTGATTGGGCGCAATTCAGGACAATTTGTAAGATTTTCAGATTTATGTACAAATTCTATGTGGTTTCTTTTATACCAATCAATAAAATTTTTTGTGTAATGACATGTTGCCAAATCTGGCCAAAATAGTATTGGTGTGTTATGAAGCCTTATAAAGGGCAATAATCGTCTTTCAAAACACTCGCTTAAATATCTTTCGCCATTGATTGTCGTTGTCGAAAAATAAGGCATACTGCGTTTGCTACAGGAACAAATGGCCTGCCATACAAGCATCTTTTTTGATAATTTTTCTATTTTAATTACCTTCAATTAGCTACATATTTTCTGAACTTTCCAGAATAATAATAATGACCTGGTCGAGATTTTAATTCAAGTTAACAATACGTAACACATAATTTTTTTGACATTACTTTAAAGTAAAGTTTTCTTGCTCTTGATTTTGTGTTAGTTTCTAGCTTAGCATTTCTGTTAGGCACTTTTGTTTTTTTTAAAGACTTCTTTAGCTCAATTCTCTGGACTGTTGATTGAACAGTTCCAAATTTCTTAGCCAAATCTCTCACAGAAAGATTTTTATTTTTACACAAAGCCTTCAAGACATTTTCTCAATATTTTAATCTACAAATCCAGGTTTGCATCCTCTTCCACATTTTTTTGTGTATTACCCGTTTCATTATATCTTCTTAACACCCTTTGAACAGTCCTTGTAAATTTTAACTCTAAAGCTACTTTTCTTGTGGAAACATGCCTATTTTGATCACATTTGTACAAAATATTTTCTCGTAATTCTTTGTGTTTCGATGACATCTTTGTAGAATTTAGTATGAAAGTTGTCAACTAATTGTTTTTGTATAATGCATAGCCAACTAATAAAAACGCATCACATACTGTATATCTATAAAAGCAGTATACGAAAAGGCCCAAATCTAAGCGACAATTTTTTCTGGGACAAGCTTTAAGTTTCTGTTGTACAATCCTAATGGTCGGTTTCACCAACAAAAGTTAAATTTTAAACAAACAATGTCGGTCATCTTAACAGTATACACGTGAAAATATCACCAATATAAATATGTTTTTTCACATGTGGTTCATTTTGTTAAATTCACAAGTTACATAACTTTTTACGGTTAGGACAGTTGTTCATCCGTGAAGCTAATTTCAAATATAATTTTAAAAATTGTCAATGTAAAAAACAGATATGTATTAGGTTTGGAAAATATTTTTGTACAAATAAATGCTGAAGATGATGGGTTAACCATCGAAACGTCCAATAAATAAATAATAGTATTCAAGGATCCTAAAGCCATATATTCCTTCTCAAAATTAAATAAATAACAGCAAATCGAATATATGACAGCAATGTCAATTAATCCATTTGACATGTAATTTTGATTCGAAAGTTGAAAATTTAACTTTTATTGGGGATACCGCCCATTTAATTTAATTCTGCAAAATTAATAATTCATATTTTTTTTTCTTCAATGAAACACTATACTGAAATTAATATCATCTAATTGCTATCGAATGGTAATATTGTCTATATCGTGTTTAATTATAAAAACTGTTATTTTGGTTACAACTCGCTTCTTTGATATTTAATTATTTTTAACTGTACACTATTAAGGGGTAAGGCCACTCTAGACAAGGAAAAAAAGGGTCATTTTAAAGATTTTTTTTAACGAAATCTAAACATGCTGCTTAAGAACTGTTTTTGGATCTTTATTTAGTGCTCTTTAAACTTTATTTAAAAATTTTTTTTAAAGAAAATATTCAAAATTGTCGTCAGAAATTAAAAAAAAATGGCGACTCCTCTCGGCGCGTAGGGCAAATCGGGCGAAAACATTCCGGGAACAGCAATAGACCTGGATCAAAAAGGGATATGTTTTCTTAATCTCTGATGTATACTCTAAAAAACTACGGGCTGGATTTTGAAAATTTGGATTTTTAACAAAATGGCGCACGTTTGAAAAAAAGTTCATTATTCGGGACTAAATTTCTGTATAAAAACGACCATAAAAAACGAATGAAGCACTTTAAAAAAAAGCCCCCGTAGTTTTTGAGTGTTTTATATCTAGAATAAGAAATAAAAAGATTCAGCACGATCCATCAATTAGTATTTCAGATTTCTTTTCGCCCGATTTTGAAAATATGATTTCGAGAAAAAGCGTTTAAAGTTTCAAGTCATATATACATATAAATACTAGTACTAATAGATATATGCTTTTTTCCCTCTGAAATATTTCCGCGCGGCAAATTAATTGTCCCTTAATACTAAGGGTTTAAACTATAATTTAAGCAAATAAAAAAAAATGCATTTTTTTAAAATTTTAGAGTGGCCTTACCCCTTAATTTAGATAAAATAGCACTAATTTTTCTGTTTAACTGTCTCTCTATCTATTCAACAAAAAATTTGCAATTGTGGGTTTCTTATGGTAGGCACCCTCCACAAGCGATTATTTTTTTCTATATTTTAAATTTCCTCATTAGCAGTTTCTGACTCCGCCACTGAATTAAGGTAAAAAAGATACGTTACTGTATGTAGTTTAACAAATTCATATATGTGTATTTTATCCTTCAATTAAACAAAAAAAAATGAAAACTTTTCTAAAATTACGAAACACAGTTCATCAAAGAAAACCCAATAATTACAAATAGAAAAAATCAATCAATACCTCGTTAAATTCCAGTAATTTCAGTTAATAGTTTAGTAAAAAAGAAAAGAAAGAAAAACAATTATCAAGCGTCACCTGTCAAACGGATGAAGCCGCGCCAACATTGATTTTACTATCTAGATTTGTGCCGCATTTATTAAGTAATCGAGTTATTAAAATTGTTCTGTCAATATCTGGAACCGGACAAATGATACACACTTGCTTAATTCCTTAAGAGATTGACATGAGACCTTTGATGACAGTTGGCGATTGGAATTCGAGATTTCAAAATGGTTTGAAATCACACGGAAAATATACCGGCTTATCGTATATATAATTAATTCAATTTTAATTATTTTTACTTCCTTTCGTTTTAAAAATAAAACATCCGAAACCTCTAGGTTCCCAAGCCATCGCTTAAACACACTCGGCTACACATTCCCTGATAATTAAAATCTAAATTAGCTAGCTAAACTAGCCCTGACTAGTTATTTATTTATTTATACATTTAGCTGTTTTTTGTTGCTCAAGCTACTGTCAATTCACGCAATAAGAAGTGACAAAAAAAACTAGATTTATTTTTCACTCGGGTTCGAAGTTTGCCTCATTAGCATAGAGAGTGAGGCATTCGAGTATGAATGGAAAAAACTCATAAAACGAGCATAAAAATTTCAATTTAACATCTTCACAATTGCATAAATGTAAAATAACAGTTATCAACCACAACAATTCATATACAAATTTACCTAAATTGACTTGGTTTAATATATCGCTGATTTTTATAAATTTTAATTTATAAAAAAATCTGATATGGACACCACATAACTTCCTTGTACGCGTATTAAACTATAGATATTTTTTTAATTGGACATATTTGACATAAAATCTTTTATTTTTTGTTCTATCCATAGCAAACTTAATTTAAAAAAAAGGCTAATTTAAAAATTCTTAATGTGCTAGACGCAGAATTTAATTCTCTAAAACTTATATTTGCAGCATTTATTTCTAAAATTAAAATAATACAATTGTTTTCAAGGAAAACTGTTAGCAGCTTCATGTAATGTGCCACTTCCGGTTAGTCTATTATAACCAAAATCTATTATGTTATTTACATTGATATAGTAGTCTTATATACCAAATTTGGAAAGTTTTAAATTATATTTGAATATAGTTTTTCATGAAAATCTATTATAGGCTTCAAGTAAAGTACCATTTCCGGTAGTTGTATAATGACCAAAAAGGGAGGTGCACAACGAGATGTTGTAACAGTCCTAAATATAAAGTTTCAATCTTCTACGGCTTACCGTTTTTGAGTTAGGCGAGATACATACGTACAGACGGCACGACGAAATTAGTCAAAATGAATTCAGGGAGGGTCAAAATACCTATTTCCATTGAAATCTGAGAACCGAAAATTTTCGCGATTACAATACTTCCTTTACTTCGTACAAGGAAGTAAAAAGGTAAAATAGAAAAAAATAGTATAAATAACTCATTTTATAGCATTTGTCCTTTAGAAAGACATGTCATGAAACTTGTTCTTTAATATACTATCGCAACTTTCTTCTCGATCAGATATTCATAGGTATCATATACCAATGTATTCCAGACACAAAACTAAGTTATAAAAATAAATAAATATAAATATATCATCACGCCTTTTACCTATTACTGGGTGTGGCACTCTACCTAAGCAGATCTCGATAAGTGATATAGTTCATCGCGTAAAGTGCGATTACCAGAAGTGAAATCACGGCCCTCAAAGATGTTAGTAGAGTAGGAGCCACAAGGATAGTTTAATAAATAAAATAAATATATCATCACGCCTTTTACCCATTACTGGATAAAGCACTCTGCCGTAGCAGATTTCGGTAAGTGATATATTTCTTCGCGCGAAGTGCGGGGTTCCAAAAGTGAAATCACGGCCTCCAAAGATTTTAGTAGAGGAGGAACCACAGGGGTAGTTTTATAAATAAAATAAATATATCATCACGTCTTTTACCCATTACTGGATGTGGCACTCTACCGTAGCAGATTTCGGTAAGTGATATATTTCTTCGCGTGAAGTTCGGTTACCAAAAGTGAAATCACGGCCCTCAAAGATGTTAATGGAGGGGGAGCCATAGGGGTAGATTTAAATTGGTGAAAATTGTTTGTCGCCTGTGAAAATTATATACTCCGCAAATATATCATCTTACCTTTGTATCTGTGTAAAAGGAAATATAAAATTTATTGATGCAAGTTTAAGATGAATGAATTATTAATGCAGAAATGAATTTACTAGAAAAGTTGAAAGAACAAAACACTAACAACATTCAAAAATAAACTTTACAAGTTTGCAAAAAAATCATTCAATTCAACTCAATAAAACTCCAGAAAGACTTTTAAATTAATCTCGAAGTACAAAACAAAAAATTGAAAAAATTCCACGCATCTTTGAAAACAAAAAACAAAGAAAAAATTCTGCATCCATCTCCATCACTCTGATGACGACCTCGCGAATCTCAAGATGGCGAAACGAGACGAAGAGAGAACGAAAGTTGGCGGTCTCGAATTGAAATTAATGGATTCGTAGTTTTTCGCGCTTGGGGTGCAATACTCGATGTGGGCAAACGCAGTCGAAACGAAATGAAGTTTCGTCTAGCGGTCTGCCAGGCCGGTTAAAAACTAAATTCCGCTGGGATGAACTCGTGAACCTGGTTTGCGAAGCCTTGCGTTGAATTTCCAATAGTATTTTTATTTATTTGTCTTTGTTTTATAAGATTGAGAACTATGATGTTAGAAGAGAGAGTGAAAGTATATTTTAACAACAAAGACAAAATTAATTGTCATCCAACACTTGGTGAAACTAGGTTTAATAAAAAATATAAAATTAACACTTTGCTAAGTTTCACAAAATTCAGCCTCCAAGTCACCTTATGAGGGCATCGTCAGAGGCTGGCCAGCACAGTTAGTAACCATAGACGCCTTTCGCTCTTATTAGAGCTCATCAGTATGGTATAACTCACTTCTTCACCTAGAATAAAGTTCACGTGAAGAAGCCGGTGACGAAGAACTGTGCCAGCAGAGAATAAGATCTCTAACAAACATGTAAAATAACATGAGAAGTTCTGTGGAACAGGATATGCCATCTACCGAAGAAAGGAAAAGCTACGCAATAGCAATTTAAATAACAACAAAGACAAGATTTAATAAAAAATATAAAATTAACACTTGGCTGAATTTTGTAAAACTTAGCAAAGTGTTAATTTTATATATTTTATTAAACCTAGTTTCACCAAGTGTTGGATGATAATTAATTTTGTCTTTGTTGTTATTTAAATTACTATTGCGTAGCTTTTCCTTTTTTTTCGGTAGATGCATGACCTGTTCCACAGAACTTCTCATGTCATCTTACCTGTTTGTTAGAGATCTTATTCTCTGCTGGCACAGTTCTTCGTCACCAGCTTCTTCATGTGAACTTTGTTCTAGGTGAAGAAGTGTGTTATACCATACTGATGAGCTCTAATAAGATCGAAACGCGTCTATGATTACTAACTGTGCTGGCCAGCCTATGACGATGCCCTCATAAGGTGACTTGGAGGCTGAATTTTGTGAAACATAGCCAAGTGGTAATTTTATATTTTTTATTAAAGTATATTTTTCTAAAATAATTTTAAAATGTTTGCCAATATTCAAAATAATTTGAATCTATTTCAATAATAATTAGTCGCAAATAAAGTTGTAAATTTTCGTTCGTGCAACTTTCAAATAAAAACTAAAACATGTCGCATAAATTAATTTATATTTCATAATATATTACCAGTCCGTAATTCAAAATTGATTCGACGCAGAATAAATTACATACACGGCAGTAACGTAGTGCATGTGAAACTACTGAACATATGGTCACTAAAAACTTATCTTCTATGGGCGCGGTATGTGATAGCAAGTTGAGCGAAAAATTCTCTCATACACATCTTAATCTGTATTATGAGCAAGAACCATAGTCGTAGATTGTATTGTTTTATGTAGAGGGGTTCAACGTCAAACAGAAATATAATTTTAAAATAAATAAAGAAGTATATAATCATATATAATATAACAAGTAGTATGAAAATTGCTGAAAATATTTTGACATAAATTATGAGTTGTGTTTCCTATTTCCATAATAACGAATGTATATTTATGTCAAAATATTATCTGTCAATTTTCATACTACGAGTTGTATTCGGCTTGAGAATTTACCAAACAAGAGTTAATTAACAAGAATAGTTAGGTATTTATTTGCACATTATTAATTAGGTATTACAGTGATGAAAATTTTGAATATTAAATGTACACTGAACAAATGTAGAATTGACGTTTATGAAAATATTGAAAATATCATTTATTTTATTCGTAACCAAGGATATTATTAACAGTGGTATTTCCGATATCAATTTCACTAGTGATGAATTCCCGACGAAATGTACATTTCATTGGTTCATTTTCAAACAAATTCGTGATCCTATTGGTTGACAGTGACGTGTGGTGAATTCTCACAATTAGGTTGGTCATTGACAGACCGATGCCAAGTTTATTTTATTTATTTTCATATAGAAAAGAATGTTACGAATCAAAGTTAGCTAGACACATAGTAAGAATTTTGTATAATTTCATTAATTGCATTCGTATTATATAATTTTGTTTACTCATACATTCATGAATTCTTCCGCCTACTATTGTTAATATTATATAATATATTACTGTTATTAGTGTTATATTGTTATATATTATTATAAATATTATTGTCATTATTAATATTAGTTTTTTTTTATATGCCAATCAATTGGTATAAAGTTTGCAAACTTTGGGAACCAATAAATCTATGTCTATGTCTAATTTCATATTCTAGTGTAAATGAATACAAATTAAAATGTAGGATTTAGTATTTTTATTTATTTCAAAATATACATAAAATCCACAACTATACTAAAATATCAGAGATGATGACCAAAATTAAAAAGAGGCCGAAATCTAAGATGGCAGCAAAAATCCAAGATAGTGGACGAAATTCAAGATAACGGCTATAATCCAAGATGTCTGCCGAAATCCAAGATGGCAGACAAAATCCAAGATAGCAGCAAACAACAAAGATGGCGGCTGAAATCCAAGATGGCGGATAAAATCCAAGACCACAACAAATAACAACGATGACGGCTGAAATCCAAGATGACGGACGAAATCCAAAACGTAGGATGAAATCTAAAATTGCGGCCAAATTTAAAATGGCTTCCAAAATCCAAGATGACGGCCAAATTTAACACAGCAGTCGAAATCAAAAAATGGCGGCCATAATCCAAGACAGTGGACGAAATTCAAGATAACATCTATACTCCAAGATGACAGCAAACAACAAAGATGGCAGCTGAAATCCAAGGTGACTGACAAAATTCACTAAAATAATTCAAATAAAGTAAATATATCATCACGCCTTTTATACATTACTGGGTGTAGCACTCTGTCATACCATATCTCGGCAAAAATGGCGGCTGATATCCAAGATAGCGGATGTAATCCAAGATGCGGTTAAATTCAAGATGGCTACCGATATCCAAGATGACGATCAAACTTAGACTGGCAGCCGAAATCTAAAAATGGCGGCCTTAATTCAAGATGGCGGTTAAAATCCAAGATGGTAGTAAACAACAAAGATGGTAACTGTTCAAATTTGAATAATATCCAAAATGGTGGTCCCAAAACGAGACAGCATATCTGCATAGCAAAATAAATAAAATATTCTTGTATATCGGACTTCAACGATTAGGTATCCTGTATTTACACATCTCGATAGATGACTTTAAAACACAATTATTTTCCGCTTATTGCAAACACTTCTTTTAAATAGCTATTTGTATCTCTACGGAGACCCACAATCGCAGATCTGTCCTAAACAGTTTCACCGTTCCACTAGTATTATTTTTTTGTTGGCGCCTCTGTCCACAGTGTCTTGTATGGCGCAAGTACGACAACCGGAAAAATATGATTTATTTGCTTTCTCTCGCCCACGTTTTAAATTCTTTCCGAACATCTACTGAGTAATCTTTATTAATGAACTAATTAATAATGAACTTAAGTTTTTTTCGACTAATTAGTTTTATTTATTTGACGTATCCTGCCAGTGCTAATATATTTTCTTGAATATATGCTTTATTTAATTATTTGTCAAATACGTGGTTAAGTAAGAGTTATGGGATTTCTATTTTTTTCAAGCCGGTTTTTTGGAAGTAATAAACATGTCACTTAGAAGATATTAACCTCGATTGATGCCTCACCTTTATTCAGTATCTATCGACATTTATTGTATATTTTCATTCGTTAATATTAACTATTTATACAGCAAAATACATATTTAAATCGTAGTGCCATCTGATTTGAACACGCGAATATTTCGTTTGATTTTCTGATGACGGATGAACAATTATTTTTCACTTTCTTTAGTCATACATGTTTTCGTGTCACTCTAGCTTTAATGTAATTATTATAAATCGGTTTAATTAATAATAATTTTATTTAATTTGTACATTACTACAATGGTTGTCCAACAGCAATTGGGAAAGCAACTCAACTACTAGTAAGCCAGCCCTAAACTTGAATTGCATTTTAGAAAGAAGCAACAAAGTGTGGTAGAATCCTACGTTAAAAAAGTCACCCAACACTGATTTTACTTTGAAATTGGAGAGTCCTCTGGACGTTAAACTTTTTTTTGTGTATCGTGGCGTCGGCTGATTTGCATTGCACTATGTCTTTCATTTAAGGTATAAGCAGGTCAGTCCAGCTCTTGCCAGAAACTGGGCGGAGTGTAGTGTATTGCCTTTATGTCTAGGGTGCATGGTCCGGCCTGGCGATTCTGTTCGGATATTGAATAATTATTATTTAATACTTAGCAGGATGTAAATAAACCAGGATTGACTCTAGGGCCCGCCATGTATCTCTAACAGAACAGAACATAGTTTCCCAACTTTTTCGAGGCAAAAAAACCATACAATACTTACTATTGAATGATTAAAATTGAAGTTTGGAAGAGGATGATTTATTAATTTGCGTTACAGAAATAGAACTATAGTTTAAGATATTAGGAAAAGAAAAACTTCTCATTTGGTTCTCATTGGTATAAATTATTAGGAACTTGAGTATGTTGGTATAATATTTTGCTTTTTTTAAACATAATAAATCATATATTTTTTTCGTTATTTGACGGCTGGTAAGCGCACTTTAAGCGAGGAAATATATCACTTACCGAGATCTGATTACAGCAAAGTGCCACACTCAGTAATGGATAAAAGGCGTGATGATATATTAATTTTTTTATATTTTATTAAACCTAGTTTCACCAAGGAAAGAACAATTAATTTTGTCTTTGTTGTTTTCTATATATATTTATTTATTTGTAAATTCTTTGAATCTTTGCATATACTCGAATAAATTTTCATTTTTTAAGTTTAATGACGTCCTTTCATTGCATTAAACGTTGTCAGCTAATGAAGTTGTTAACTACGCAAAAAAATTAATTAGAATAAAAAAAACGCATCTAAGAAATGTCAAAATTTTTGTTAGTTCAATATTTTAAAATGTTATAATTTCAATAGTATTCCTTAAAATAATAATTATTTGTTACTAATATTATTTTACCAATGTTGTTTAAGTATGCATTTTAAGGCAGATATTTATTAATTACAAAATAAAAATAAGAAAATATATACAACGTGGCGTCCGCCATCTTGGGCATTGTGAATTTTTTTTAATTGTTTATTTTAGAGCACTTCGGTTTCAATGTTAGGACCATTAATGCTCTGGCATAGTATTTACATTTGGTAACAGTATATTTTATGACATTTAAATTACATTTTTCGAAAACTGTCATATAAAGTTAAAATTTACATGACAACTATCAACACGTGAAATGAGTGTTTTTTTGTCTACAGACCGCAAAAGTCTTTTGCATCCTGCAATTTTTTGATAGAAGAAAGGCTCACAATTTAATAAAATTTGTCACTTTATTTTTTTGCTTAGAAACAATACTTCTATTCTTTAACAAAATTTATATTTAATGTTCCAATTGAGCAATTATTCATATTTATCCCGCTTGACGAAGCTAACTGGTGTACTGGAATAGTTTCTTGAGAAATGCAATGCGAAATGCTATACGAATCCCAATAAATCGCAGAAAAAATTAAACGTTTGTTTGGTTTCTATTGCCAACCAGCTGTCAATTGCTGGTCAGAGAATACCAGATTTGATAGCAATTATATTACATACATTGTTGTCATGGAGACATTAGATGTCACATTAATTAATCCTAAACGTCAACATTTTCTCATTACATTATTACTAATTTTGGGACATAGTTTTCGAAAAAACCTTGTTTGATACTCGATTGCGAAATGCTTTTGCATTCTCGAATGCAAAAGTAACATTTCGAAATCTAGAATCAAAAATAACTATTTGTGGCTGAACATTTCAACAATATTTATATTTTGTTTATCTGTTTGATAGATGTTCATTTTTAATATCGCTTTAAGCAACCGGGCATTAATATTTAGTTAACAAAACAACCTGCTTTCAGAGTTATAACAAACCAATCAACATTTCTCTTTAATTTTCCGACGCCTACTCATATAGCCTCCTCATACTTATTTCGTCATTCTTAGCTCAACTCTCACGAAATCTCTGGCGCTCTTTCTATCCATTCTTTTGCTCTTTGTATCCACGTGTGTGTTAGATGTGTACGAGTATGTAGACACAGCAACTGCTGGAACTGGTGTTGGTTGCTATGCTGAGCCATTTGTTTCCCAGCGCGTCACGTTTTAAAATATTGAATTTTGTCTGTTGTGGAGAACCACAAACTTTCAAACAAGGGTTGGAATGCCACGGAAAATCACTAAATTATTGTACTTGTTTCGACAAAATTCCTCATCAGATAATATTTTTCTTCATGACTCGAATGAATGCAAAAATTCTTTCGTTATAGTACGTTGGAAAAAATGACTTTTAAATCTCTTCAATCACACTAAACGATGCTACTGTAAAAATTATTTTTTTTAGGCAAATATATGCTATACGTAGATTACAATATACTGGGTGTTAATAAAGTTCCGGGACGGTGAAATATCTCGAGAAATACACATCGAATCAAGAAACAAAAAAACACGTGTTTCATATTTTGCAAAAACCTATCTAAGCACACCAAACACAAACCCCAACTTCCACCCCCAGGGGGTAAAGCGGGGGGCAACTTTGAAACCTTAAATGGGAATTTTTTATTGCAGATTCGTATTCTGCGAAAAAAATTAAGTTTTTTTATCTGAAACTCTTTTTCCAATTCGGATTAGATGGCGCTCTAATCGCAAAATAAGTTTTGACATGATTCTGAAAGAAAAGTAAAGAAAGTCACCCCAAAAAACAATAAAGGAATAAAATAACGTTTATTTTATAAAATCGTTTTGCAAATTTATTTCAAGTATTTAGTCGGTGAAAGGCTTGTGGCTACTTGTGATTATGTTGATTTTTTTGATTTGATTCAATGTTTATTTCTTGTGATATTAGACCGTTTTTTCGAATCTCACTCAAGCTAAAAATTATATAAACTATCACACTGCGGCTCGGTGAGTGCGGACCCTGTACTGTAATTGGGATTAAGTTCCTGTTGTACAGCGTAACATAAATAAATAAACATATAAAACAACAAAATTTAAATATAAATATGTAGTGCCAGTAGTTAATAATTGTGTACTAAAAGGAATAGTTTTAACATATTAAAAATATATAAAACCACCCTCTAAATACTCTAAATTTGACCTCGAAGTGCCAGCAAATAATTCAATATAATTTACAATTTTATTAATATTATTTAACATAGGGAAAAATCTTTCAGAATACATATATATAAATAAAAGGGGCTTCTGGTTTAATTCTGTATATATGAAGGTATTTGTATAAAGTACCGAAACGTCGAGTTTTTGAATTTAAATACAGAATTAAACCAGAAGCCCCTTTTATTAATATTATTTGTAATAAGTACATATAACATTATTTAAAATTGATTCTAATTCTTTGTTGTATTTGATTACAGTCGCAGTTGCAGCAGCGAAGAAAGCCAATCGCCATCTAGAGACAGTATTGCTGAGAGTGTTTTGTTTCTGTAGGGTGAATGTCCAGACGGAAACCAGCTACTTGCTCTCAGAACTAACACTATTCAAAGACTGGTCCAAGCTTTATATTTGATGTAAAACTTGTATTGAAAAATAAATAAAATGATTACATATATACATACATAACATCACGCTATATCAAATTAAATGGGGGTAGCACGAACCCGTGAAACATTCACAGAACATTCGATACTCGACTCAACTACATTAACACTTCCTTCATACGAGCTCTTTCATTTCTCACAACCAAAACCTTCATTCACATTCATCCATTCGCTCATGTACACCTGTTCCGTAAAGCTTCACTTACGCCCACTTCTCTAACAACGAATCTATAAAGAAATGAAGGCAGCATTACCTGTGCTTGTTTAAAAATAAATTTAACACAATTGCAGTTAGATACTGTATAATAAAAAATGAAAATGAATAAAAAAGGTAAGGAAAGAAGGGAGCATCTTCTTGTGCTTGTTTTTGAAAGTGAATTCCACACAATTGCAGGTAAACACTCGAAAAATCTAACCAAGAATCAACCTATTAAATCAAGAATCATACGCTTGTCCATATTCATAACATTTATTCCCCAAATAATCTTCCCCAAACATTCCTATCCTGACACACCACTTTTGCTTCAACCACATTCATAATTCCTTTCATACAAGCTCGTTTATTCTTCACGCTCGGAAACTTTCGTTCACGCAACAACCCTTCAATCATATTGATCCATTTGCTCCTAGGTTGTCAAAATAAAATTATTGTAATATTTAATATAATATGTGAAACAGATCCTTGTATATTAATGTAGTTAGGCTAGCTGGCTGAGTAGCCGGCATGTGGATTTGTGAATCCGGGTTCGATTCCTACAGCCGACAAACAATTTTCAATAAATTAAAACTACCCCTGTGACTTCCCTTCACTAATATCTTCTGGGGGCGTGATTTGATGGCTGGTAACCGCATTTCACGTGAAGAAATATATCATTTATCGAAATAAGCTGCGACAGAGAGCCACATCCAGTAATGGGTAAATAGCGTGATGATATATTTATTTATATTTATGTTGTACGAGTAATATGCATTTATTAAAATAATTATTGTAATAAGTTGTAAGCGAAAAGATACATCTTAATTTCTTTTTTTACACAGTTTGTATTAGTATCTCCTGTATATTACTCATTACACACTACCCTAAAATAAGGGTAAAAAATGTATTATATTTCCTAAAATTGAAAAACGATTTAAACGCTACAAATACTACTGCTACTGAGTGGTTTACCCACAATAGTCTAGTTCTAAATAATAGCAAGACAAAAATTATTTCACTCAAGCCAAACAACTCTGAAGATAGCCAATGTGGAAAACTACTTGGTGTAATGATTGACTCGGCTCTGAAACTTCAAGAACATGTTTGTATGCTTACTAATAAATTATCGAAACTGGTGTATTTATTAAGATCTTTATCCAATTCCTTATCTGTTCAACCTTTGTTGATAGTTTATTTTGGTTTATTTCATTTATTAATGTCTTACGGAATTATGTTATGGTTTTGGAATGTAAATTCTCAAAAAATCTTTCTTCTCCAAAAAAAGGTAATAAGAATAATTGGTCGCGTTGGTTATAGAGATCATTGTGCAGAATTATTCACTAAATTTAAGGTGTTGACTTTACCATGTGTTTATATAATGTCTTGCCTATTCTACATAAAAAAAATTCGAATTGTTTTGTTTATTCTCATGATTATCATTCATACAATACAAGAAACTGTAATATGTGTGTTATACCTCAGCACAAGCTCGAAAAATTTAAATCTGGTGCGTTATATAATTGTGTTATTTTGTATAATAAATTACCTAATGCTGTTCAAAATCTATCATTTGTTAAATATAAAGAAGTTATAAAGAATTTTCTAATATGTCGTAGCTTCTACAGTGTACAAGAATTTCATGATTGTGATCTAACCGATTCTAATTTTTTGTAATAATGTATGTTTTTTTTTGGTTTTCGCATGTTTTAAAGAGGCGCCTTCTTAGATATTGATTTTATTTTTGTAAAATTGTATATGTTTAACTTATTTTTTTATTGTAATTTTTATCTGCGCAAGAATCATAAATTTTATTAATAACTATGTACCATGTTTCATCTAAAAAAAATTGTATTAAATAAATAAGGCCTCTCCTTATTAAAAAAACAAATTTCAAATATGTAATATGACACGGCTAAACTTATGTATATACTTGTATACTTGTATGCCAAATTCAATAAATAAATAAATTAATTAATTAATTTCTTTGTATGTTTATTTAAATAACCTGAAATTTGTCTTAACCGGCATTCTTGCAGCAACATTAGACTTGAATTCTTCTTCTGCATCCCCTTTACTCCTGGTCATGTCTTCTAATGTTTTATCTTCAAGTTTACCACTGAAATTTACTAGTTTAAATTGTTAATAAATATATTTATGTATTATTTTGTTGTATATTTTAATTTTTGTAATAATAAATGGTTAGATGTTAGTTAGCATTGTTGTTTATTTACCCTTTTTCATTCTTTTTTGACAATTTCTTTTATAATTATAAATATATAATTCAATAATGTATTTTATTTGTTATATCAAAAATAGTACCAATTTTTTTTACACATTTGGTTAGATGGCAGCACCTGTCAAGTAGAACTGAATTTAAGACTTGTAAGTATTTCATTCCTACTCGACCAGTTCCTTTAAAATCTTAGTGTTTATCGAAAGACTTAATATTCTTAAGGGCGTAGGGTCATTATTTATTTAACCCCTACATACCATAAGGCTTTAAAACATCAGTTAAGTAGAAATTAATGTTGATAGTTTGGTTTTTCGTATTAGGGGGTTGTAATTAATTAAATTCAAGCTTAATTAACAATATAACAAGTAAATAAACATATATTTACAGTAAACAATGAGATATAATACATATTAATGGCCTTTAACCCTTAATTACTTTTGGAAAACTTTAAAGTAACATATCTCGAATTAGGAGGTTGAAATTAATTAATTTAAAGCTTATTTAACAATATATCATGTAAATAAACAATAATATACAGTAAACAATGAGATTTAATAAAAATTAATGGCGTGTTACCCTTAATTACTTTTGGAAAACTTTAAAGTAACATATCTCGAATTAAGAGGTCGAAATTAACTAATTTAAAGCTTATTTTATAAAATAACATGTAAATAAACAATAGCATACAGTAAACAATAAGAAATAATAAGAATTAATGGACTTTTACCCCTAATTACGTATGAAAACTTTAAAGTGAAATATCTCGAAAACGGTAAGAGATAGAGCAAAAATAACGAAATTTCGCCCCCCTAGGATCTACCCCTGTAATCGATCCTTCTCTACCACTTAGCAAAGTCTCAAGGACGTAGGACCAACTTTAGTCCTTCATGTAGAACAAAATTTCGGAACGTGAATCTTGCGGTCTTCGATTATTGTTCAACCAATTCACAACAGATGGCGCCACAGATTGAATCTCAATTCAAATGCATAAATATGAATAATATTTATATTTTCAGCTAAATTTTAACAAATTAACCATTCTTAAGGGCGTAGGGCCATATTTATTTAACCCTTACATACCGTAAGGCTTAAAACATCAGTTGGGTAGAAATTAAAGTTGATACTTTGGTTTTTCGTATTAGGGGGTTGTAATTAATTAAATTCAAGCTTAATTACAATATAACAAGTAAATAAACATATATTTACAGTAAACAATGAGATATAATACATATTAATGGCCTTTAACCCTTAATTACTTTTGGAAAACTTTAAAGTAACATATCTCGAATTAGGAGGTTGAAATTAATTAATTTAAAGCTTATTTAACAATATATCATGTAAATAAACAATAATATACAGTAAACAATGAGATTTAATAAAAATTAATGGCGTGTTACCCTTAATTACTTTTGGAAAACTTTAAAGTAACATATCTCGAATAAAGAGGTCGAAATTAACTAATTTAAAGCTTATTTTATAAAATAACATGTAAATAAACAATAGCATACAGTAAACAATAAGAAATAATAAGAATTAATGGACTTTTACCCCTAATTACGTATGAAAACTTTAAAGTGAAATATCTCGAAAACGGTAAGAGATAGAGCAAAAATAACGAAATTTCGCCCCCCTAGGATCTAACCCTGTAATCGCCCCTTCTCTACCACTTAGCAAAGTCTCAAGGACGTAGGACCAACTTTAGTCCTTCATGTAGAACAAAATTTCGGAACGTGAATCTTGCGGTCTTCGATTATTGTTCAACCAATTCACAACAGATGGCGCCACAGATTGAATCTCAATTCAAATGCATAAATATGAATAATATTTATATTTTCAGCTAAATGTTAACAAATTGACCATTCTTAAGGGCGTAGGGCCATATTTATATAACCCTTACATACCGTAAGGCTTAAAACATCAGTTGGGTAGAAATTAAAGTTGATACTTTGGTTTTTCGTATTAGGGGGTTGTAATTAATTAAATTCAAGCTTAATTAACAATATAACAAGTAAATAAACATATATTTACAGTAAACAATACATATTAATGGCCTTTAACCCTTAATTACTTTTGGAAAACTTTAAAGTAACATATCTCGAATTAGGAGGTTGAAATTAATTAATTTAAAGCTTATTTAACAATATATCATGTAAATAAACAATAATATACAGTAAACAATGAGATTTAATAAAAATTAATGGCGTGTTACCCTTAATTACTTTTGGAAAACTTTAAAGTAACATATCTCGAATTAAGAGGTCGAAATTAACTAATTTAAAGCTTATTTTATAAAATAACATGTAAATAAACAATAGCATACAGTAAACAATAAGAAATAATAAGAATTAATGGACTTTTACCCCTAATTACGTATGAAAACTTTAAAGTGAAATATCTCGAAAACGGTAAGAGATAGAGCAAAAATAACGAAATTTCGCCCCCCTAGATCTACCTCTGTAACCGACCCTTTTTTACCACTTAGCAAAGTCTCAAGGGCGTAGGACCAACTTTAGTCCTTCATGTAGAACTAAATTTCGGAACGTGAATCTTGCGGTCTTCGATTATTGTTCAACCAAGTAACAACAGATGGCACCACAGATTGAATCTCAATTCAAATGCATAAATATGAATAATATTTATATTTTCAGCTAAATTTTAACAAATTAACCATTCTTAAGGGCGTAGGGCCATATTTATTTAACCCTTACATACCGTAAGGCTTAAAACATCAGTTGGGTAGAAATTAAAGTTGATACTTTGGTTTTTCGTATTAGGGGGTTGTAATTAATTAAATTCAAGCTTAATTAACAATATAACAAGTAAATAAACATATATTTACAGTAAACAATGAGATATAATACATATTAATGGCCTTTAACCCTTAATTACTTTTGGAAAACTTTAAAGTAACATATTTCGAATTAGGAGGTTGTAATTAATTAATTTAAAGCTTATTTAACAATATATCATGTAAATAAACAATAATTTACAGTAAACAATGAGATTTAATAAAAATTAATGGCGTGTTACCCTTAATTACATTTGGAAAACTTTAAAGTACCATATCTCGAATTAGAAGGTTGAAATTCATTAATTTAAAGCTTATTTAACAATATATCATGTAAATAAACAATAATATACAGTAAACAATGAGATTTAATTAAAATTAATGGTGTGTTACCCTTAATTACTTTTGGAAAACTTTAAAGTAACATATCTCGAATTAAGAGGTCGAAATTAACTAATTTAAAGCTTATTTTATAAAATAACATGTAAATAAACAATAGCATACAGTAAACAATAAGAAATAATAAGAATTAATGGACTTTTACCCCTAATTACGTATGAAAACTTTAAAGTGAAATATCTCGAAAACGGTAAGAGATAGAGCAAAAATAACGAAATTTCGCCCCCCTAGGATCTAACCCTGTAATCGCCCCTTCTCTACCACTTAGCAAAGTCTCAAGGACGTAGGACCAACTTTAGTCCTTCATGTAGAACAAAATTTCGGAACGTGAATCTTGCGGTCTTCGATTATTGTTCAACCAATTCACAACAGATGGCGCCACAGATTGAATCTCAATTCAAATGCATAAATATGAATAATATTTATATTTTCAGCTAAATGTTAACAAATTGACCATTCTTAAGGGCGTAGGGCCATATTTATATAACCCTTACATACCGTAAGGCTTAAAACATCAGTTGGGTAGAAATTAAAGTTGATACTTTGGTTTTTCGTATTAGGGGGTTGTAATTAATTAAATTCAAGCTTAATTAACAATATAACAAGTAAATAAACATATATTTACAGTAAACAATACATATTAATGGCCTTTAACCCTTAATTACTTTTGGAAAACTTTAAAGTAACATATTTCGAATTAGGAGGTTGTAATTAATTAATTTAAAGCTTATTTAACAATATATCATGTAAATAAACAATAATATACAGTAAACAATGAGATTTAATAAAAATTAATGGCGTGTTACCCTTAATTACTTTTGGAAAACTTTAAAGTACCATATCTCGAATTAGAAGGTTGAAATTCATTAATTTAAAGCTTATTTTATAAAATAACATGTAAATAAACAATAGCATACAGTAAACAATAAGAAATAATAAGAATTAATGGACTTTTACCCCTAATTACGTATGAAAACTTTAAAGTGAAATATCTCGAAAACGGTAAGAGATAGAGCAAAAATAACGAAATTTCGCCCCCCTAGGATCTAACCCTGTAATCGACCCTTCTCTACCACTTAGCAAAGTCTCAAGGGCGTAGGACCAACTTTAGTCCTTCATGTAGAACAAAATTTCGGAACGTGAATCTTGCGGTCTTCGATTATTGTTCAACCAAGTAACAACAGATGGCGCCACAGATTGAATCTCAATTCAAATGCATAAATATGAATAATATTTATATTTTCAGCTAAATTTTAACAAATTGACCATTCTTAAGGGCGTAGGGCCATATTTATTTAACCCTTACATACCGTAAGGCTTAAAACATCGGTTGGGTAGAAATTAAAGTTGATACTTTGGTTTTTCGTATTAGGGGGTTGAAATTAATTAAATTCAAGCTTAATTAACAATATAACAAGTAAATAAACATATATTTACAGTAAACAATGAGATATAATACATATTAATGGCCTTTAACCCTTAATTACTTTTGGAAAACTTTAAAGTAACATATCTCGAATTAGGAGGTTGAAATTAATTAATTTAAAGCTTATTTAACAATATATCATGTAAATAAACAATAATATACAGTAAACAATGAGATTTAATAAAAATTAATGGCGTGTTACCCTTAATTACTTTTGGAAAACTTTAAAGTAACATATCTCGAATAAAGAGGTCGAAATTAACTAATTTAAAGCTTATTTTATAAAATAACATGTAAATAAACAATAGCATACAGTAAACAATAAGAAATAATAAGAATTAATGGACTTTTACCCCTAATTACGTATGAAAACTTTAAAGTGAAATATCTCGAAAACGGTAAGAGATAGAGCAAAAATAACGAAATTTCGCCCCCCTAGGATCTACCCCTGTAATCGACCCTTCTCTACCACTTAGCAAAGTCTCAAGGGCGTAGGACCAACTTTAGTCCTTCATGTAGAACAAAATTTCGGAACGTGAATCTTGCGGTCTTCGATTATTGTTCAACCAAGTAACAACAGATGGCGCCACAGATTGAATCTCAATTCAAATGCATAAATATGAATAATATTTATATTTTCAGCTAAATTTTAACAAATTAACCATTCTTAAGGGCGTAGGGCCATATTTATTTAACCCTTACATACCGTAAGGCTTAAAACATCAGTTGGGTAGAAATTAAAGTTGATACTTTGGTTTTTCGTATTAGGGGGTTGTAATTAATTAAATTCAAGCTTAATTAACAATATAACAAGTAAATAAACATACAGGGTGAGTCTGGGAAGATGAATGGCAGTCATTGTTCTCACAGTTTAATGTCCGAAAAACGAAGTAATCCCAATCAATTTACACGATGTAGAAGAGCAGTCATATTTTGTACAGCACATCAGGCCATCTTAGATTTATTTTTTATTTAACTTGTATACACGAAATAAAAGAATATAGTCTTCGATTTTTGTTGTTACAGTGGGTGGATTGGTGAGTAGTGTAGCAAATTAGCCAAGAGATAGCAGTAAAAGTCTGGATACTTTGTAAATCGAATAAATATATATATACATCTTGATGCGGAAGTTTGGGCTATAGGATTTAATATTTATAAATAAAACAAAAATGATTTTAACTAACTTTCTATATATTCTCAGATTCAGAGGTAGTTTACATCACATTATATTCATATATTATATTATAATACATAGTATTTTTATTACAAAATAATAAGTAATAATAATAATAATAATAACAATAACAAAACGCAGTATAACATAAATATGGTAAAACAAAACAAACAGATAAAACTACATTATACATTCTTGGGGTACACGGGCAAATAGCATTTTGTATGACTTTATTTCTTTTTATTTCAAGAAAACTATTCTGTAATGATACCTTATTTATATTAATTTTTATTTTTAAAATTGAATAATTAAGAGACAAATTTGAATACTGCCAAGATTTGAACCTGGGACGTATGAACTCTGGCCATCTAAACTACGGTTCCCTGTGATTCAAATCTGAGTTTATTCCAATCTTGCTCCCATAGACTGCCTCGATTCCAAGACTCTTTCATAAGCTGAAAGACTTGAAATGAGACTCGTCTGCAGTGACATTCTTATTTAAAGACAAATTTTACCGTTTGAAATATAATTAGTATTTTAAGAACATAATTAACAATTTAAGAAATCAAATTGAATTAGGAAGAGAAAAATTGGGATATAATCGACGGTATTAAAATTTTGCTCTTTATAATTCAATCTAATTTTATCATTTGTTTTATAAAACATTGACCTAACGTATAATATGTTTAATATATAATTTTTCTACCCCATTTTTTCGGTTAGATGTGAACATAGAGATTTAACATGTAATTTTAGTTTCATATAATTGCCTGCTCTAGTGCCGGCAAAGTTGTTCAAATTTAAAAGATACATACAAAACTGTTGTTACATTTTCTATTGTTTTTGGTTTTTCCACAGTTTAAAAAAAATGTATAATTTTTTTATCTAGTAGTAGGAAATAGTCTTACAAATTGTTTTTTTTAAATGACATATAACACATTTGTAATTTTAAAAAACTAAAATTATGAGCAATGTTTAGTATTTAACAAAATAAATAAGCAATATTCTAATAAAATTGAGGACAAACAAAAAACTTAATAAACAATGTAAATAGGTATTTTTTGTATTAAAAGCGTAAAGTGATTCTTTATTATTCGTGCACGGTAATTGAAGCATGAACCAAAAACGAGAACTGCGATAGTGTAAAAAAAACATTGACACTTTACGCTCGTGATACAAACCTAATCTACGATTTCATCTTAAATGATTAAAAATTAAGAAAATAAATTTGTTCTGTCAATATGGCAAGTTTCTGTTTTGTTTCTATCCATGATAACTATTGAAGTAAGCGCGCATCAATATCTTTGTCGCGCGTTGCCCTTGGAAACACGCGTATTTAATAACTTTGTCCAATATTAACGCGCGACTAAGTTAATTTTCGATTGTTACACAGAAAACGTCAACTTTACGATGACTAATGACAGCATAATTGTCATCGTAAAGTTGACGTTTTCTGTGAAACAATCGAAAAAGATATTAAATGCGCGCTTATTTCAATAGTTACCAGGGATACAAACAAAATAGAAGCTTGTCATATTGACAGTTGACAGAAGGAATTTATTTTTAGTACCAATACGTTTTTTTAATAATTTTAAGATACAATCGTAAAAAAAATATGTTTGTATCACGAGCGTAAAGTGTCTTCGTTCCTCTCGCACTAATTATCGTGCTCGAATAACAAAGAATCACTTTACGCTCTTAATACTAACGCACAACAAAGTTATTTTTCGATTGTTCCACAAAAAAACGTCAACTTTACGATGACAAATTAGATCGTATTTTTTAACTTTTCATAGCAATCGTAAAAAAATAACTATTGTTTGCATTTTTTAATTTTACACAACTTTACACTCCACAGTTTTTGCCGATAAATTACAAGGATTTTAAATGGCAACCTATATAATTATTTACTCTATCATATACAAAATTTTCTTCTGCTTTTAACTGTATAAATATTGTATAGAGTTTTATAACAATTATTTCGAAAAAAAACGGCATTACAAATTAAAAATAATGTAAAAATGTAAAGTAAACACTTGGCTATGTTTCACAAAATTCAGCCTCCAAGTCACCTTATGAGGGCATCGTCAGAGGCTGGCCAGCACAGTTCAGTTACTAACTGAACTGTGCTAAGTGTTTACTGTACATTTTTATTAAACCTTGTTTCACCAAGTGATGGATGACAATTAATTTTGTCTTTGTTGTTATAAAAATAATGTTACAATGTTGAAGTAGACTAAGAAATAAACAAATAAAAACAAATGTTACAGGTAACAATTTGAGTCAGGAAATGGATCTTTAAAACCTCGCGATGATGATCCTGTTCTCCTCGATGGTTTTGGACACAAAACGGTCTTGTAGGGTTCGTAGACGCTGACCAACTCGTACCATGCATCTTTCAGGACGGCTGGAGAAACTTCAAGACCCACATGGACCCCAGAAAGCGACGTTTGGTACAGAACAGCTGCTGGATTAAGTGTAGGCAGTATTCGGTGAAGGCAGTCTTGAAGACTAGATATTCTCGTAGTTTAAATGTGGAGGCATCCATGTTCTGGCCTCAAGATGTTGATAGCTGGAACAACAACGATCCGCAACTGGGTTTTTGGATCTGCAGATCATCACGTTATCTTTGGAGTTGTACCATTTATCCAATAGATCATATTGTACACGATCTGTTGTCTGCGTTGGTCGAAAAGTTCCTGCAGAAGATGTTTAATAGTAGTGAAGACAGGAGGCCAACTTGCGGCGCCTCCCGAAGACGGAAATTTATAAATGGTCTTTATCGCATTTTAAATGCGCAGGCTTTAATGTCCAGCCCCCAGGTGTTGATGGTAGGAACGTTCTCACTCCACAGTATTTTGGACTTTGGTGACGTTTTGATTTGTCGCCACGTTGCTAACTTCAGATTTGTACATTTGTCCAACAGAACGTTACTCGATCTGCTGTCTGTAGTGGTTGACAATTTTCTACAAAAGATGTTGAACAGGACGCATCTTGCAGCGCCCCTCAAAGACGGAAAATTGATGTCGGCCCTGATCGCATTTTCACTGCGCAGGGCCTTAGGGTAAACTCCCGGGTGTGGGACTCCACAGCTAACTAACGTCTTGATTTGTTCACTTGGGACTGCAGTCATCACGATGCCATCTTCGGAGTGGTACTGCTGAGCCCTGCTGTCTGCGATGATCAGCAAGTCCCTGCAGAAGATGTTGGACAGTAGTGGAACCAGACGCCGACCTGTAGTGCTCCGAAGTCGCGACCACTCACGGATAATTGAACCCGGATAATCGATGATTTACCATATCTTATTTTCTAGAAAAGGCAGAAAGAATTTTAAATTTTATTTTAGGGAAAGCCACAGTGGTTATTATTTAATGTACTGAAAATTAACTGTAAATATAGTTCAGTAACAAAGTGTCAGGCTGTGGATCCGAATTCGATTTCCACAGCCGACTAACTTTACTTCACATTAAAACTACCCTTGTGGCTCTCCTTTCAATAACATCTTTGCAAGTTGAGATTTACGGCTGATACCGAACTTCACACCCATAAATATATCACTTGCCACACCCAGTAATGGCTAAAATATGTGGTGATATATTTATTTTTTATACGATCGTGCAAAAAGTGATTGTTTATCACACATTATAAATACAAACACAATATAAATGTTTTTGAGATTTGAAATGTAATTAATTCAAACTCGATCGTATAAAATAGTGTATACAACTCGTGTTAAAAGTGTTTTCTTACACTTTCGACACAAGCTATTATTTCTAAATAAAACTTTCTAATGTTTATCTCAAACCCTGCATGCACCCAATCCACATGAAACCATCTCGTTAACATTTTTATAACCTAACCAGTAGACCATTTAATCTATGAACTTCTTAATACTGTAAATGAAATCTCAGCACAAGTATTTGTTTGGAAACTAAGTTCGCGGGCCATGATGGGTTCTAGAACGGTGTGGGGAAGGAGGAAGTATCAATGTATTGTACTGTTCGCAATGTTGAACGCGAAAATCGCATTAGGGGATCATTTTAGTTCGCACAAAACAAAGAGGATTACACTGTACTGATAGGCAGTTAGCGTTCTTAGGTTGCAGACGAAAACTTACTCTTTTCAATCTTGCAATGAATATTAGCTATATTTGCCAGGAAATGCAGCACAGATAATTAACACAATTCATTGTTTTAACACAGGATTTCATTATAGTTATTACTCGTAATGTACCAAGAACGGTTAGCAAAGTTTTAAGCAAGCCAAGGCGCAACTGAGGGCTCCAAAAAACAATTCACTTAACTTAAATATGGTAAAACAAAACAAACAGATAAAACTACATTATACATTCTTGGGGTACACGGGCAAATAGCATTTTGTATGACTTTATTTCTTTTTATTTCAAGAAAACTATTCTGTAATGATACCTTATTTATATTAATTTTTATTTTTAAAATTGAATAATTAAGAGACAAATTTGAATACTGCCAAGATTTGAACCTGGGACGTATGAACTCTGGCCATCTAAACTACGGTTCCCTGTGATTCAAATCTGAGTTTATTCCAATCTTGCTCCCATAGACTGCCTCGATTCCAAGACTCTTTCATAAGCTGAAAGACTTGAAATGAGACTCGTCTGCAGTGACATTCTTATTTAAAGACAAATTTTACCGTTTGAAATATAATTAGTATTTTAAGAACATAATTAACAATTTAAGAAATCAAATTGAATTAGGAAGAGAAAAATTGGGATATAATCGACGGTATTAAAATTTTGCTCTTTATAATTCAATCTAATTTTATCATTTGTTTTATAAAACATTGACCTAACGTATAATATGTTTAATATATAATTTTTCTACCCCATTTTTTCGGTTAGATGTGAACATAGAGATTTAACATGTAATTTTAGTTTCATATAATTGCCTGCTCTAGTGCCGGCAAAGTTGTTCAAATTTAAAAGATACATACAAAACTGTTGTTACATTTTCTATTGTTTTTGGTTTTTCCACAGTTTAAAAAAAATGTATAATTTTTTTATCTAGTAGTAGGAAATAGTCTTACAAATTGTTTTTTTTAAATGACATATAACACATTTGTAATTTTAAAAAACTAAAATTATGAGCAATGTTTAGTATTTAACAAAATAAATAAGCAATATTCTAATAAAATTGAGGACAAACAAAAAACTTAATAAACAATGTAAATAGGTATTTTTTGTATTAAAAGCGTAAAGTGATTCTTTATTATTCGTGCACGGTAATTGAAGCATGAACCAAAAACGAGAACTGCGATAGTGTAAAAAAAACATTGACACTTTACGCTCGTGATACAAACCTAATCTACGATTTCATCTTAAATGATTAAAAATTAAGAAAATAAATTTGTTCTGTCAATATGGCAAGTTTCTGTTTTGTTTCTATCCATGATAACTATTGAAGTAAGCGCGCATCAATATCTTTGTCGCGCGTTGCCCTTGGAAACACGCGTATTTAATAACTTTGTCCAATATTAACGCGCGACTAAGTTAATTTTCGATTGTTACACAGAAAACGTCAACTTTACGATGACTAATGACAGCATAATTGTCATCGTAAAGTTGACGTTTTCTGTGAAACAATCGAAAAAGATATTAAATGCGCGCTTATTTCAATAGTTACCAGGGATACAAACAAAATAGAAGCTTGTCATATTGACAGTTGACAGAAGGAATTTATTTTTAGTACCAATACGTTTTTTTAATAATTTTAAGATACAATCGTAAAAAAAATATGTTTGTATCACGAGCGTAAAGTGTCTTCGTTCCTCTCGCACTAATTATCGTGCTCGAATAACAAAGAATCACTTTACGCTCTTAATACTAACGCACAACAAAGTTATTTTTCGATTGTTCCACAAAAAAACGTCAACTTTACGATGACAAATTAGATCGTATTTTTTAACTTTTCATAGCAATCGTAAAAAAATAACTATTGTTTGCATTTTTTAATTTTACACAACTTTACACTCCACAGTTTTTGCCGATAAATTACAAGGATTTTAAATGGCAACCTATATAATTATTTACTCTATCATATACAAAATTTTCTTCTGCTTTTAACTGTATAAATATTGTATAGAGTTTTATAACAATTATTTCGAAAAAAAACGGCATTACAAATTAAAAATAATGTAAAAATGTAAAGTAAACACTTGGCTATGTTTCACAAAATTCAGCCTCCAAGTCACCTTATGAGGGCATCGTCAGAGGCTGGCCAGCACAGTTCAGTTACTAACTGAACTGTGCTAAGTGTTTACTGTACATTTTTATTAAACCTTGTTTCACCAAGTGATGGATGACAATTAATTTTGTCTTTGTTGTTATAAAAATAATGTTACAATGTTGAAGTAGACTAAGAAATAAACAAATAAAAACAAATGTTACAGGTAACAATTTGAGTCAGGAAATGGATCTTTAAAACCTCGCGATGATGATCCTGTTCTCCTCGATGGTTTTGGACACAAAACGGTCTTGTAGGGTTCGTAGACGCTGACCAACTCGTACCATGCATCTTTCAGGACGGCTGGAGAAACTTCAAGACCCACATGGACCCCAGAAAGCGACGTTTGGTACAGAACAGCTGCTGGATTAAGTGTAGGCAGTATTCGGTGAAGGCAGTCTTGAAGACTAGATATTCTCGTAGTTTAAATGTGGAGGCATCCATGTTCTGGCCTCAAGATGTTGATAGCTGGAACAACAACGATCCGCAACTGGGTTTTTGGATCTGCAGATCATCACGTTATCTTTGGAGTTGTACCATTTATCCAATAGATCATATTGTACACGATCTGTTGTCTGCGTTGGTCGAAAAGTTCCTGCAGAAGATGTTTAATAGTAGTGAAGACAGGAGGCCAACTTGCGGCGCCTCCCGAAGACGGAAATTTATAAATGGTCTTTATCGCATTTTAAATGCGCAGGCTTTAATGTCCAGCCCCCAGGTGTTGATGGTAGGAACGTTCTCACTCCACAGTATTTTGGACTTTGGTGACGTTTTGATTTGTCGCCACGTTGCTAACTTCAGATTTGTACATTTGTCCAACAGAACGTTACTCGATCTGCTGTCTGTAGTGGTTGACAATTTTCTACAAAAGATGTTGAACAGGACGCATCTTGCAGCGCCCCTCAAAGACGGAAAATTGATGTCGGCCCTGATCGCATTTTCACTGCGCAGGGCCTTAGGGTAAACTCCCGGGTGTGGGACTCCACAGCTAACTAACGTCTTGATTTGTTCACTTGGGACTGCAGTCATCACGATGCCATCTTCGGAGTGGTACTGCTGAGCCCTGCTGTCTGCGATGATCAGCAAGTCCCTGCAGAAGATGTTGGACAGTAGTGGAACCAGACGCCGACCTGTAGTGCTCCGAAGTCGCGACCACTCACGGATAATTGAACCCGGATAATCGATGATTTACCATATCTTATTTTCTAGAAAAGGCAGAAAGAATTTTAAATTTTATTTTAGGGAAAGCCACAGTGGTTATTATTTAATGTACTGAAAATTAACTGTAAATATAGTTCAGTAACAAAGTGTCAGGCTGTGGATCCGAATTCGATTTCCACAGCCGACTAACTTTACTTCACATTAAAACTACCCTTGTGGCTCTCCTTTCAATAACATCTTTGCAAGTTGAGATTTACGGCTGATACCGAACTTCACACCCATAAATATATCACTTGCCACACCCAGTAATGGCTAAAATATGTGGTGATATATTTATTTTTTATACGATCGTGCAAAAAGTGATTGTTTATCACACATTATAAATACAAACACAATATAAATGTTTTTGAGATTTGAAATGTAATTAATTCAAACTCGATCGTATAAAATAGTGTATACAACTCGTGTTAAAAGTGTTTTCTTACACTTTCGACACAAGCTATTATTTCTAAATAAAACTTTCTAATGTTTATCTCAAACCCTGCATGCACCCAATCCACATGAAACCATCTCGTTAACATTTTTATAACCTAACCAGTAGACCATTTAATCTATGAACTTCTTAATACTGTAAATGAAATCTCAGCACAAGTATTTGTTTGGAAACTAAGTTCGCGGGCCATGATGGGTTCTAGAACGGTGTGGGGAAGGAGGAAGTATCAATGTATTGTACTGTTCGCAATGTTGAACGCGAAAATCGCATTAGGGGATCATTTTAGTTCGCACAAAACAAAGAGGATTACACTGTACTGATAGGCAGTTAGCGTTCTTAGGTTGCAGACGAAAACTTACTCTTTTCAATCTTGCAATGAATATTAGCTATATTTGCCAGGAAATGCAGCACAGATAATTAACACAATTCATTGTTTTAACACAGGATTTCATTATAGTTATTACTCGTAATGTACCAAGAACGGTTAGCAAAGTTTTAAGCAAGCCAAGGCGCAACTGAGGGCTCCAAAAAACAATTCACTTAACGCTCGTGCCCATACACTAATTTGTATTGTGATAAAAACAAACAGAAAGTCATGTGACCTGTCAAAATTCTAATTTATTTCAATTTTTAGGACGAAATGTTTGTTATCCAAGTTCACGGGCGTGTGAATAAATATTATTTAATTTAGCAATTTTATTCAATTTAACAACATAAATTAAATTAATAACAAAACAAGTTAAAATAAATTGACATTGACAGTTTGACAGGTCACATGACTATCAAGTGGTTTAAATCACTCTGTGGTAAATAGATCTCCAGATTTTATCAACAATTTTTTGTTTTGTACGAAATTGTGTACTAGAGCAAAATTGCAGGATACAATTTTACCTAATGTCAGTTCGCCCCAGTGATTTTGCTACCAGTAAATACAGGGTGTTTCAGGACTAGTGTCATTAATACCCAAACTATCGTTCGTTAATACCTTCTGATATTACTCAATTTTGTTCAATAATGCATACGTCATTACCGCCCGAATAATATATATAGTGTTTCAGGACTAGTGTAACAAACTTTAACAGCTTATTCCTGAGGTCATTTTGAGCCAAAAATGTCGTATGAATATAGGTCCTATTCCTTCTAGTTACCGAAATACAAGAGGTTGAAGTTCTATAAATAACACGAAATTTTCAAACTTTTGTAATCAAGATATTTTCGGAAAACAAGAGTTTTATTGAAAAGTCATACCTTATTTATCTGAATAAATTTTATTTATTAATATTAATATGCATACGAGTTCAAGGCGCTCATTTTGAACACTTGGTGTAATTTTTTAAAAATTTGTTATCTTATTTCATATTGTGTTAACATATTCTATGTTTGGTTATGTTGTTCTGTGTCTATTTAATTGTGTCATTTTATGTTTTGTTCTCTAAATCGTATTCGTTAATATTAATAAATAAAATTTATTCAGACAAATAAGGTATGACTTTTCAATAAAATTCTTGTTTTCCGAAAGTATCTTGATACAAAAATTTGAAAATTTCGTGTTATATATAGAACTTCAACCTCTTGTATTTTGGTAACTAGACGGAATAGGACCTATGTTCATATGACATTTTTGGCTCAAAATGACCTCAGGAGTAAGCTGTTAAAGTTTGTTACACTAGTCCTGAAACAACCTGTATATCACTTACCAAGATCTGCTTCGGCAGAGTGCCGCACCCAGTAATGGGTAAAAGGCGTGATAATATATTTATTTATTTAGTACAGGATTCGGATTCCCCATTTCCAATGGCAACGCGCGAAAAATATTGTAAAAGCGCGCTTATTTCAATATTTACCAGAGATACAAATAAAACAGAAACTTGCCATATTGACAGTTGACAGAATGAATTTATTTTCAGTACGTATACGTTTTTAAATAATTTAATATGTAATCGTTTACAAAATTATGTGCGTCTTTGTTCCTCTTGCACTATTGCAGCTCTCGCATTGGCCTCGCGCTGCTATTACCGTGCTCTAGTAACAAATAATTACTTTACGCTCTTAATACATAAATAACTATTTTAATATAAAATATTAAATTGTTAAGGCATGGAATACTAAAATAAATTTAATGTAAATATTTTCTCATGCTCACAATTCCGTCACCTCCAGTGCATTATCGCCGCGTTCACATTAGGGTAGCTGCAACACCTTCAGCTGTTTTGGGTTGGAACCCTCTGAAACCGTACACTGACAGATGTATAGTTACGATAACGGCCCCTTCAGCCCCTGGTAATAGTATCTGTGTTCTGTAACGCTTGCACAAGATAAGATTTCTAGCCAGACGCATTCAATACGCTGCAAGTTGGTTTTTGTGTAAGGCTAAAATTAAACGTTATTAACGTTTGGAGGGGACGGTAATGGATTTTGATTGTTGGAGGGTGAAACCGAAGAAAGAAGTTTGAGGTGGTCTTTTAACGACACATTACTGAATAAGAACAGGGAAGAAATATATGCCGAAGAGTGTAGTTATAAATAGAATTAATAAATTTTTTTTTTTCGATTTTGCCCATTTCTGAGTTACCGACAGAATATAAAATCCAAGCAATATATATATATATATATATATATATATATATATATATATATATATATATATATATATATATATATATATATATATATATATATATATATATATATATATATATATTTACTGCTCAAAATTGTACAGGGACATTTTAAAAATTGAATGTAAAATTAAAACTATGAATTATGTTATAAATACGTATTTAAGAAGCATCCAATATAAAAATTAATATAAAATATATTGAAATGTTTTTAAGAAAATAATACCTTAGGTATTCTTACAAATATTTTAATATAATTTATAGTTTTAATTTGACATTCGATTTTTAAAATATCCCTGTACATATTTGGGCAGTGTATATATATATATATATAAAACTTTACATTTTGTTGTTGAAAAAGTATAGTATGTGACTCGTTTTATAAACTCTTTTCATAATCGTTTACACTCGTAACTAAAGAAACGTTTATAAAACTTGTTACATAATATACTATTTTCTACGATTGATATGAAAAGTTGACAATTACGCTCTTATTTGTCATCGTAAAGTTGACATGTCTCCAATGGCAACGCGCGAAAAAGACATTAAATGCGCGCGTTTCCAATAGCAACATATATATATATATAGAATGATTTTTTTAAATGGCATCAAATCGTGTCATGAAAAACAAAGATAGATATAATGAGCATGTCTGAGCTTACCACAATCGGTGACATTTATCAATTAAGACGGATAATTTGTCAAGGGTGTGAGATAATTAATATAAAATATATGCTTTTGAATCTTATTGATTGTTGTAACATTTAAACTGTATAGCTTTCACCGACCATCAAAAAAATTATATTTAAACCAATTTCATTAAAAACAGTCCTTCTAAATTGAAAACCCAGTGACATTTGTCGTTGTTAATTATGGCAGATAATTACCTAATTAATTTCAGACATACTTTTTTTCATGGCACGATTTCAAGCCATTTTTTTTTAATCATCCGATATTTTATCATAGAGTAGGTAGCTTAGTGCTATTGCCTCGGACTGTGGATTTAAGAACTCAATTTCAATTCCTACAATCGACAAGCTATTTTTATCACATTGAAATTACACCTGCGGCTCTCTCTCCACCAACACATTTAGGGGGCGTTATTTTTTTCTCGACATAAATGAAATAAAACCTTTTTTCTGAAATCGTCAAGAAAATGCCTACTTTCCTGACGCATTTTAGTATGGAAAGTAAGTGTTTACCAAAAAATTTGAAAAACAGTCAGGTTTCTTTCTTGACTAGTCAGGAAAGTACTTTACCTGACTCAAGTAAATAAACTAAATAACTAAAAAAATTCATAAGATTTTTAATTATTTTTATCAATAATGTTAATACTAAATATACAATTGTTTAAGTTACTAAAATTTATGCATGACACTGGTGCATTTGAAGCTAAATTATTTGTTGCAATCGATAAATTACTGGAGATTCAGTGAATAAAATAAGCAAGTAGCACATTTTCTAACAAATTATTTACTTTATTTTGCTTGTTCCAATCCATGTAAATTTCATACTCTTTATCATATCTGTCTTTAGACTTGCTCAGTAAAAAATTTTCAACACCCGCAGTTGCTTGATTTAAGATTTCAGGAGGAGAACTTGAAAATACCGCCTCATTTTCATCTATATTTGCCAACATTATACAGAAATCTTCTCTCTCAACAATATTACTTTTGACACAAATATGTTCAATAGATTTTTCACATAAGATGTTGTTTTCAACAGCTTTTGTTATCACCTTGGATATGTAGTTTGCTGTCAATATGATTCTTAACTAAAAATTAAACATTCTGAAATATTTATTATTAATTATATTGATAAAATATAAATATGAGCGATTTCAGAAAAAATAGTATACATAATACGTCACGAAAGTGTTTTACTTGACTTAGCGAATTAAAATACTCGGCCTGCCGGCCTCGTACTTCAAACAACCGCTTCGTCAAGTAAAGCATCACTTTTCTAACTTATTATGTAATATACTATTACAATAATTATATCGTTGAAATTAATTGAAATGTTTTATAATTTAATGGACTGAAAAATTATATAGGTGATCACTTTGTTCTCCCGGTTGAGAACCACTGATTGAAAGTAAGGATTATTATTATCAATAAATTATTTATTTATTTATGTTACGCTGTACAACAGGAACTTAATCCCAAGTACAGGGTCCGCACTCACCGAGCCGCAGTGTGGTAGTCCATATAATTTTTAGCTTCAGTGAGATTCGAATTCCGTATTGCTATCCACACCACCGTACTGACAATTAGCGCCATATATCTGATAATTTTTTTCTATAACATTTTTCTTTTATATTATTAGTTCCTCAAAAAAAAACATTGATTATTTTAAAGGAAATCCATTACTGGGCGTAGCACTCTGCCGTAGCAAATCTCGGTAAGTGATATATTTACACGTGTGAAGTGTGGTTACCTGCCGTCAAGTAATGGTCTCCAAATATGTTAGTGGATTCCCACAAGGTGGTGAAAATTTAAACCCGATTTCTCAAACCCACATGCCGACTCGATACCATTGAGCCACCCAGGAGCGGATTAACGCGTAGGCAAAGTAGGCAATTGCCTACGGCGGCAAAATTTTGGGGGCAGCAAATTTTTAGTCAGAAAAATTACACTTAATCTATCCAAATATGGATATTGCTCTTAGGATGTTTACATGCACTCCGGCTTCAAATTGCACTGCGGAGCGTTCCTTCTCTTGTTTGAAACGCCTAAAAAAATTTCTACGATCCACGATGACCGAAAGTCGCCTTAACGCTTTAGCTCTGCTTAGCATCGAAGATAGATATCTACAAACATTAGATTTATCTAAAATTATAGACAAATTTGCGGAAGGAAAGGCGCGTCGCAAAAACTTTGCATCCGTATAAATTATTAAGATTGTATGAAATAGAGCAAATAGTGTTTATTTTGAAAATGAATGTGTTTATTTTATAAATGTATATTTTACTGCGCAATAAAACCATTGATCCACATCAATCTGCGTTTTTCTTCTTCAGTGGGGGCGGCAAATTTTGGTTTGCCTACGGGCGGCAAATTTGTTAATCCGCCCCTGGAGCCACCTATCCTATTCCCAGTATAGTAAAGGTTAAATATGCCAAAAATCCTTGTAATAGTTATATTTGGCATGTATTATAATCATAATATTATATGATTCAACGAAAGTAGATTTATATTCATGCTCTATTCATGTACATATATAATAATGACAATGATCAATAATGATATATTTTCTACAAATAAGAATGTTTTTAAATTTAAACATGAATACATCGTGATTATTATTGCTTTACTAAAATTAAATATTCATTAGAATGACGATCCAGAAATGTATTTGTTTATTTTGATTTATTCTTTCTTGTATCCACACGAGCTATACTAAACATATGTTCCTACATGAACGCTAACATAAATATTTAATTTATAAGCGATATTTGCATCGCGTAATCTAAATATTATCTCAAAAGTCATGCTCTAATGGTCTAATGATACACTTTTAAACATGTAAACAACGAACTATAGACCAGAGATCGCAAATAAGTGGCACAATTCACATAATCTAAACTTTTTCATCTAACACATTATTTTAACATTCAGAATTCCTTTCATTCAAGCTCCTTCATTCCTTCAACAAACCTTTAATTATATTCATCCAGAGCTAATATTATTAAGTTGTGTGATTATTAAAGGTAATCATACCTGTAGTTTTTGACTAAAGTTAATTTAAATTATGACAGAAAAATTCTGATGATGCCTGGATTCGAACCAGGGACCTTCCGCATACCGGGCAGAGATGCTAACCGCTACACCACGTCACCTGTGTTCGAAATATGGCATCAACTGAATTTTTCTGTCACAGTGTAGCTTCGTTCCGAGAGACTCCTATCCATTTTCTGTCATAATATAAATTAACTTTAGCCAAAAACTACAGGTATGATTACCTTTAATAATCACACAACTTAATAATATTAGCTCTAAGCTTGGGTATGATTCCCTCATAATCAAAAACTGTGTCACTGTAGACGAACCCGGTTGTCAATGCCTATATAGGAGTCTCTCGGAACGAAGCTACGCTTAGACACTGTGACAGAAAAATTCAGTTGATGCCATATTTCGAACACAGGTGACGTGGTGTAGCGGTTAGCATCTCTGCCCGGTATGCGGAAGGTCCCTGGTTCGAATCCAGGCGTCATCAGAATTTTTCTGTCATAATATAAATTAACTTTATATTCATCCACTTATTCCTAGGTTCTACAAACAAGTTTTCACTCAAACTTTCCCCAATATACACTTGTTTTTGTCATTTATTTACATATATGTTTCACATGCTCTAATCATCTCAACTGACTTATACCGCGAGTTTATTTCAACGTCAAGCTTGGTATTTGCCATATTCTTGGTAACAATTTGAATATAAATGTATCAAATCATGTATTATCAAAATGAAACATAGCTTGTCAAGTTAACAATAAAATAATATCGTCACGCCTTTTACCCATTACTGGGTGTGACAATTTATCAACATTTAAAAAGAATATAGAAAATATCAACATACAATGCGGCAAGAAAACATGCCTCAATCTTATGTTGTTATTTCCTTGTAAACCATGGCTGGTAGCACAAGCTCTGTTTTTACCTGTAGTAATAGCAGTGTTTTAGAGTGTTTTAGCTATCTCTATCATGTTAAAACCGTGCTCTTAGAAGACCCAAAAACAGAGCTTGTGCTACCAGCCAATGTCACCAACAATTACAAAATAATCTTATTTTATTTGTTACTCTGCACAACAGGAACTTAATCCTAATTACAGTACAAAGTCTGTGATTAAATTCCAAGTATTGCAGCATTTTAATGGCATACACACTTACAGATCGGTAGATTTAAACCCGGGACTGCACGAATGCCATACGTTACAACAACAAGAAATTTACGCTCTAATGCCTATGGCACACTGGTCGATGAGCGTCGATGACCATCGATGAACTCCTCGATGAAACAACAGAACGCACTCTTCATTGACAAACAATAAAAGCTTCTAAAGTTGAGAAAGAAAAACTAAATTTCAAAAATATGCTAACACAAAAGATAGGAGTGAAATGAGATACGTTCGTTTCATCGATGAGCTCTTCGATGGAAATAGAGGAGCCTCTAATTATCTCGATGACGGCTGCGTTCTGTTGTTTCATCGAGGAGTTCATCGATGGTCATCGACGCTCATCGACCAGTGTGCCATAGGCATAAGATACTCAATCACCGAATCGATTATTTAAAAAATTTAAAATACTAAATAACATCTTAAATATCGATTTTAATAAATAAATGTTTACGACCGTAAAAAAAGTATACAGGGTGTAACAGTGAAACCAACCACCGGATATATTTTCTTTATTATTATAGTTACAAAAAAATATTATAAAGCAAAGTTGTAGAAGACCAAGGGGGACATCTGCTTAAAGAATAAAAAAAATAACAAAAATATTGAGAAAATTCAATTTAAAGTTTCGATCAATTTTATTTAACATGACACAAAACAGTAGCTCTTGATCAATAACAAATCAATAAACATAATGATTATAAACCAAAAACATTTAATTATCTAATACAATACTCATAATTTGTCTTCTCAATAAAAACAACAATTGCAACTAGTTATTATAAATAACAATGAACTTATTTTGTTTTGTTATTGATCAAGACCTACTGTTTTGTGTCATGTTAAATAAAATTTATCGAAATTTTAAATTGAATTTTCTCAATATTTTTGTTATGTAAGGATATAAAATGATTACATGGTTGAATTCAGAAAAAAATACTCTATCGAATAGGCCTAAAAAATATGTATAATCCCATTTGAAAAAATATAACTTTGTGTTGTAGCTTGAGAACCACTGCTTTAAAAAATTATTTTATTTTTTAACCAGATGTCCCCCTTGGTCTTCTACAACTTTGTTTTATATTATTTTTTTGTAACTATAATAATAAAGAAAATATAGGCGGTGGTTGGTTTCGCTGTTACACCCTGCATAACATGACGATTACAAAATCGAGTTTTGCAACAAAATCTTTGCTATATTTAAGTAACAATATACTCTATATTCAAATTCCATCATTTGCTTTTTTTTAGAACACAGCGATATGTATAAAACAAAACAGCACTCCCGCTATTTATATTAAAATTAACAACTCCATAATTAAATTCCCTCTAATTAAATAACAATTATCCAAATTTAATCCCACACAGAATTACAAAAATAACATAATTACAGTTTTTACGTACACATACACATTACAGTATCATTCCCGGAACGTAACGTAACATAACATAACATAGTATAATAATAATAATAATGGTAGTACTCACCGTAGTTATGTCGGACTCCGGTGTCCGGTACCGGCTCCGGTGACGACAGGAGAGGGCGACACTAGCGACACGCCCGACGAACACACGGTACCTGTAATTAATCATATGTTAGGGAACGCTGTACAGACATAGATATGTAGATGCTGATGTAGATTTCACACATATAGTCATATATCATAAACAAAAAGTGTTGGTACATATATTTTATGTCAAAAGTTTGTAAATTAATTTTGAAGAAAATACTTTAGATAAACAAAACCAGCTTCTTCACGTGAACTTTGTTCTAGGTGAAGAAGTGGGTTATACCATACTGATGAGCTCTAATAAGAGCGAAACGCGTCTATGGTTATTAACTGTGCTGGCCAGCCTCTGACGATGCCCTCATAAGGTGACTTGGAGGCTGAATTTTGTGAGACTTAGCCAAGTGTTTATTTTATATTTTATTAAATCTAGTTTCACCAAGAGTATGGATGACAATTAATTTTGTCTTTGTTGTTAAACAAAACCTAATTTGAAACATTTTTGAGGGCTGTGATTTAACGGCTAGAAACCGCACTTCACGTGGAAAATATATTATTTACCGAGATCTGCGACGACAGAGTGCCACATCCAATAATGGGTAAAAGGCGTGATGATATATCTATTTATTTATTTTATTTCAAATTTTATATCAGTGTTACTTGTATACTTTTCTCTAAAATATATTGATTACAATAATATATTGGTTATAACTAAAGCCCGGATTTTTAGGCAATTGCCTAGATTCAAATTTTAATATACTTCAGGCAATTTCGTTTTTCTTTACATAGGTAATATGTTTACGTGTAATGGAAGGTTTTTTTTTCGTGCCTTAGAGCCTATTTTTTCTATATTTTGGTTATTGTGCCTATTTTACCTTATACAGCCTATGTTGCCTATTTTTGTTGCCTATTCTAACTTTTATTAAGCAGACAAGGTTTATCATCTACTTCGTTGACTAATTCAGCACTCGACAAAGTGTTTCAACCTATCCTATAATATTTAAAGTATTTACTTTAATCAAGTTTTTGTGTGTGAATTTAAAATGCCGAAAGAAAAAACGTTTTTACTTCCTTGTACGAAGTAAAGGAAGTATTGTTATCGCGAAAATTTTCGGTTCTCAGATTTCAGTGGAAATACGCATTTTGGCCCTCCCTGAGTCCATTTTGACTAATTTCGTCGTGACGTCTGTACGTACGTATGTACGTATGTACGTACGTACGTACGTACGTACGTATGTATCTCGCATAACTCAAAAACGGTAAGCCGTAGAAAATTGAAATTTTATATTTAGGACTGTTATAACATCTAGTTGTGCACCTCCCTTTTTGGTCATTATATAACTTCCGGAAGTGGTACTTTACTTGAAGCCTATAATAGATTTTCATGAAAAACTATATTCAAATATAATTTAAAACTTTCCAAATTTGGTATATAAGACTACTATATCAATGGAAATAATATAATAGAGTTTGGTTAAAATACACTAACCGGAAGTGACACATTACATGAAGCTGCTAACAGTTTTCTTTGAAAAAAATGGTATTATTTTAATTTTAGAAATAAATGCTTCAAATAAAAGTTTTAGAGAATTAAATTCTGCGTCCAGCACATTAAGAATTTTTAAATTAGCCTTTTGCATAAGCGAGATATCTAAATTTAAATAGTATATATTTTGTGTTTTTTTAAAATTAAGTTTGCTATGGATTAGAACAAAAAATAAAAAATAAAAGATTTTATGTCAAATATGTGCAATTAAAAAAATATCTATAGTTAATACGCGTACAAGGAAGTCATGTGGTGTCCACATCAGATTTTTTAGTTAAAATTTTACGTGGCAATTCAATTGTCTTTGCCATTAATCAATGGAGCTGAGGTAACTTTAGACGATATGGCTAAATATAAGAATGCTCCTGTCACATTTTGTGATGTCGGAACGAAGTTTTCAACTTACAAGCAAGTTCTGACTGACCGAAGACAGTCCCTTTCCGAAAATTTCATAGAGCAATAGCTCGTAATATTACGTGAATTAAAGTATACTACATAATTTGAATTTGCATAATAGTTAATAAAATGAGAACCCTACATTATTATTTTTCAGATTACGTTAATTTTTGGTTAAAATGATTATTTTTTGTAACGAAAAGTGTATCTACTACCAATATTAGAAAAAGGATTTGTTTATTTTTTTTAAACTATTTATTTACATTTAGGCTGCCTAAAATCCCGCCTATTTTAGAGTAATTACCGGCCTATATGCCTGCTTATTTGGGTGTTTTTAAGAGCCTAAATATCCGGGCTTTAGTTATAACAATACATCGATTACAACAATACACCAATTACAACAATATATTAGTTACATTAACAATATAATGATTATAGAAATATCGTAACAATATATTGATAACAACAATATACCGATCGTAATAATAGAAAATCTTCGTACAACTTAATAATTAAAAACTTTAGTATACAACGAAGTGCGCTATAAGCTAGTCACTTATACGCCTTAAATAATGTAGCATTTGACTACGAAAACCGGCAGTACGGCAGTGTAAAAACTGCGGCTCGGTGTGCCCGGTAGGCCCAGGCCCGATTTGGGCTGTAGCGCCATCAGAAGAAGAAGAAGATACAACGAAGTATTTATTACAATAATATATAAATTACAACAATATATTGATTATTGTCCATCAGTACGGTGGTGTAGATAGCATTACAGAATTCGTATCCGATCCCGAATTCGAATCGCACTTACGCTAAAAATTATATGAACTACCACACTGCGGCTCGGTGAGTACGGACCCTGTACTGTAATTTGGATTAAGTTCCTGTTTTACAGCGTAACTTAAATAAATCAATTAGAATATTTTTATTGCAACAATATATAAACAACAACAATAAATTGATTGTTGTAATATACTGACTACAACAATATATCGATTACAACAATATGTTGGTTCCAACAACAATGATAATAATATTTTGATTGCAACAATATATTGACTTTTTTTTTAACATATGACTTCGACTGAACGTACAGTAATGAAGATAATTTTAAAGTTAAATTTTTATGAAAGAAGAATTCGGTTGAAGCCATACGTCGTACACAGGTGACGTGGTGTAGCGGTTAACATCTCTGCCCGGCAAGCGGAGGGTCCCTGGTTCGTATCCAGGCGTCATCCGAATTTTTCTTTCATAAAAATTTAACTTTAAAAATATATTGACTGTAATAATAGAAAAACTCTTTTAGCAATAAATGCTTGAAAACATGTGTACACAACTGAAAATCGCGCTCATTCATTCTTCTCCTGAGTGTACTCTTGCGGCAGACAACTGTGAAAGTTGCCACCAAGTGGTACACTCTTGTACACTCTCAACAAACTTGTGGTTTGGTGTGTCAATGGCTCTAGAGGTAAATACACAGGACGGTGGCCAAGCCCACTTGAATTAAATTACGTTTTCGACATTTTCTATTTATATTTTATTATAATTATTAAAACGACAATTTTAGGAACAATATTTAATTATGATAATACTGGCAGAAAACATTTGCAAGGCTAGAAACAAAATGTATTTATTTATTTCCTAAACTGTCTTAACTAGAATTTAAAAAGTACAGAAGAAGCTTACACTTGTAATTAAACTATAAATAAATAAATATATTATCACGCCTTTTACCTTATACTGGGTATGGCACTCTGCAGTAGCAGATCTTGAAAAGTGATATATTTATGTACGAGAAGTGCAGTTATCAGCCGTCAAATCACAGCCCCCAAAGATGTTAGTAGACGGGAATCCACAGCGGTAGTTTTAACGTGGTAAATTTGTTTGTCGGCTGTGGGAATCGAGCCCGGGCTCTCAAATCCACTGAGCCACCTACCCCATAAATTAATCAAATTGTATTTTCGATACAAGTGTTAAATTTTTCGCAGGCATGACTCCATTGAAAACAAACATCTCAAATAAATTCTTTCGCGACCTCCTTACTTTTATGTGATCAAAATTGAAGTTTACAAGAGTCTAATTTAATAATGTCCGTTTTAAAAATACAACAGTAATTTAAGAAATTAGTAAAGAAAAAATTTTTGATTTAAAACTGTGATATAGATTTTTAGGAACTTTTGGTATGTGGTAATAATAGTTTATATAATATATAATTATATTTTGCTTTCAAGTTTGTAACATTTTTGTTGTACAAACAAAACTTTTTAGTTTAAATAAATAAAAACATGTAGAATATTTGACAGCGCTATCAATTATTCCATATGATCACTTCGATTTGCTTTTATTAATTGAAGCGAAGATTAAAATTTTAGTTTTGTACTATTTACAAAAATCTACAAACGCAGAGCTGCCTCTCCTAGAGATGAGTAATTTTCTGTGCTCATATGGTACTCGTATATTAAAGAACAAGCTTTATAAGTCATGTTTTTTTCGCACGCGTGTAAGTTTAAAAAACGAGCCGCAGGAGAGTTTTCTAAAGGACAAGTGCGATAAAAGTTTTATAAAATGAGTTATTTATACTATTTTTTATATTTTGTATTTTTTATAAATTAAAATTTAAAAAAAATGTGCGTTATTTTAAACCGAGTCAATTTAGGACTATTTATATATGATATGTTGTGGATGGTAACTGCTATTAATATTTATGCAATTGTTCAGATTTTGAGGAAAATGTTCTCAGTTTGACAGTTTCAGTATGTCATCCGCTACTACCAACCGTCTAAAACAAAATATTGCGTATCGTAATGAACGCTCTTTCGATACGCTACTGGGTTTCATAATAACTTCATCATGAACGCAAAATAGTAAAAAAATATTTTTCGTAACTTATGCACAAGAAACACGTTCTTATTCCCTAATTTTAGAGAGAGAAACACTGCTTTACTCCCGTAACATAATGTTTCTCTCCCTAGCTAGGATGTTTTTCTTCCTAGGCAGCATGTTTCTCTCCCTAGAGAGATGTTTTTCTCCCTAGAGATTACGATTATTAGCTGTTTACGGCGTTTCCTAGGTAACTAGTTACGCAACCCATATTTGACATTTGTCCCGATAAGACAGTAATTTTTGTGCACTTGTTACGAAAAGTATAATATCCCTTGTGTGAAGTTGGCAAACCTCGACTTCCGCTCGAGCCTTCGGCCCTCGCTTACGTCTTGGTTTGCCAACTTCACACGCGGGAATAATCGCTTGTTTCCCTCCGTCGATGCATAACATACTATTTATTATTTTGTTTCTTACTTAAATCTGAATCACCTGTATACAAAATATAATAAATATGTTTGAAACTCGAAAATCCAAAAATCAATTGATGATTTTGGCTGTCGCCTACCGCTGCCACGACCAGTTCTCGATGATTACCAATGACACATGTCAAACATGTGTTTATAAACGTCAACTCGATTACGGAATGTTGCTTGTGGCGACCGTGTTTTTCACTGTTCGGTTTTAACTTTCATTCAATAATAGCAAACATTAAATTATAATAAACATGTGTCATACGTTGATGCCTCACTACTGAATAATCTGTTTATAGTTTTGGTTTTTTGATAGCTTTTATTTACAGTTCTTATAAAATAATAAAAATAAATAAATACATCATCACGACTTTTATCCATTACTGGGTGAGGCACTCTGCCGAAGCAGATTTCGGTAAGTGATATATTTCTTCACGTGAAGTGCTGTTACCAGCCATCAAATCACGGCCCGCAAAAATATTAGTGGAGGGGAAGCCAAAGGGATAGATTTAATTTGGTGAAAATTGTTTGTCGGCTGTGGAGATCGAACCAGGTTTCTCAAGATCCACAAGCCGACTCGATACCACTGAGCCACCTACCTCATGTGTTACTCATTATAAAGGTTAAATGGTAGAACAGTTTAGGCTGAATATTTGCCAAATAAAAATTATATTATTATTGAATTAAAGTTTGAAAGCTAATCACTGTCAGAATACAAGCACATATCAATTGTATCTTTTAAGTTTTGTATGAATTTGAAATTAATGTAATAGATGTCATTCGCATATCTATTCGTAGTTGTAAATTAAACAACATACAAATTAATTGTAAATGTACCTTTTTATACCTATTAAGAGTTTCACAAAACTTGTTATGCCAGCTGAAAATATTACAAAAAATTAAGTGAAAATATTAGACAAAAAAATAATGTTTAAAATGATTTACAGTGAAATATAATCCGCTTAAAAAGGTGTTTCAAAATTCTATTTTATAACTGAACAAGAAGCGAAAGTACTATTGAATTAAGTCACCAATATATGATAATACAAAATGAAACATTCAAATAAATACTGCATAAAATTTATCATAAATAATTTTATTCGTTTAAATTTGCATAACTAATATTTAAACCAAATATAAAACATACTAATTAATTTATTATAATATAAATATAAAAAGATTTTATTAGTACAACACTATCAACTACAGCATAACTACATAATCATAAATATTTTATGAACAGTAAGTTTTGTTTTTGGTAAGACAGATTTATGTACTAGTATAATGCTAAACTTTAAACAATTATGATGCTTATCTATAAAAAGAAAGTTAGAAGCACCTTGGACAACTTTAAAAGATTCTCCTAAATTTAGAAGCAATTTTCATTTTTCTTAGCACTTTTACTTCAAAAGAATATGTCAACTTTTATTTACTTATCAGTTAATAAATAATTTCAAATATAATAATAAATAAATAAATATATCATCACGCGTTCTACCCATTACTGGGTGTGGCACTCCGCCTTAGAAGATCTCAGGCCAGCAGTCAAATCACAGCCCCCAAAGAGGTTAGTGGAAGGGGAGCCACAGGGATAGTTTTTCAGTGGTGCAAATTGTTTGTGGGAATCAAACCTGGTTTCTCAAATCCGCAGACCGACGAGTACATCTGACAATGGATAAGAGATTTCATTGGTTTTAAGAAATGTCAAAATATAATCAGTATTAAATTGTGTACAATTTTATTATTAAGTATAAAAATAAATAAATATATCATCACACCTTTTATCCAATAGTGGATGTGGTACTCTGCCGTAGCAGATACTCGGTAATTGATATATTTCTTCGTGTGAAGTGTAGTTACCAGCAGTCAAATCACAGCCCGAAAGAGGTTAGTGGAGGGGGAGCCACAGGGATAGTTTTTCAATGGTGAAAATTGTTTGTTGGTTGTGGGAATCAAACCCGGTTTCTCAAATCCGCAGACCAACGAGCACATCTGTCAATGGATAAGAGATTTCATTGATTTTAAGAAATCTCAAAATATAATTAGTATTAAATTGTGCACAAATAAACAAATATATCATCACACCTTTTATCCAATAGTGGATGTGGTACTCTGCCATAGCAGATACTCGGTAATTGATATATTTCTTCGTGGGAAGTGCGATTACCAGTCGTCAAATCATGACCCTCAAAGATGTTAGTGGAAAGGGCGTCTCAGGGGTACTTTTTAAGTGGCGAAAATTCTATCTCGATTGTGGGAATCAAACTTGGGGTCTCAAATCCACAGGCCGACTCGATACCACTGAGCCACCTACCCCATAAAAAATAGGTAAGTACAGAGTAAATCGGTCCAAAATGTAGTGACCTGATGCTGGGTCACGTCTACTTTTCAGTTGACCCGACTCGTGATGTAAACAGACTTGACTTAATATTTGTAGTTTATATATACTGTACATCAAGAACAAAACACTGTTATACTATTTTCATTTTAAACTGGAGGGATCGGCATAAAACGATTAAATGCACCGCAATTACGTGTACAAATGAACTCAAAATATGACCCGTTATAACTGGTGTCACAAGGTCATATGTTGTTTAGGTTGTTTTTGTTATAAAGAGATATATTTTACTAAGATCTGCTGTAGCAGATTAGAATCTCCCAAAACTAGGTAAAATGGCGATAATTTAAAGTTAAATATTTCATATTAAAAATGTTGTCTTTTCTTGAGGTACCAAGATAAAATGTAAACAAAATGTATGCTAACATTTTAATGAAAGTAAAACACTACATAAGTATAAAACAAAAAGAAGTTAAAACATTACAAATTTCCAACGCCATATTTGGCAAAAGGTAACTAAGATGCCTGAAATTCTTGCGTGCGAAACGAGCAATACTCGTATCACACCCACACAGGTATACGCATTAGTAAAGCGTGGCTACCCTTGATTTCGTGCTACAAACGAACAAACGACCGTCGGACAAAAGACTGTTGGAATGCTGCAGCTGACAGCTGTCGCTTTTGCTCGTTTCAATCAAAATAGCCATGGAAATGCGCGATGACGCCCGGCATTTTGAGGTAAAAACGCAAACGAATGAATCTATGAATGACAAAAAGTTTCAGGCTTTTCCAGGAAAACTGGAATAGAATAAAAAGATATAGCGTATCTAAAAAGTATTGACTCAGTATTAATGTTTCCGCTGTCAAATGATTCTAAATTATTTTAAACAAAAATGCTTCAAATAAACCTGACAACAAAAAATTCACCATCTGATTATATTAAATTCATGTTTACGTTTTGTTTATGGTGTGCGTAAATATGACCACATAAGTGAATTCCGCGAGATATCCAAAATGACCACGGTTGGCAATCGCGTAAAAATTGCGTATCTCTGTCTGGTACATAAAATTAGATTGACTGGCACCCCCTCTTATTTGTTGGATAAACTTATTGAAAAAGAATATAATTACACTCTTCGAATTAAGGACTTATATATTGTACCATCTTTTAGAAAGTCCAAATATAAAGGCTCCTTCTCGTATCTGGCATCAACATTGTATAACAACATCCCTGCTTCTTTAAAATCTCTGTCTTTAATTACTTTTCGTCAACATATTAAGAATATATTTATTGGATAATATGTAATAAAATATCAAACTAAACACTTGTCTAAGTCCCACAAAATTCAGCCTCCAAGTCACCTTATGAGGGCATCGTCAGAGGCTGGCCAGCACAGTTAGTAACCATAGACGCGTTTCGCTCTTATTAGAGCTCATCAGTATGGTATAATTTTGTGGGACTTAGACAAGTGTTTAGTTTGATATTTTATTATTAAACCTAGTTTCACCAAGTGAGCATTTAAAGACAATTAATTTTGTCTTTGTTGTTTTTTTATTTAAATTGCTATTTCGTAGCTCTTGCTTTTTTCGGTAGATGGCATTACTGGTTCGACAGAACTTCTCATGTCATCTTACCGTTTTTCCGAGATCTTATTCTCTGCTGGCACAGTCCTTCGTCACCAGCTTCTTCACGTGAACTTTGTTCTAGGTGAAGAAGTAGGTTATACCATACTGATGAGCTCTAATAAGAGCGAAACGCGTCTATGGTTACTAACAGTGCTGGCCAGCCTCTGACGATGCCCTCATAAGGTGACTTGGAGGCTGAATTTTGTGGGACTTAGACAAGTGTTTAGTTTGATATTTTATTATTAATTAATTATTAATTATTAGTTTCACCAAGTGAGCATTTAAAGACAATTAATTTTGTCTTTGTTGTTTTTTATTTGGATAATATGTACTTTAGTTTGGCTTTTAATTATTTAATTATTTATATATTTATGTAACACGTGTTTGTTAATATCTCTGTACCTTTAATTTTTGTGTTTTTCATCCTTGTGTTTATAATTTATTTGTATTAATGTATAATTTTGTTTTTGTAAGGTTAGGTGGAAGAACAGCCCCGGGCTGAACCTCGCCTTTGACTTATTAGTCAATAAAGATTTATTATTATTATTATTATTATATAAAACGTTGTCAGCTAATAGCGTGGGTAATAGGAACTTAATCCCAATTACAGTGCAGGATACGGACTCTCCGTGCCGTAGTGTGGTAGTTCATATATAAGGTGATAAATCAAAGGACACAACATAACGTTTTCAATGCTGTTTTTGAAATATTCAATTATTGACATCCCTAATTATTTTTTTCTACGATTGCTATGAAACGTTGACAATTGCGCTCTCATTTGTCATCGTAAAGTTGACGTTTTCTGTGGCATAATCGAAAAATATCTTTGTCAAGTGTCTGCAATGGCAACGCGCGAAGAAGATATTAAATGCGCGCGTTTCCAATGGTAACGCATGAAAAAGATATTAAATTATTTCAATAGTTACCATTGATACAAACAAAACAGAAATTCATATTGACAGTTGACAGAACGAATTTATTTTCAGTACGTATACACGTTTTTTTTTTAATAATTTTACGATGTAATCGTAGAAAAAATTATGTGTGTATCACGAGCGTAAAGTGTCTTTGTTCCTCTTACACTATTGCAGCTCTCGCCTTCGGCTCGCGCTACAAATATCGTGTTCGAGTAACAAAGAATCACTTTATGCTCTTAAAGGGTAAGGCCACTGTAGACAAGGAAAAAAAGGGTCATTTTCTAGATTTTTTTTAACGAAATCTAAACGTGCTGCTTAAGAACTGTTTTTGGATCTTTATTTAGTGGTCTTTAAACTTTATTTAAATTTTTTTTTTAAGAAAATATTCGAAATTGTCCTCAGAAATTTAAAAAAATTGCGACTCCTCTCGGCGCGTAGGGCAAATCGGGCGAAAACATTCCGGGAACAGCAATAGACCTGGATCAAAAAGGGATATGTTTTCTTAATCTCTGATGTATACTCTAAAAAACTACGGACTGGATTTTGAAAATCTTTATTTTTAACAAAATGGCGCACGTTTGAAAAAAAGGTTCATTATTCGGGACTAAATTACTGTATAAAAACGACCATAAAAAACGAATGAAGCACTTTAAAAAAACAGCCCCCGTAGTTTTTGAGTATTTTATAACTAGAATAAGAAATAAAATGATTCAGCATGATCCATCAGTTACTATTTCAGATTTATTTTCGCCCGATTTTGAAAATATGATTTCGAGAAAAACGCGTTTAAAGTTTCGAGTCATATTTATATATAAATACTAGTACTAATAGATATATGCTTTTTTCCCTCTGAAATACTTCCGCGCGGCATTTAAATTAATTGTCCCTTATTCCTAAGGGTTTAAACTATAATTTCAGCAAATAAAAAAAATGGATTTTTAAAAAATTCTAGAGTGGCCTTACCCCTTAATACACAAATAACTATATCGTACATCTCCAATGGCAACGCGCGAAAAAGATGTTCAATGCGCGCTTATTTCAATAGATATCAAGGATACAAACAAAACAGAAACTTGTCATATTGACAGTTGACAGAACAAATTTATTTTCAGTACGTATACACGTTTTTTTAATAATTCTACGATGTAATCGTAAAAAAAATTATGTGTGTATCACGAGCGTAAAATGTCTTTGTTCCTCTTACACTATTGCAGCTCTCGCCTTCAGATCGCGCTGCAAAATATCGTGTTCGAGTACCAAAGAATCACTTTAAAATAGCTTACATTTCAGTGGTTCATTTTCAAACAAATTCGTGATTCTATTAGCTTCTTCATATATGTGATAAACTTTCTTTTAAATACTAGTTTGACCCTTAATACTGATACCCGGGTAATAAATTACTACTTACCAAAAAAAAAGGTAGTAAACTATCTATCCCTGCATCATTACTTCAACTTCATCATAATTCATAATTCCTTCCATACAAGCTCGTTTATTCCTCTCACTCGGAATATTTTTGGTTCTGCAATCATATGCATCCATTTATTCCTAGATCGGTCACACAATCTCTCATCCTTAATTCACCAATATACAATTATTATTTGAAGCGTTTATTTCTAAATTTGATTGCATATAAAATGTATGTATGACCCAGTCTACTGCCTATAATAAATTGTTTCCGTATCATGTTTTCAAATTAAAGAATATGGAAAACTTTTTGCGTTGTAGTAACCAGTAACAGTGAATTTTATAGCTTTAAAACTGCAGGAATACATGCAACCTGCAAATTCGAATACATTGCAATTATTTCTAACGATGAAAAAGTAACTACATTCATTATACAGGCACGGGTTGGCCCAGTGTGTTACACACATTTTTGTGAAAGAATTTTGTTAAACGATTTCGGGGAAAATAAATTTTAATTTGGTTAAAACGGAATTTCTAATATTTCTTCCTCGAAATGTTGCAGCAAACTTGGCACAAAGTTTGAAATAAATTCTAAATTTATTTTCAAACTAATGTCAAGGGTATGACTCACAAATCTAACCGCAAAACTTGCTTTCTGCAAAATTTCCGGGAGGACAACATTTTTATAATAAAACTACCAGCATTTGAATTTAATTTATTTACATTTTGATATCTATTCGTTTTCTTGATTACAATAGTTATATGTGTATCTAAGTCGCGATATTATCATTTGTGTGCGTTGAAGACAAGGTACAGCGGCCGAGACAGATTATATTCTGAGCGCATCGAATCATTTCTCTGCCGAGGTGCAGACAAAATTTTTCACGCAACTGCATTATCGTCGCCACTTTAAAAGTTATTAAAAATTTAAATTTGTTTCAAAATTAATTCGTTCTGTCATCTGTCAATATGACAAGTTTCTGTTTTGTCTGTATCCCTGGTAACTATTGAAATAAGCGCGCATTTAATATATTTTTCACGTGTTGCCATTGGACATGCGCGCTTTCAATCTCAATAACCATTGGAGACGCGCGACAAAGTTATTTTTCGATTGTTCCATAGAAAATGTCAACTTTACGATGACAAATGAGAGCGTAATTTTTAACTTTTCATAGTAATCGTAGAAAAAATATATTCTGCGATTGTATCTTAAAATTATTTAAAAACGTATACGTACTGAATATAAATTCGTTCTGTCAACTGTCAATATGACAAGTTTATATTTTGTTTGTATCCCTGGTAACTATTGAAATAAGCGAGCATTTAACGTCTTTTTCACGCGGTGCCATTGGAGACGAGCAAAAAGGATATTTTTCGATTGTTCCACAGAAAATGTCAACTTTACGATGACAAATGAGAGCGTAATTTTTAACTTTTCATAGCAATCGTAGAAAAAATTTATTCTGCGATTGCATCTTAATATTATTTAAAAACGTATACGTACTGAAAATAAATTAATTCTGTCAACGGTCAATATTACAAGTTTCTATTTTGTTTGCATCCCTGGTAACTATTCATATAAGCGCGCATTTAACGTCTTTTTCGCGCGTAGCCATTGGAGACGCGCAAAAAAGATATTTTTCGATTGTTCCACAGAAAATGTCAACTTGAAGATGACAAATGAGAGTGTCATTTTTAACTTTTCATAGCAATCGTAGAAAAAATATATTCTGCGATTGCATCTTAAAATTATTTAAAAATGTATACCTACTGAAAATAAATTAATTCTGTCAACTGTTAATATGACAAGTTTCTATTTAGTTTGTATCCCTAGTAACTATTGAAATAAGCGCGCATTTAACGTCTTTTTCGCGCGTTGCCATTGGAGACAGAAAACGTCAAATTTACGATGACAAATGAGAGCGTAATTTTTAACTTTACATACCAATCGTAGAAAAAATTTATTTCAAGTAAATTATGTCTTTATTTTTTAAAGAAGAAAAAAATGGATTTCGGCTTATTAGCCACTAATCCTTTTACATATGGTGTTTAGTACATTGTGTTTTTATTGTTATTGTTTATGTCTTTATATAGTTTGTTTAATATTTATTTATATGAAAACTATTATTTATATTTATAAATTTATAATAATATGTTTATAAATGTTTGTTTATTTAAAATTCCCTCCCCCCGTTGACAGAATCATGCAATTAGGACATTTTACATTATAATTTTTCCTCCTCAAATTGCGTTTGTATACGTCTACAAATCCACAGACTGACTTGATACCACTACAATTGTAATTAAATAAAAAATATTTTGTAACCCTAGCTTGTGAGATTTGTTTGGAATTTTTATTTCATGATGTACGTATAAATGACTATTAAAATCCTGTACGAAAAGTTATGAAATATTTCATTAATCCTGACATGTTTGTTGTTTTATTAAAATCCTCGTTAAAAACAAAATAAACAAATATCAAATAGTTCAATATAAAAAGTCGTAAAATTTTTGTGTTTTACAACTTGCAAACCGATCGACAAGGTAAATTTACAACATTGATAGAATGTAATTGATTTACATATCTGCTCGATACATATAGACGTATTGACATTTTAATTAGTCGGACTAGAGATGAAAACTTTAACTACCAATTAACTTAATTCCAGATGACTTGCGAGCAAGAATTCAAATTGGTTTAATTGACAAGTTATTTAAAATGTGATAGTTGAATTCACATTTTACACTGTGATTAATCTATTTATTCTCTAAAAATTACTTCGCAAATTGTTCAAAGCTTTGTAATAATTATAATTAACAGAATCCTATTAAAGTTTAGTTAAGAATTATTCATTTTTTACTTACTCTGCACAACAGGAAATTAATTCCAATTACAGTGCATGGGACCTACAGCTTATAGTGGCATTCGAACAATTCAGATATAATCGTATTTTTGTAATATAAGTTGAAGACAGCGAAACTTGAAGACAAGGCTAAATAAATAAATGAATTAGTAATCTAATTTAACTATTTATTTATTTACTACATTGGTAATTGTGCCTCAGTCATATCGTGTTTAATTGTCTATTTCTAGGAGTCTGTAAAATTTTACAGTGCTACGCGTTATAATTATTCATTTATTTAGTTATCATAATAGTTATTTACGTAAACAGTCAGGAAAGTGATGCTTTACTTGACGAAGCGATTGTTTGAAGTACGAGGCCGCAGGCCGAGTATTTTAATTCGCTGAGTCAAGTAAAACACGTTCGTGACGTATTATGTATACTATTTTTTCTGAAATCGTTCATATTTATATTTTATCAATATAATTAATAATAAATATTTCAAAATGTTTAATTTTTTGGTAAGAATCATATTGGCAGCAAACTACATATCCAAAGTGATAACAAAAGTTGTTGAAAACAATATCTTATGTGAAAAATCTATTGAATATATTTGTGTCAAAAGTAATATTGTTGACAGAGAAGATTTCTTTATAATGTTGACAAATATAGATGAAAATCAGTATGAGGTGGTATTTTCAAGTTCTCCTCCAGAAATCTTAAATCAAGCAACTGCGGCTGTTGAAAATTTATTACCGAGCAAGTCCAAAGACCGATATGATAAAGAGTATGAAATTTTCATGGATTGGAAAAAGCAAAATAATTTGTTAGCAAATGTGCTACTTGTTTATTTTATTTACTGAATTTATCGATTGCAACAATAAATTTAGCTTCATATTCGCCAGTGTCATACATAAATTTTAGTAATTTAAGCAATTGTATATTTAGTATTAATATTATTGATAAAAATAAATAAAAATCTTAATACATTTTTTAGTTATTTAGTTTATTTATTTGAGTCAGGTAAAGTACTTTCCTCACTAATTAAGAAAGTACTTTACCTGACTGTTTTGCAAATGTTTTGGTAAACACTTACTTTCCATACTAAAATGCGTCAGGAAAGTAGGCATTTTCTTGACGATTTCAGAAAATAGTTATTTACGTAAAGAGTCAGGAAAGTGTTCAATTACAGGATGAGTAGATAGTTTAAAACAGCTTACGAATCCTGTACGACGCTTTACAGACGTGTTACGTATAACATTTTACTTGAAACTTATAAACAAATAATAAATATTTTAAATTAATTTAAATTAATTTAAATATTTGACTTACATATTCAGTCATTATTTTATGTTGCTAAGTAACTAGACACTCACGTTTCTTTCATTACCTGCCTAGGCAGGCAATATGTTATTTTTCTGACTAGGCATGCAAAGCAAAGCTTTCCTGAGTCTTAAAGGTCAGGCAAATGTTTATTTTCCTGTCAGTTTCAGGTAAAATTATTAATTTCTAGCTATATACATATCTATAGTAAAAATACTGAATAATATTAAAATAAATTTATTATTCAAAAACCAGGAGAAGTAATATATGGTATCCAAGAATTTATACGTTTACAATCTAATGAATATTAATTATATAAAATTTGAATATAAAATATTCAGTTGACTAAAACTAGTTCATAATATTTACAAGACAGTTTAAAAAAATATGATGCGGTTAACGACATTTAATTATGACTGGTAGCTTCCCCTACTTGAGTTCTAGGATCAATGAACCCTCCAAAAAAAATCACTGCGTTTTTTTGATGATATTTAGTGAACTACAAGCATTATTTATGATCTTTGAAATCTGATAGAACACTGGTTTTTATTCGAGGGCTTTAGAAATGATACTGCAAAAAATGCTGCGTTTTTTTGATAGTAATACGTGAACCACTAGCAATTATTTATTATTCTTTGAAATCTGATAAAACATCATACTGATAACTACATAAAGCTGCGGTTTTTTGTTAATTAGTGCACATTATTTATTCTTAAATGCAATTATGATAAAACCGAATGAAGAAGTATTTTTACTTCTTTGTACGAAATAAAGGAAGTATTGTAATCGCGAAAATTTTCGGTTCTCAGATTTTAGTGGAAATACGCATTTTGGCCCTCCCTGGGTCCATTTTGACTAATTTCGTCGTGACGGCTGTACGTACGTACGTACGTATGTATCTCGCATAACTCAAAAACGGTAAGCCGTATAAAATTTAAATTTTATATTTAAGACTGTTATAACATCTAGTTGTGCACCTCCCTTTTTGGTCATTATATAACTTCCGGAAGTGGTACTTTACATGAAGCCTATAATAGATTTTCATGAAAAACTATATTCAAATATAATTTAAAACTTTCCAAATTTGGTATATAAGACTACTATATCAATGGAAATAACATAATACATTTTGGTTACAAAACCGGAAGTAATACATTACATGAAGCTGCTAACAGTTTTCCTTGAAAATTATTATTATTATTTTAATTTTAGAAATAAATGCTGAAAATAAAAGTTTTAGAGAATTAAATTCTGCGTCTAGCACATTAAGAATTTTTAAATTAGCTTTTTGCATAAACGAGATATCTAAATTTAAATATTACATATTTTTTTATTTAAAAAAAAAATTAAGTTTGCTATGGATTAGGACAAAAAATAAAAGATTTAATGTCAAATATGTGCAATTAAAAAATTATCTATATTTTAATACGCGTACAATGAAGTCATGTGGTGTCCACATCGGATTTTTTAAATTAAGTTTGCTATGGATTACAACAAAAAATAAAAAATAAAAGATTTTATGTCAAATATGTGCAATTAAAATAATATCTATAGTTTAATACGTGTACAAGGAAGTTATGTGGTGTCCACATCAGATTTTTGTTAATTAGTGCACATTATTTATTCTTAAATGCAATTATGATAAGGCCGAATGAAGCAGTATTTTTTTTAGAATAATACTACAGATATACTTGTGAATATTTTTGTAGTAAAGTTTGTTTAAAATACTAATAATTTAGAAGATTAATTTACGCGACAGATTAAGATAAAAATCAACTAGTAACGAATATAAATTCTCTGTGCATTGATTAGTATCGCTGTTGCAATGTAAAACAATTTAAACGTTTAAATAAATCGTAGTCATTAACGGCATGTTACTGTATGAAGTGCAAATATGGTTTGAGTGCAAAGGTTAGCTGTTATCTCGTTTATTCTATTTCTGTTTTACAGGCTGTAGTTGGGTACTTAAATCAAAACGGTTTTCCAGTACCTATACAGGGTGTTTCAATATTAAAGTGTAAAATAACTGCACATTACTTGAAGCAAACATTCTTCAAATGTGTTTTACAAATGTTTAGTTAAACAAATAAATATAACGGTTGGTAATACGAGCTCGGTTCTAACTTGCTGGTAGGTTAAAGCGGGCAACGGAATTTTTTGTACCATTTTTTACTAAATTAAAATCAATTAATATTATTTATTAGAGATGGGCGAAAATCAAATTTCTCGAATTCGAATACGAATATTAATCAGATCTCGAATATTCGAGGTACTCGAATATTCGAATACTCCTAAAAGTAAATTTATTTACTATTAATAATTATTTAATTATGTCCTTTTCATTATTTGAATGAAATTGTTAAGATAAAATAAAATTAAAACAAAAAGTACAAACAAAAAAGAAAACTACGAAAACTTCAAATTTAAAGTGAAACGTACGGCCTGATGTTGTCGAGAAACAAATTTGAAGTACGTCTTCATGGTTTTGAAATAAAATATCTTTGTTATTAATAACTTCAAAGTATTGTAATAGCTTTAAGTTTATGTACAAATGATAAAGGAAAACATAGTCAAAAATTGAGATCAACATATGGCGCGATATTCGAGGTATTCGAATGTTCGCTATACTGACGTTAATATTCGAAAATCTCGAATATCGAATAATGTCAATATTCGCGGCCTTCGACTATTCGCGGATGATATTCGCCCATCTCTATAGTCACATACTAAAATGAACACATTATTAAGTAAGTTATTGTGTGTGAAGTTTAAATGGGAGTAAACGATATGGGTACGTGATACATTTTTATGTATGAAATGCAGCTACCAGCCGTCAAATCACAGCCTCCAAAGATGTTAGTGGAGAAATAATTTTAATGTGAAACAAATTTGTCGACTGTGGGAATCGAACTCGGGTTCTCAAATCCACAATATATACTTCAAATACAAAAATAATTAAATATATCATCAAGTCTTTTACCCATATTGGGTGACACTCTGCCATAAATCTCGGTGATATTATTTATGTGCGTAAAGTGCGATTACTAGCAGTCAAATCAAGCCCCCTCCCAAAGATGTTAGTTGATAGGTTGGTGTGACAGGGGTAATTTTATAATAATATAATAATTCCGGTTTCGTCGAAAATCCGTTTTGGCCGAATAAAAAAATATAATAAATATTTATTAATGTAAATCATACCATAGAAACATAGAACACATAGAAACTAGCATAGTATCCGGTTGTATAAACCGGTATTTATATTGATTCGGTTATTCGGTATCCGGCTTTTTTTAAATCACTATTTGTTGCATCTTCAATTCAGAAAGAAAAAATTGACTGACAAAATTTAAATTTTAAACCCAGTTTAAATAAATAAAAGCATATCAAATTATTATTCTTTGGATTTGCTTTCATTAAATTAAATAAATATTTAAAATTTAAGTTTTGTTGGCCTAACTAGCCATAAGTTATCTAAATGTCCCGGGTTCGAATCACAGTGTCGCCAAAATTTTGTTTCTCTTTATATATTGAGTTTTATTAGTTGGTCAGTATTTTATTCAACATTTTATAAATTAATTGTCATTGGGGGTTGACAAAAAGTTATTAATTCGCGGGTAAATCTATCACGTGGGTCGAAAATTAAAATAAATATATTAAAAATTGAATGTAAAATTAAAACTTCATATAAAATAAAATGACTACATAAATACATATTTATAAAATTAAAACTATAAATTAAATTCAAGTATTTCTAAGAAAATTAATATCTTAAGTATTTTAATGTTACATTCAATTTTTAAAATATCCCTGTACAATGAGCAGTGTATATTTATTTAACTTTAAATCAAGAGAAGCAAATATGGAACGAAGGTGAAAGGTCAAGCATGAATTTCAAGCCAGCCGGAAAGGAATTGTTAAAAACAAAAGCCACTCAACTAATTTACGAAAAACTGAAAATCAACTTGGCGCAAAACAAGGGTTGCAGAAATCCGGGATTAAGCCATACATCCAGCCGCAAACAAATTGTTCTTTTGTACTAAAGTGAGCGCCAATCCTTGTATTAACATACGGGCCTTACACAATATGAACGTTTCGACAATGCAGAAATCGCGAGCCCGCCCGCGTAATCTACAAGTTTGTTTTTGCCCGTTGGTTTTTGCATTTGTAAACATTCGGCACAGATTTGTACTGTATTTTCTCACACATGCACCCGCGTTTTGTCTCACTCCCGCACATGTAAACTGCAACTAAGTGTCCTTGTTGCATTGCATTTCCCCTGAGGGGGAATTAATATGCAACGTGTTTTAAAATCTTAATAGGAAGAAAATACACTTGAACAATTATTATTTATTCTTAAAACAATTTTGTTTAATAAAAAAGTAACAGAAATACCCGGTATTTAAATTACAGATGCACATAGAGACAATTTAAAAACCTTATCGTCAAGGAAACAACTTTCTTCTGTCAAAATACAGATGTAAACAAAGTAATATTTTAACAAAATTCCTGTAATTGTTAGATCATATGTTTTATTTGGCAGAGAGAGGGTTTAAAAATAAATATAGTTTCATTTAGGATTAAATGCACTAATTCCAAACACATAACAATGAGTACAACCTAACCAACAAATTTAAACTTATGCCTTGTTTTGTCCAAAATATAAATATTAGAAGCACAATAAATATCACAAACTAAACTTAAATTATCCAAAATATTATACACACCAAATCAGTATATTTAATGCACTGAAAACTATAACAAAACACTATAATTCACAAACACAAACATTCCAAACACTCAAGAGCTGCCATATGCATACAGTGACAGTCAACAGCCTCGAAGTTACTGAACGCTACTGACATCCCGCGGCAAATAGCTGAACTTCATCGCGCTGCGTTTTTTTGTCCATTTATATTTTACACTACATTTATTTTTCTTGTATTTCAATCACGCTATATAATTGAACACGAAATTGAGTTCGTTTTTAATAAATTAACCATTTATATGCTTTTACAGTTTTTCATTGCACATTAATAATACATTTTACACAATAAATACAATAATAAATAATTGTTTTAAATCGTACATTAACTTCGTGATTTATTTTCATTCTTTTTCGCGTATTATTTCAAAGATTTATGAAACAGAAAAATATTAGGGATTTCATTTTGGTGGTAGATATTTTCAGTAGTAATATTTGTTGAATAGCTCATCAAGAAAAGGGATATAACATGAAAGAATTCGGTCATTGATCCTCAAAACAGTAGAGATGAGACACGGACATTCTTGGCGAAAGCTCATAGTAAGATCGATACGATGACAGAGCAGCGAGGCAGACAGCCAAGCAGACGCGATCAGTGCCGTATTTAATATTGAGGATTTAGGGGGTAAATTCAAAGCCCCACATTAAAAAAATATATTATCACAAACTATCGCACGGTTTAAAAATAATACTACTGTTTCTGAGTCTTTCTAATTCCGTTATTTATTTTTTTTATTTATTTATATAAATAAGAGAAACCAACAGTATAAAATACCAATAACAGATCCTCACGGATTAATCAAAGAATACTAAAATATAGTTTATAGTAGACATACAAAGGTAAATAGATATTTGGAAAGTTACAATATATTTAAAATAATGAACAAATAAATAAACTTAAAACGTTATAAAGACGGACTAACGTATTAAAAAATATAACTAGATGAATAACATAGGGTGCTGCTACGTTTAGATAATATACAGGGTGTTTCACAACTTAGAGCAAAAAATTAAAGGGTATATTCTGTACGAAGTGCTGATCATGAAACAAAAATTATTTTTTTTAAATCGCAAAACTATTTTCCATGTTTCCCAGTCCAAAATTTTTCGTTGTCACTGCCACTGGGTGGATGATTATGTTCAAGTTATTAATTAAATAAAATTCTATTATAAATAACTGCTAATAATTGAATTGTGTAATTATTCTTTCGTAGTTGATACCTACTTCATTGTTTGTGTTTAATAGGAAAGCGAATCCAGTGCAGTTCTACAAAAAATGTTTCAGGTTAACAACCCTTAATTTTTCGAATTTAAAAAAAAATAATTTTGGCTCATGATCAGCACGTCGTACATAATATACCCTTTAATTTTTTGCTCTAAGTTGTGAAACAGCCTGTATATATTTTTTTTTTAAGGGGTAGGTTGCTCAAAGGTATCGAGTAATTGAGAACCCGAGTTAGATTCACACAGGCGACAAACAATTTTCACCAAGTTAAAACTACCTCCATTAACATCTTTGGGGGCCATGATTTGAAAGCTGGTAACCACATTTTATGCGAAGAAATAAATCTTATCGAGGTCTGCTACGGCAGAGTGCCACATTCTTCTTCAAAATAAATTATTTAATGAAGAATCAACAATTGGCATTTCTTCCAGATAAGAAAAGAAACGTCGAAACAAAAATTGTAAAACTATATAACTTTTTATGCAATATTTTTCAATTATCTGATCGATAAGTTCGTTATACGGAGGTGGAAAGATAAGCCTTTGATTAAATAAGGTAAAAGTGTAATTCAGCCCCCAAATGAAAATAGTGAATACACCACTGGTTGAAACAGGGTTCGTTTCCACACTAGATCACGTGGTTTGACACATCGGCTATCATTGTTCTTTGCAGGGAACGCCAACAACCCGACCTGTCACAAACTATGTTGTCTCACTTGATTGCTCTTGATAAATCGAGAGACTGATTTGTACTTCCTTGGGAATTATTTTTTATTTCATGGCTTAAATACTTCCTTGTTTTGAAAGCTTCTGTCACTTTTATCGGTCTCCTCTCTGGGAGCATCATTTATTATTTATTGTCTTTCATTCTTCCATATGTTTTTAGTCAAATATCTGATTAGGAAACTATATTTATTTATTTATTTATTTAAATTACACTGTCCAACAGACCGTAGCCTAATAATAGGACAGGAACAATTACAAACTTAATTACAAAACATTTAAAAATAATATACAAATTAAATCAAGAGATACAAATATAAAATTGATTTGAAGTATATTGAAAAATGTCGACATGAGCGAATTTCAACCGGTAAGTTAAGCACATCTGAGTTATGGGAAATGAACAAAATAAGTATGTTAAGCTGCAGGTAAATAGAATGTGAAGGGTTGTTGGGCAGAAATTGATTGCGAATTAAAGTTCAGCAAATTGAGACATCTAGGATCATCAACTGATCCATGAATTAACTGGAAAAGATAGTGTACAGTATTGATCTCTCTACGTTCAAACAGGCTAATCAAACTAAAGGATTCATATGCAGGCCCGACGAGAAGGGGGGGTTTGGGGGGGGGTTAAAATATCCAGGGCCCGTGGAATTCAAAGGGCCCGGATGTGATGCTATTTTATAAATTGCTTTTAGTTTTCTACTATTTCAAATTTCTTTTATATTCTTTACTAAACCATGTATAATGAAATGTCTGATACACGTTTTCAACAATTTATTACATTGTATAAAGTACTAAATGACGAAATGCTTGATCAAGGGCCCCAGTTGCAAATTTTAAATAAATTTATACACTATTCAAAAGTACATTATTCTATTGTTGCATTTTTGTTTCTTATATTACTACATTGTATACAACACACATAGGCAAAGGCTCTATACATTTGTGCGTAGTGCTGTTTTCGGTATACCCTGCATTTATCGAATATGCAACTAGATATTAGATAGTCATACAGTGAGTATACAATACACATCGCTGCACCAATTAACTCAGAATTTTGTATTTAATTTTATTTATATTGTTATAACTTTATTTAGATATTAATAATTCTTATTGTTGTCATACATATATTTATAAATATATTTTTTTTGTATCTTATATTTAATTAATAAATATTGAAAGTTAAAGGGGGCCCGAATTTTTTTTACCCGGGGCCCGCTTTTCCTCTCGGCGCCCCTGTTCATATGTAACAGTTCTACATGGATAACGATAGTATACCTTCCAATAAATGTATTTAATAAGCTTTTTCTGAAAACTTTCTGACCGATTCTGATGAGTCTCATAAAAGGTGTTCCTAATTAAAACACAATAATCTAGTTTGGAACGTACAAACGAATAATACAATGTCAGTATTGTGGAAATGTTGGTAAATTGACGTGTATTCCGCATAATAAAACCAAGCATCCTACTGGCGCTTTTATAAATAATATTTAAGTGATTTACGAATGTGAACTATAATAATTTAAATACCTATTTCTATTTTAAAAACATAATTTGAGGGTTAAGAATTTATTTGGCAGAAACATTATTCCATGTTGAAGGAAAAATAAAATATTTATCCATAGTTATTGAATTGTTGTAATTCTTTTGTAGAATTAAAAATAGTTACAATAAGTAATCGAAATATTGTCACCAAAAATTGTATTTAAATTTTACTATGTTATTCAATAATTCTGCATAAATATTTTATTTTTCCTTCATCATTGAAAAACATAATTAAATTGACCGCAAATATAAATCCCAAAGAAGGGTTCGGTTACTAATAAAGTAAAGATGTCTTCACAGCTATACAATTAGTAATTACAATTAGCAATTAGAATTAATAGTCAAAGTTATCTCATTAAAAGCCAATATTATTAACCATATTTTTTATGCTATCAAAATTTAAATAAATAAATATATCATCACGCCATTTACCCATTACTGGGTGTGGCACTCTGCCTAAGCAAATCTCGGTAAGTGATATATTTTTTCGCGTGAAGTGCGGTTACCAGCCGTCAAATCACGGACCTCAAAGATATTAGTGGAGAGGGAGCCACAGGGGTAGATTTAAATTGGTGAAAATTATTTGTCGGCTGTGGGGATCGAACCAGGGTTCTCAAGATCCACAGACCGACTCGATACCACTGAGCCACCTACCCCATATCAAAATTTAAACTGTAGATAAATGCACATTTAAAATATTTCATAATTTCGACGAACTTTAATCTTTTTAGTTACAGTTAATGCAACAAATACTGTGAGTTTATTCTGGATTTGCCGTATCTATTTTACAAATTTGATATAAATGTATTAGACCGTTTATTTTAAACAGCAAAATATTTGTATTGATCTATTATAGAAATACAAATAAATAATAAATATAATCTCATTCAAAACATTGATATTTAGACAGCTGTAATATTTCCAAACACATTTTGAATCTGAATTATTTTTTTTCCAAATATAAAATATTTCCAGAGCATACTTTGGATTAAAAAAAAACTTTCAGTAAAAAAATCCAGTGGTGCAAAATCGGGAAATATTTAAATATTTTTTCAACTGCATATATTATTTACAAAATCGTTAATACAATAGTTTACTTTGAAACCATCTTTCAATTTTCTACTCCCGCGATTAAAATGTCATTTAACCATAGTGCTAAATAACATTTTAATTACATGTTGAAATACCGTGGCTTTGAATGATTTAGTCACAGTTTGAGATATTAGGCACGAGGTGAAATTAACTTCAGGCATCTGTCATTATAACTTAACGTTACTTTTTAAATAATTCATGAAACTTTGCATTTTTGTTGTTGTCTTAATTTGCAATCGTAGAAAATATTTTCCAAATTCTTTTGATACATGTGACTAAAGAGACGTTTATAAAACTTGTTACATAATACACAATTAAAATAAACACAATTTAAATTTGTTATTTATTTGACTTTACGTCACAAAATAAAACACGCATTAAAAATGTGTCATTTTAGTGCACTTCAGTACGTTCTTAGGCCGAAACATCTATTTTAACTCGTGTAAAGTTGGCAACTAGTTAAAAAAGACCTTAGTTCCGTCTTAGGAACTAAATGTACTAGGCATTTTTGTTGTTGAATTGATAGCATTACTTGACGAATGAATTGGTAACTACTACAAAAAATAGTTGTGTTTTTAGCCAACGAAGTTTATAAAATCTAGTTCAAATATCTAGTCGAAACAAAAAGTATAAATAACAACAAAGACAAAATTAATTGTCATCCAACACTTGGTGAAACAAGGTTTAATAAAAAATATTAAATAAACACTTGGCTATGTTTCACAAAATTCAGCCTCCAAGTCACCTTATGAGGGCATCGTGCTGGCCAGCCTCTGACGATGCCCTCATAAGGTGACTTGGATCCTTAATTTTGTGAAACATAGCCAAGTGCTAATTTCATATTTTTTATCAAAAAGTATAATGTAAAACAAGCTTTAGCCAAAATTTGTACACCTATTTTAGTATTTTTTTAAAATTATCAGATAAGTAAAAAACAATATCGTATCAGTAAATAATAGTAAATATTTAAACAACTGACGCTATGTATTTGTAGCGATTTTCAGTTATCTCTTACATATTAAGGTATACTATTTTCATTTTAAACTGGAGGGATCGGCATAAAACGATTAAACGTCCCTGTCCCATATAACTACAATGAAATCTATTAGTGCGACTATCACAAATCGCTTAACGATGGTCACAACAGGTATATTTTCAAGGGTCGTATTCAGCCTAAAATTATTCTTGTTTTTCCTATGTTTGACCATTTAAAAATACCGGCGAATGGGGCTGTACAACCCTTTGCGAAATTTATGAAACCAGTTATAACGGGTCATATTTTGAGTTCCTTTCTAAACGTAATTGCGGTGCATTTAATCGTTTTATGCCGATCCCTCCAGTTTAAAATGAAAATAGTATATACAAGCATTGAAAAATGTGGCATCAGCCAGTGTACATACTTGCCAAAATTGTTACCTATATTAATAATTTTGAAATAATGAAACCCAGATTAAACTCTGATATGAAATTCTTTGTTATTAAACACGTAAAACATTTTGAAACCTCCAGCCAACAAAAGAATTAATAAAAATTCCTCCGCATCGCATTCCTAAACGTTGTGAAGGCCATTGATTAAGAATCCGGGCCCTAAAGTTAAAAATGCGGTAAAAATTGAAAACGATAAATAACTGCGATCGTCAATTATCCACGTGGCCTCCAAGCTGAAGAACGACGAAGAGGAAGAAGAAGAAGCGAAAAGTGCTACACTTCCACGTATTCGCAGAGATGTAATCTAGATTATTATGTATTCCACTAGACGCTCTAATCATATAAGATTCTTTGGCAGTAATTTGGTTTCATACATCACTGTGTCCTAGACTTATTTACGAAGAGAAAATCTTCTTACATTTTAGTTTGAATGGTGAAATCAAGAAAATGATTTCCTATTTACTTTTACACAAAATAAAATTAAAATCACGCTATTTCCTTTCAAATCAAATAAATAGTCTTACTTTGACCTGTGTACCGCCGCCGTCGATATATTTTGCAAGACGTCGCCGTTGAAAAACAAATTAAAGCTCATCGCCACGTCGCTGAATGATTAATAAAAAATGTTTCAATTTAATGTATTCCACTTTATTTAATTCTAGTTAGGTCTAAAAATATATAAACTAAAGATGACTAGCGTCATATTAAGCATAGATTTCATAGTATGACTATATAATATAATACTAGGCAAATGTTTCAGCCAAAAAAAAAAACAACGAAGTAATTTTTTTCTATTTTGCGTTCATAAGGAAGTCATTACGAAATTCAACTTGAAACACCTGTATACCTACATATATAATATCACGATAAAAACAACAAAATTGTCACAATTTGAATAATAGATTTCTTGATCGAAAATAAATTATATTTATAAAAATATTTCTCTACGACATAGATAACAGAATCTAATGTAAATTTCGGGAGGTAAAGATTCCTTTTATGGAGAGAAAAAATTAAGAATTAATATTTTATTCCGGTAAATTTCTGTTTAAACCGGAAGGATTGGCATATCAAATTTTTAACCATCTTCATTTATTCTTACCTGTTTCACTAATCTTTCATTCGCACATTATGAATCACAGATTATATGATAGAAAATAATGAGGTAGGTGGCTCAGTGGTATCGAGTCGGCCTGTGGATCTTGAGAACCTTGGTTCGATTCCCACAGCCGACAAACAATTTTCACCAATTTAAAAAATCTACCCCTGTGGCTCCTCCTCCACTAATATCTTTGGAGGCCGTGATTTGACGGCTGGTAAACGCACTTCACGCGAAAAAATATATCACTTACCGAGATCCTGGTTAGGCAGAGTGCCACACTCAGTGATGGGTAAAAGGCGTGATGATATATTTATTTATTTATTTATAAAATAAATTAAATCTTTAAAAAAAATTATCAGAGATATAAATCGTAATAGAATAGAATGTAAATTCTGGAAGAATATTAAAAATTGATATTCTGTTCCAGTAGATTTCCGGTTAAACCGGAAGGATGGACAGACCTTCAATCATATTCGTCCATTTATTCCTACCTGCTCTACTAGTCTTTTAATATTTTTTAACAACATTCTTCTCAATTTCGCACTCGATATGCACCAACATACTCCAAAAAAAATCTCGCTTTATATTGAAATTTGCTAATCTACACAACAGTTCATTAATTCTAATTACAAAGTACAGTTAATCAACATAATTATGCGTAAAATAAATAAATTAAATTGTTGTATTTTTTGTTGATTATTATAATTTTAATTAAGAACACCAACAAAATAATATTTAAAATTTTAATAACGCGCTTGAAAAATATTTACATTTCACGTAAAACTCAATTTAATTAAGCGAGTTTAGTTTCAAAAATCAGCATATTCGATAGGATAGATTAATTTCAAATTCAAATTTTTAGAATATCAATTCCCCTTACTTTATTTATAAGCCAGACAAATTTTAATTAAAGCCAAAAAACTTTAAGGGGCGATTGTGAACACACCTTAACGCGACACCAAGTGTGTTTGGCAGCTCTAACATAAATAACATTTTATCACCGTATTTTTTTCTGCAAGAGGATTGAGGACTGTGAGAAGTGAAGTGTGGGTGAATGAAATGTATTGAGAAATATTCACCCCTGGCATTGATATTTATTCCCTAAAGAAGAACGTTATTTCTAAAATCAATAATGTTTTTGGTTTTATGTAAATGTTTATGATTATGACTCAAATTTACAAAAAAGATTTAATTTTTGTATTTTATCGTTGGTTTTTGTACACAAGTTTATTATAAATTTTTGAGTTGTATTAGTACCTATATTATGTAACAAGTTTTATAAACGTTCTTTAGTTACAAGTGTACAAAAAAGCAAGTATCTAAAGAGTTCTTGGAACGAGTTACAGACTATACTTTTTCTACGATCGCAAATTAAGACAACACCAAATTGTAAGTTTTAATGAATTATTTAAAAAGTTTAAAATGCCTGAAGCTACTTCACCCCGTGCTTAATGTCTCAAGCCTTGACTAAAACATTTGAAGCCACGATTTGTCAACATGTGATTAAGATATTATTTAGCTCCATGAAAACCAGTACGTTAAGGGGTAAGGCCACTCTAGACAAGGAAAAAAGGGTCATTTTCTAGATTTTTTTTTAACGAAATCTAAACGTGCTGATTAAGAACTGTTTTTGGATCTTTATTTAGTACTCTTTAAACTTTATTTCAAAAATTTTTTTAAAGAAAATATTCAAAATTGTCGTCAGAAATTAAAAAAATGGCGACTCCTATCGGCGCGTAGGGCAAATCGGGCGAAAACATTTCGGGAACAGCAATGGACTTGAATCAAAAAGAGATATGTTTTCTTAATCTCTGATGTATACTCTAAAAAACTACGGGCTGGATTTTGAAAATTTAGATTTTTAACAAAATGGCGCACGTTTGAAAAAAAGTTCATTATTCGGGACTAAATTTCTGTATAAATACTACCATAAAAAAGGAATGAAGCACTTTAAAAAAAAGCCCCCGTAGTTTTTGAGTATTTTATATCTAGAATAAGAAATAAAAAGATTCAGCACGATCCATCAATTAGTATTTCAGATTTCTTTTCGCCCGATTTTGAAAATAAGATTTCGGGAAAAACGCGTTTAAAGTTTCGAGTCATATATATACTAGTACTAATAGATATATGCTTTTTTCCTCTGAAATACTGCCGCGTGGCATTTAAATTAATTGCCCCTTATTCCTAAGGGTTTAAACTATAATTTAAGCAAATAAAAAAATATGCATTTTTTAAAAATTTTAGAGTGGCCTTACCCCTTAAATAACATTTTAATAACGGGAGTAGAAAATATATAAAAAGTTCTCTGTACAATTTATTATCCTAAAAATTCTGACATGCAGAGATACTAGCACAAACGTAACGAGCCCTGCAGCTAGTGGGAGTCTATTGTATAAAAGAAGATTTATGTTTAAATTTTAAAATAGAATTATGTTCTCAATTAGCTGAACCATTCCAGAAATCAAATTTCACGTAGTTATCCTTAAAACAAAACAATTGTAGTAGAAATAAACAGATAATTGTGTATTATATTGATAATAACGTCGACATTCTGACAGATATTGCAACAGAATTCCGGAGATTCTGAATTACTGCAAGAGAAATTGCGAGCATTGCATCTAACTGCATCAGGCTGTCTGAACCGCATATAAAACACCTTAATTAACACCCGGAGTTGGAATCCGGGCGTCCGGAGGCGGGGAATCGCCACTTACCCACACTGCTTTCCATTTTAACCAGACCCGATTCGACTACCAAAACAATAACCTCTCGTTTTATGCTTCGACCCCTTGTTTATTAATTTTTCATTTATTTATGTTACTCTCTACAACATTAATTTAATCTCAATTATAGTACACCCATACCTCGCTATACGGCATTTCGCTATAACGGCCCTTTTCAATTAAGGCACGTTTTCGATTTACGGCCTAAAATGTTTCGCTTTAACGGCAAAAAAAAATTTGTTTCCCATTGAATTGATTGATTCCTTATACGGCTTTTCGCTTTGCGGCCAAGTTTCGTGGAACGTATCTAGGCCGTAAAGCGAGGTATGGGTGTATAGGATAAAGATTCATTAAGCTGCAATGTGATAGCTTGAGTAGGATTCGAACTTGGAATCTTTGGTTTCAAATGCCGTAACTCAAAAAACATCTACAATACTAGTTATTCAATTATCTATATCATTAGGTGGCTCAGTGGTATCGAGTCGGCCTGTGGATCTTGAGAACCCTGGTTCAATCCCCACAGCCGACAAACAATTTTCACCAATTTAAAAAAAAATCTACCCCTGTGGCTCCTCCACCACTAATATCTTTGGAGGCCGTGATTTGACGGCTGGTAACCGCATTTCACGCGAAAAAAATATATCACTTACCGAGATATGCTTAGGCAGAATGCCACACCCAGTGATGGGTAAAAGGCGTGATGATATATTTATTTATTTATTTTATTTTATATTACTACAGAAATGTATGTTAAGATTCAATGGCTGGAACCATAAGCTTAGTTTTTGGGAGTTTTAAGAGCTAAAACACTGCTTTTAAAACAGACAAAAACAGAGCTTGTGATACCAGAAAAACTATTAGTTTAAGCTAATATGGAAATTGATGTAATAATGCAAATAAAATTCAGAAATATTTGAAAATATTTGGTTTTTATACTTGTTACTGTTATAATAAAATATATATTTTATCATGTCTTGTATGCATTAATGGATGTGGCACTATGTCGTAGGCAAATTTTGATAAGTATTTATGCTCGTAAAGTAAGGTTATCAGCGGTCAAATCACGACTCCCAAAAATATTAATAGAGGGCAGCCCACAGAAGTAATTTTAAAGAGGTGAAAATTGTTTTTCGGCTGTAAGAATCAAATCCGAATACTCAAATTGGAAATCAGACTTGATAATTCTGAATCACCTACTTCACTAGTTATTATTGTCAAAGTATGTTTTAATAGTTGCTATATTAGCACGAAGGAATGTAGATTTTTTTTTACATCTCATCTTCCGATCAATAAGTAATTAAGTACTTATCGATCAGTAATTTATTGCCTTATGAACTTTATCGGTAAACATTTATAAAAACCCACCCCAAATAAATGAAGTTCTCAAGAATGACCCAATATCAGAAGAAAATATCACAAAATTCCTGAAGAAAATCAACATATTTCACAAAATATAATTTATTTATTTATTTATTTATTTATTTATTTATTTATTTATTATTCTACAGGTTATATATCCATGTATCCATTACAAAATTATCAATGAAATGTTATAAAATACTGTACCAAGATATTAATGACCACTGTAGTCGAAATATCTTTAAACTTATCAAAAAAAAACAAAAAAAACCCAATGGTGCATAATTGTTTGAAATCATTAAGAAGTCGTTGATTTATGATGAATGAATGTTATGTTGAAAAGAATGTTGTTAGACAAAATAATTCAGATAATCTAGGAATGAATAAATGGCTGATTACAAATTTGCTAGGAACGAGAGATTCCATAAGAGAGGAATAAATGAACTTGTATGAATGAAATTATAAATCAGCAGGAATAAAATAATAAATATATCATCACGCCTTTTACCTATTGTTGGGTGTGACACTCTGCCGAATTAGATCTCGGTAAGTAACATATTTATGGTCGTGAAGTGCAATTACCAGCTGTCAAATCACGGCCTCCAAAGATGTAAGAGGTGGAGCCACAGGAGTAGTTTTAACGTGGTAAAAATTATTTGTCAGATATGGGAATTAAACTCGGGTTCTTAAATTCATAGGTCGATGAATTAAATGTTTACTGAATGATTCAAAAATTGGTAATAAAAAATGTAGGAAACTAATGATGTTTTGATTTGTCCAAGACCTCAATGAAAAAATAAAATAAAATACTCTTGACATTCCGAGTTTGTAATGGTCGAATTGCGATATCTCCATTCGCATTCTCATTTGCTCATTTTCGCAACGGGCACAGCAGTAAGCTACATAATTTTATTTTCGATTAAAATGTGAACTTATAATCATAGTTACATAGTTTCATTATCATTCTGTGAATGTACTATGTAATTGAAGTCACTGAGTGCGAATTGCTCTATTTTATAATAGAGATTGCAATTTCTAGATTCAAGATTTTCAACCCGTGTGTTGCGAGACGTCCACAGGTTTGCCGTAAGATTTATCAATATATACATTAATTAAGGACTTCATTTTATCGTAGAGTTTATGATAAAAGAAGATTATGCTGTAAATAATATTAAATACGTTTGAGTCATTATTGCAATGTGTCTTTCTTAATTGATTTGTTACTAGAGATGGGCGAATATCATCCGCGAATAGTCGAATGCCGCGAATATTGACATTATTCGATATTCGAGATTTTCGAATATTAACGTCAGTATAGCGAACATTCGAATACCGCGAATATCGCGCTATATGTTGACCTCAATTTTTGACTATTTTTTCTTTATCATTTGTACATAAACTTAAAGCATTACAATACTTTGAAGTTATTAATAACAAAGATATTTTGTTTCAAAACCATGAAGACGTACCATATTTCAAATTTGTTTTTCGCCAACATTTGAACTTTAACCTTAAATTTGAAGTTTTCGTCTTTTTCTTTTTTGTTTGTTCTTTTTGTTTTAATTTTATTTTATCTTAACAATTTCATTCAAATGATGAAAAGGACATAATTAAATAATTATTAATAATAAATAAATTAACTTTTAGGAGTATTCGAATATTCGAGTACCTCGAATATTCGAGATCCGATTAATATTCGTAATCGATATTCGAATTCGAGAAATTTTATATTCGCCCATCTCTACTTGTTACAAATATACGAAATGTGGTTAAATTTCTTGAACAAATTTTCATTGACCAGGAAAACACTATTTATTTCTCAAAACACATTTCTGTTTAGTACGTTTACATATCCAAAGCATTTAGTTCGTATGCCTCCGTAGAAGCTAGCGGATGCTGAGACGGTTTTAATTATGTTTCTTTCATTTCATCAGTGTTTAGTTTTAATTCTGAATTTTGAACAAATGTGGTGACAAATAATTTTGTAATATTCTTATAAACGTAACAAATTATTTGCTACGAAACAAACTTCGTTATGTAACCGACGAGACGTAAGCGAGGGCCGAAGGCTCGAGCTGAAGTCGAGGTTTTCCAACTTCACACAAGGGATAATCGCGCTCTTCCGTGAAGCATATTCTACTTTTCGTAACAAGTGCACAAAAATTACTGTCTTATCGGGACAAATGTCAAATATGGGTTGCGTAACTAGTTACCTAGGAAATGCCGCAAACAGCTAATAATCGTAGTCTCTAAGGAGAGAAACATGCTACCTAGGGAGATAAACATCCTAGAAAAGCAGTGTTTCTCTCTCTAAAATTAGGGAATAAGAACGTGTTTCTTGAGCATGTGTTACGAAATAATTATTTTTGACGTTTGAAATGTAGCAATAAATAAATATAAATTTTAGGTAACGGTAGAGCATTGTACAATGTTTTGTGGGTATTTGAATCCTAATATATGTATATTTAAAAAAAATTAATTGTAATAGTATAACGCAATAACTAAAATGTTCAATCAAGGTAGATTTTGAAAATCTGTCAGATTTTATTTAATTAAAAGATATTTAAGTGTCAGACGTTTCAAAAAAGATATGTTGTCAACAGTCCGTTATAATTTTTACACGGGCTAGCCCGTTAAAAGTCTCGTAATCCCTAGAGACAGAGCTAAATAAACAGGTCTTTACTATTAAAATGCCTATAAAATAATAAAGGAAGAAATGATGCATCATAATGGTTCGAATTATATTCTAAGCTGTAGGCTTTCTGTAATTTAATTGAAATAAAGTTTCTATTATAAAAGATTTGAGAAAAACGACAAATTTAAGGCTGTTGACCCAATACAAAACAATTTTTGATATCCACTTTGTGTATTTCATGAAAACACAGCCAGTAATATTTTAAAATTTACCCGGGTGCACTTTGAAAAACATACCTGCAACTTCTTGTAAAACATTTGCTTTTATTTCCTTTCTTGTTTCTTTTTCGTAGCCTTCTATGCGAACACAGCAAAAATGTGTTAACAAATGGTTTCTGCAACGCCGAAACAACATCGAATATATCTTGTGGTTTTATTATGTATTACCGTTGTCTAATCGAAACCACGAGTACGGCTCTTTTGTGAAATTAAAATTTCACCGTGGTTATTATTTATGCGCGGTTAGTGAATTCGTGTAGAAAAAGAAATTTGAATTTTAATCTAAGTTCTTTTCGACCGAAATGGGTTGGATGCTTTGAGCTTGGAATAATGCGATTTATTTGTGCGGTGTTTTACGAAATTGTGGAGTGTTTAGCAGGGCATGGTTTTAAATATCAGATTGGAGATGAATTTTTAAATAAATAATATTTTGCGTAAATACACTTGAGTGCAATCTCGGTTGCTTTTTAAACGAAATTTAAACGAACTTGAATTATAAATTTACTTTGAAATATGCAATTTATTTACTTTGTTTGACACAGGAAATTGTTTTCAATTACATTTCCAGGGACCTATAGGTTATAGTTGAATCAAAATCATTCGAGAACAACGTTTTAGAGGAAATATTAAACATTTTTCAAGCACTGCAATCAAGGATATATAAGTTTTCCACTTCCGTTGCTTTTCTGATTACTTTATAGAAAAATGTTTCAAATATAAATTAAATTCTGCACTTAAATAAATTTATCTATTTTACGGTTATAAGGAAATAATTACAAAACCCAGTTGCATAGCGAAAGTGCGTTCATTATGATACGCAACATTTTGTTTTAGACGGTTGGTAGTAGCGGATGACATACTGAACCCATCAAGCTGAGAACATCCAAATTTCAATGCAACCTCAACATCTGAACAATTGCATGAATGTCAATAACAGTTACAACCAACTTTACAAATACAAATTGCCCTAAATTGTAATTTATGAAAGATGTAAAATAGAGAATTCACCACACGTCACTGTCAACCAATAGGATCACGAATTTGTTTGAAAATGAACCAATGAAATGTACATTTCGTCAGAAATTCATCACTAGTGGTATTTCATCGGAAATACCACTGTTATCCTTGGTTACGAATAAAATAAATGATATTTTCAATATTTTCATAAACGTCAATTGAAAAAATTTGTTCAGTGTACATTTCATATTAAAAATTTTCATAACTGTAATAAGTAAATAAATACCTAACTATTCTTGTTAATTAACTCTTGTTTGGTAAATTCTCAAGCCGAATACAACTCGTAGTATGAAAATTGACAGATAATATTTTGACATAAATATACATTCGTTGTTACGGAAATAGGAAACACAACTCATAATTTATGTCAAAATATTTTTAGCAATTTTCATACTACTTGTTATATATGAAAATATGTTTAAATAACTCATTTGTCCTACAGAACTTGGACGAGCGCGAAAAAAACATGTTTTATAAAACTTGGTCATCAAGATATTATTTACATGAAGTAAACATTTTAGTGTCAATAGGTTGAAAGTTATTTTTAATATATTAATAATTAAATTATAATTGTAAACACTACAATAGTCCATTTATCATTATACAACATTAAATAAATGCCTATAAGTAGTATTATATTTATTGTTTAATTATTCTTATACTCTTATTATAAATAACTTTCAAGCCAGCGGCATTAAAAATGTTCACTTCATGTAAAGTGCAATTAATTTTGCAAGTTTAAAAAAAAATGTTTCATAATGAGTACGTTGAGTACTAAATAGGGTCAAAATATGTGCCATAAGTTGTGATGTACTAATTTTTTTACAATAATTTTGAAACGGATCTGTCAGTATAATTTTACAATCTATAACATTACTTTAATGAACAGCCAGTCGTAGCCCTTGCATCTTTTGAGCAAAACTTCTCGCATTCAAATCTCGTTGATTTCAACTTATATATTTATATAAAAAAAAGACTGTATGAATTGTATGCTCCCTGTACTGTTATTAAAATTTCAAAGTTTCTTATATGGATTAGTAAATAAATAAGTAACAAGATCTGCAATTTCTGCTTCACTCAGGAATGAATTAAATGCGTGATGATGTATTTAATTTAATTTAATTTAATTCCTTTCTTATCAATCAAAGTAAAATAAATATTAGTGATCTTCTAGACCCAACTATTCAAGTTAAAATAAAAATAAAATATTTCCAGAGTGTGTAGTAGCGAATGCAATGCGGTAAACCCTCGCAAACTAATTATTCTGCAACAAAATTCAATTTAAAATATAATTTACAACCAGTTAATATGTTCCGTAATAAACACAAAATGATAAATTTGGTATCGCGTTGCGAAAACTGCGAGCACCGTTCATCCGCCTTAATGTGAGATATGAAATAATGAAAACCATAAAACACAAGGTAATTGAATGTCTGCAAAATTTATTCTCCATTATTTGCAAAGGGGAGGAAGAAATATATAGCAATGCAGGAAAGAAATCGTGGGGCGCGGCGTGACATTCGTTTTAATTTTTCTTTACTGCTAACTGCTTTATTGGAATATTGATTTTTATATCAACCTCAAGAAAAATACTACAACATTTGAATAAATATTTCAGTACTTATATTACGTATTTTACCTATCGTATTATTGCAAAAATATTAAAGGGTATATATTATTTGAGCAGGCGCGGTGGCCGAGCGTGTTAAGGCACATCTCTTATCATACTGTGACGTCACCCGAACCAAGATCCGTCAGTTCGAATCCGCCTGCCGACAATGTGTGATTTGTCGTAAAATATAAAAATACAGTTACATGTATTTATCGCACTCGGGCGCTATAAACGAGTCACTTAAACGCCTTAAAATAACTTGACTAAAGAAACCGGCAGTACGGCAGTTTAAAAACGGAATGTTATTATACAAAAATTGTTCAGAAATTAAAAACGCTTCCTATAAAGTAAATTTCATTACATAAATGAGAATAGTTCACGAGATATTAATTAAATGAAATTCAATATTTATTCAAATTTTTTGTAGATTGCGTCGGAAAATTAAACAAATGAACTGAATATTTGACATATTGTAAAAGAGTTTGACATTGAAATCCCTATACGCCACATTTCAATTCTACACCCTGTATATATATATATATATATATATATATATATATATATATATATATATATATATATATATATATATATATATATATATATATTATTTGATGTACTAAATACAACGCAAAAATAATTGTACATTACTTGAAACAAACATTTTACATGCCACTGGATTGATAGGTTACAGTAATGGATAAAAATGATTAAACATATCGATATGCAACTTGGTGTCTTAATGACTTCCTTATGAACATAAAATAGAAAAAAGGAATTAACTTTTCGAATTTTAGAAAATATTCCTGTTTCATAATTAGTACGTTGAGTATATGAGATTAAAATAAATATAATTAGTTGTGAAATAGCCTCTATTTATTTGATGAACTGATTACAATGAAAAAAGAACTTTTCCGAAATTTGTAAATAATATACATTACTTTAATGAAACAGTTTTCGTGCCACTGGACTGACATTTTAGAATAATGAATAAAACTTAGTAAACATTAGCCATTAAAAGAACTATTACACAACTTTATTTAAATTAAGTAAAATTTAATGTTTACTGATTTTTATTAATTACTGTAACTTACTGGACCAGTGGCCCGAAATATATTTGTTCAAGTAATATGCAATTATTTTTGTAATTTCGGATAAATTTCTTTTACATTTTTATCTAGCACATCAAATAATATATACCCTTAAATTTTTATTCTGTTGTACAAACTACAGCCTATATTATTTTATGGCAAAAAGTGGTGGAGGTGCAGAAGAAGAAAATATCTTTTTCTGAAATCGTCAAGAAAATGCCTACTTTCCTGACGCATTTTAGTACGGAAAGTAAGTGTTTACCTGACTCAAATAAATAAACTAAATAACTAAAAAATGTATTAAGATTTTTATTTATTTTTATCAATAATATTAATACTAAATATACAATTGCTTAAATTACTAAAATTTATGTATGACACTGGCGAATTTGAAGCTAAATTTATTGTTGCAATCGGTAAATTCAGTAAATAAAATAAGCAAGTAGCACATTTGCTGACAAATTATTTTGCTTTTTCCAATCCATGAAAATTTCATACTCTTTATCATATCGGTCTTTGGACTTGCTCGGTAATAAATTTTCAACAGCCGCAGTTGCTTGATTTAAGATTTCAGGAGGAGTACTTGAAAATACCGCCTCATACTCATTTTCATCTATATATTCCAACATTATAAAGAAATCTTCTCTGTCAACAATATTACTTTTGACACAAATATATTCAATAGATTTTTCACATAAGATATTGTTTTCAACAACTTTTGTTATCACCTTGGATATGTAGTTTGCTGCCAATATGATTCTTACCAAAAAATTAAACATTTTGAAATATTTATTATTAATTATATTGATAAAATATAAATATGAACGATTTTAGAAAAAATAGTATACATAATACGTCACGAAAGTGTTTTACTTGACTCAGCGAATTAAAATACTCGGCCTGACGCCCTTGTACTTCAAACAACCGCTTCGTCAAGTAAAGCATCAGTTTCCTGACTTATTATGTAATATACTATTAATAAGTGAATAATTATGGGTAATTTAAAATGCAGTCTAATTAAATTTAATTAACAAATACTTCAGTACGAGATTTAACCCAGTCTTGGGTACGCCGGCTCTGCATCAGCAGATCTCGATTAATGACAAGTTACTGCCGTCATGTTTCTGCCTAGTGTATACATGTCAAAAATAATTAATAAATAAATATATATCATTACGCCTTTTACCCATTACTGAGTTTGGCACTCTGCTGTAGCAGATCTCGATAAGTGACCTATTTTTACGTTAAATGCCGTTAAATCCTGGCTCTCAAATATGTTAGAGGAGGGGGAGCCACAGGGGTAATTTTAACTTGCTGGAAACTGTAGGAATCGAACCGGGTTCCTAATTTCACAAGCCGACTCGATACCACTGAGCTACCTACCCCTTAAAAAATAATGTTTCTTTTATATCAAAGGTATGGATCAAACCAGGGAACTGTATACATAAAGCCAACAATTTTACCACATTTATTATTTAAATTATGACTTTAAGAATGCAGCCAAATACAGTTATATTTTACAAACGAGTCTACCGAAATTTTCTTTTGTGAATAACGTTGAGCAATTTGTGTCTCCTAATTCCTGAGTCATTAATATTTCTGCGAATTTTAATCTGAGATGAAGTTTAAAATTTAAGGGCTGATTTGATCAAGAAACTTCTCAAAGAATTTAGGGCAAGGTAACAAAAATATTTTGATTAATTCTGAATGATATTCTTTTGTTATTTTAACCTATTTTAAAAATATTCTCAGTTCTATTTTCTTAGCATGAATGTCTCTTTTATAAATATAGATTTTTCTGATACTGAGATATTATTTAAAAATATAAAACGTGTTTTTTTTTTATCTTTTTCTTTCAGTTTCAGTAAGTAGGTCAAGAAAATTAAACTACGAGTATAGAGACTGTGACAAGAACAAGATTTTAATATTACCTTAACCTTGGAAGTACTTCTCAAAGAAATTTAAACTTTGATATGAAGTTATATAGTTTTTAATTTAATTTAACCAAGTACCCGTCAAATAATGAAGTTTAACTCTTACGTTCGTTCCTCAATACTTGAGAAATACACTTTAAATTTATGTATATCTGTTGTTACATTTTCTTTATGCAGAAATTCTAAAATATCTTGAAATTTTAACTGACTGTTTAATTACAAATAACCAAAGATTTAATAGTTATTTGTGTACTAAAGGAAGAAGTGATACATTTCTTCCCGACGATATTTTTCTTTATATCATCACGCCTTTTACCCATTACTGGGTGTGACACTCTGCCTACGCAGATCTTGGTAAGTGATATATTTCTTCGCGTGAAGTGTGATTACCTGCCGGCAAATCACGGCCCCCAAAGATATTATGTGGAGGAGGAACCACAGGGGTAGATTTAAATTGGTGAAAATTGTTTGTCGGCTGTGGGGATCGAACCAGGGTTCTCAAGATCCACAGGCCGACTCGATACCACTAAGCCACCTACCCCATATACATATAATATCCTATCAAAATGTAAAATTTTCTGTAATAAATTAGAAATTAAAATAAGAAAAGACTAATGCATATTATATCATTGTTTTCTAGTTGGTTTTACCGTATAAAGTAAATGTTTCTTCTCTAGGAATGAAAAGTATCACTTTCTTCTTTCAACTAAAAGCAAAATATGATTACATTCTAGCACGATCGTGAATAAATGTTTTGAAGAAAAATGCCGCAACGAAATATTTTGCAAAATGAATTTTTTTACTATTTCTTTTATTTTAAATAATTTTCTGTTATCAATTTAGAAATGTTGGACAGTAAGGAAGCGAAATAAGGATGATTTTAGTGATGCATGCTAGACGAACCGAGACGAGAAATAAAAATTTAGATCACGCCTCATTTTTTGGTTAGACATATTGATCTTTCTCTCGATTTTTTACATTAAATTTACTGTATTTTGCCTCATTCTCGTGTGTCTCACAAGAGTCTCCCTAAAATTTAAACTAAACATTAAATTAATTAAATATCCGGATTAAATTGTAAGAAAATATTTCAGCGATTTAGTTATTTGAAAATTCTATAAGAATATAATTTAAGAGTTTATGCGGATCTTCATATCTCGTTTAATTTTTATGATAAAGTCTAAGGAAAAAATATCAGATAAGGTAAGAATTGAAAAAAAAATCTACTGTTCTGCAGCTTGTATTTTAGAAAATAAACAGGATATTAGGATGTGCTATATGGTATTGAATTTTTCGTATCCGAATTGACATATAAACAATTTGATAGGAATTTTTATTAAAATTTTGACCCGCTGAAACCAACGGTAAAGTCTGCAAGTACATATGTTTTCTAGTTTTTCAGATATTGTTTATAACTGTTTTCTAAGAAAACTTTCGTAAAAATTGTACGACATTAATTAACAATAAATTGAAAGATTGTATTAAGCCTAGTTGCCATTCTAATATAAAATTTTCTTAACAACAAAGACAAAATTAATTGTCATCCATACCCTTGGTGAAACTAGGTTTAATAAAAAATATTAAATAAACACTTGGCAAAGTCTCACCAAATTCAGCCTCCAAGTCACCTTATGAGGGCATCGTCAGAGGCTGGCCAGCACAGTTAGTAACCATAGACGCGTTTCGGTCTTATTAGAGCTCATCAGTATGGTATAATACACTCCTTCACCTAAAACAAAGTTATACCATACTGATGAGCTCTAATAAGAGCGAAACGCGTCTATGGTTACTAACTGTGCTGGAAAGCCTCTGACGATGCCCTCATAAGGTGACTTGGAGGCTGAATTTTGTGAGACTTTGCCAAGTGTTTATTTAATTATTTTTTTTATAAAATTTTTTTTTTAATTTTTCATTACTAAACTTACCTGAGTAAAATTAATAAGTGGAAATGTTTTCATTTCAAAAATGTCACTTAGACATTTCAAAATTATATTAATTGTTAATTTAATTTACTTGATACAAGTTGCAATTGATATATTATTCTATTCTAGGTGGTTTCATTGTCGCCCCATTTGTGGTTGATTAAAATTTTATATTTCTAAAACTGGTCGGAAAAAAATTGCCATATCCACGGCAACTGGAAAACAACATCAGTGACATCCAAATGACATTTAAATACACAATTAAAATAAACACAATTTAAATGTTATTTATTTGACTTTACGTCACAAAACAAGACACGCATTAAAAAGGAGTCATTTCAGTGCACGTGTGACAAAAAGTCTTCTACGTTCCTAGACATGAACGTCTATTTTATAAAGTTCGGAATGAGACGAACGCGCGGAATCGCCCGTTGCCAACTTCACAATCGTTAAAATAGAGCTCATTCCGGCTTAGAAACATAAAGTACTATTTTAAATTTGTTTTAACTTCAAGCAAAGTTTTATTAACGTTCATTTTAAACCGAAGTAATGCAACCAGGCATAAGTTCTTGTAGTGCAGAGTAGCAAATAAATAAACAATAATAAAATATCAAAATAAACACTTGTCTAAGTCTCACAAAATTCAGCCTCCAAGTCACCTTATGAGGGCATCGTCATAGGCTGGCCAGCACAGTTGGTAACCATAGACGCGTTTCGCTCTTATTAGAGCTCATCAGTATGGTATAACCTACTTCTTCACCTAGAACAAAGTTCACGTGAAGAAGCTGGTGACGAAGGACTGTGCCAGCAGAGAATAAGATCTCTAAAGAACGGTAAGATGACATGAGAAGTTCTATCGAACCAGTAATGCCAACTACCGAAAAATGCAAAAGCTACGAAATAGCAATTTAAATAAAAAACAACAAAGACAAAATTAATTGTCTTTAAATGCTCACTTGGTGAAACTAGGTTTAATAATAAAATATCAAAATAAACACTTGTCTAAGTCTCAAAAAACGCGTCTATGGTTACCAACTGTGCTGGCCAGCCTCTGACGATGCCCTCATAAGGTGACTTGGAGGCTGAATTTTGTGAGACTTAGACAAGTGTTGTTTTTTATTTAAATAAATAAACATTTACATTTATAAAGGTGAGAAAGAGATTTTCAAGTATGTGTCAAATACATTTTCCATTTTACGCCTTGTCAGAAATATTCACTTCCAAAAGAAAACATTCAACATTCCACATCTCTTGTAACCCAAACGCAAATATCAACGAAACCACACATCTCACCGTACAAAGTACGCATATCTTGTCTACATCTCTTCACGCTGCTCTACGCTCTGTAAACAGTAAAATCCGCATTTCTGCAAACGACACGTTCGTGATTACGCGTCATAAATAGCACTAACTTGTCCTTGGTCTCGGTGACGCTACAGAGACGTGGAGGAATGGTTGATGTGAGGAGATGCTCCAGGCGATGACACAAAGCCGATGTGATGCTCCAGGGTATTGGGAACTATATGTAGAGCTGTTGATGATGCAAAGTTTGAGTTATACTGCAATTTTGATGCCACACGAAATTTACTTCAAAGACAAATGAAGTGATGGAGGTACATAGTTACAGATTTGTTATTTATTGCTGCTAGGTTGAATCTTAGATGCTCGCTATACATTTCGTTTTTGTTTAATATCAACGTTTCTTATTAAAAAATAAATAATAGTATATTGCGTTATAAGGGAAGATATGATGAGTCCGATCATTCCGTTTCGGAACATAGGAGCCGGGCACACCGAGCCGTACTGCCGGTTTCTTTAGTCAGATTATTTAAGGTGTATAAGTGACTAACTTATAGCGCCCGAGTGTGATAAATACATGTAACTGTATTTTTATATTTTACGACAAATCACACATTGTCGGCAGGCGGATTCGAACTGACGAACCTTGGCTCGGGTGACGTCACAGTATGCTAAGAAATGTGCCTTAACACGCTCGGCCACCGCGCCTACATAAGGGAAGATATAGTTACATTATATTCCAAAATTTTCTGATGTACGAGTAGAAGAAGTAAGCGAGGGCAGCAAAAAGTGAATGTCGAAGGAATTAGAGGGGTAATTGTAATATAGTAAACATCAGTTGTTTATTGGGAGAATTGAACTCGAGTTCTCCTATCCAAAGCCGGATATGTTTCCGCGTAATATCTAGACTAATATGAATCCTATTCAAAGGATGTATCCTTTGAGATTTCGACAAACAAGCGAGCATCAAACTGCCTCCTCTGCACAAACTTTCCTTCTCTACATTTATATAAAAAATAAATGATCCACAGAAAAAAATTTACTTTCCCTTAGTAATCGCAGTGCTCAGTCGTCAAAAGACGCGAAGAGACCAAAAGAGAAATGAAATTGGTCCTCGCTGGACTCTCCGAGAGGAGAGACTTCGGAGGAGGCGTCAGAAAGAGAACTGAGAGAAACCGAGAGACCTCCATTTAACGTCGAAGTGGCTGAATTGTTGAGAGCGCCGTTGTTGGCTTAAGTGTTCCATTTCGCATCTAGTGTGCCGCGGACATTGCGTGGTTGTCGCACTACCCCAATCCTTTTCCTATCCTTTGCCAAAAGAGAGAAACTGAGATTTTACATTTTTCAGTTTTGAATTATTTTTTCAATATACGATTAATACGAGTTCTCAACACGTAAAATCATATTTCTATAATTTCCTGTTTCCCTTATTATTTAGACAAAAATGCTTCAAATCAATAAAATTCTACATTAAAATCAATAAACAGAAATAATTTTGCATGCTTTATGACAACAGAAACTAAATTGAAAATTAGCTTGAAAATAGGCCATCTTAACATTATACACGGGATAAATTTCACCAATTTAAATATGTTTTTTCACATGCGATTTATCTTGTTAAATTCACAAGTTACGTTACTGTTTACGATTAGATTAGGACAGTTGCTCAATCGTAAAGTTAATTTCAAATATAATTTTAAAAATTGACAATATAAAATACGGATATTATTAGGATTGGAAAATATTTTTGTACAAATAAATGCAGAAGATGATGGGTTAACCATCGGAACGTCCAATAAATAAATAATAGTATTCAAGGATCCTAAAGCCATATATTCCTTAACAAAACTTCAAAACAGTAAATGAACCAAAACTTCCAGAAGAAAAAATAATTTGGAATTATAAATTTTTATGTTAAATTGCAGTACTTTTTTGTAAAAGTGTTGATGGTCCTGAAAAGGACTGTTGTTTTTTGTCATTATCAATAATTAACAAATGATATTTAACTGCTGTTTTTTGTTTAATATTGTGTCATTTCCAAGACTATTCCTATTTTTAAGCTAATTTTCAACGAAATTTCTGCCGTTTAAAACAAGCTAAATTAATTCGGTTTATTGTTTTTAATGTAGAATTTTATCCTCTACAACATTTATTTAAAGCTTTTTTCTTTAAAGTAAAGCAGGAAATTATAAAAATATAATTTTACATGTTAAAGTCCTCTGTTCCAGTGTTGCGGTCACACCCTGTATATGCACATACTACGGTTTAACTTGAACATTTATTATTCTACATTTTCCGCTGTCAATTATCTCTAAATTATTAAAATGGTTCAAATAGAAGATACAATCAACTAAATTATTTCCTATCTACTTTTATTGGACGCATATTTTTCAAATATAATGTAGAAGCGTTTGACAGCGGAAAATATAAGTTGTCAAACGTTCAAGTTAATTTAAAAATACTATAATAACGCTTGTCTTTTATTGTACATAAGGGGCTATTCACATTATACGTTACGCATTTTTTGGAGTTTTTAGCAATGTCCCTTCCCATTGTTACAGTATGTCACATAAATATGTCTGTCAGTACGGTGGTATGGATAGTATTACGGAATTCGAATCCGGAGATCCCGAGTTCGAATCGCACTTAAGCTAAAAATTATATGAACTATCACACTGCGGCTCGGTGAGTGCGGACCCTGTATAGGAATTGGGATTAAGGTCCTGTTGTACAGCGTAACATAAATAAATAAATATTGTTGACACTCTCCTTTCGTGTTACGTAACAAAAATTGCAATAGTTATTTGTGTATTAAGAGCGTAAACTGATTCTTTACGCTCGTGATACACACATCATTTTTTCTACGATTACATCTTAAAATTATTCAAAAACCTATACGTACTGAAAATAAATTCGTTCTGTCAACTGTCAATATGACAAGTTTCTGTTTTGTTTGTATCCCTAGTAGCTATTGATATAAGCGCACATTTAATGTCTTTTTCGCGCGTTGCCAATGGAGAAAACGTCAACTTTACCATGACAAATGAGAGCGTAATTGTCAACTTTTTATAGCAATCGTAGAAAAAAATCAATTTTTCAAAGTATCTTAGGAATGATTATTAAAAATGCAACATGAATTACTGTAAACATCACTTACTACCAAAATATGTTTTAAATGATATAGTTGTAAGTAAGAATAAAGAACGTAGACACTTGATGTAGTTTCACAAAATTATTTATTAATAAACTGTGTGTAACTTGTATTTTAATCAGTCAATGTTCTGAAGATGGCCTAATAAGCCGAAATCGATCAACTTTGTTAATAAATAATTTTGTGGAACTACATCAAGTGTTTACGTTCTTTATTTTTATTCATAATGTTTCACCAAGTGCCAACGGCTCCTACTTTTGATATTGATATAGTTGTTTTTATGGGGTAGCTGGCTCAGTGGATTTGAGAATCCGGGTTCGATTCCGACAACCGGCAAACAATATTCACCACGTTAAAACTATCCTTGTGGCTCTCTCTCTACTAACATTTGAGGGCCGTGATTTGGCGACTGGTAACTGCATTTCACATGAAAAAATAATCACTTACTGAGATCTGCTTAGGGCAACGTTGCTTAAACTCGCAGTCTTTATTATATTAGTCCTTATTTAAAAATTAATATAATATTTGTATTTTAAGTAAAAACTGGAGGACGGTAAAAAACTTGGGGGTTTCGAGATGAAAACAAGGTTAAGAACCGCTGGATTAGGGTAACTATGAGATATGAAAATATGTGAACAATGTACTATACAAGCATACAATGAGACAAATTATAGGCTGTAGAAAAAGTTCTTGAGTCACATCTAAATCAGTTGCAATATCCACCGAAGTTAAAAATTCTCTCTGTAAGCCAAAAGACTCCTGCACATGAATTAAACGATTGAATCAAGAGTTAGCTTTTCTCTCTTCCGTCAGTCAGTCTGTCTTTTATTTGTTTGTTTGCCTTCCATCGACATTTTAATAAAGTGCTTTTATGGTCGAACGTGGAATGCGAAATACCGGGTTTTACGATTTGCTGAATCGTTTTCAAATCAATAAAAACTAACACAGCGTGAAAATTAGCGCACCAATAATATAGACGAGTAGCGTTATCCGCCTAGCAAATATGGAGTGAAATACTAGAGGAGGGATAGTAATTAGACGGTCAGGGTTGATGACGTATTAGCCAAGTGATTGGTATACATGCATTAGGGCAAATGTAGTGTGTGATTTAGTAGGGTTATGTTGTTGCATGATTTAAAATCGATCTACTTTTCAAATGAAGAGAAATTTAAATATATATATATATATATATATATATATATATATATATATATATATATATATATATATAAGTTATGGAACAGCTTCCCACAGGAAAGTGCTGATAACAGCACTACTGCAGCCATGAACCCAGAAGAACTCTCCTATTACATCTATATTATATTTCATTTTGTCTTTGTAAACGTAGTTAGTAAGTTAGTTACAAGTTAGAATCCAGTCTGTAAACATCTAATCTTGAGTTGTACTTTTTCGTTGTTTAAAAATAAATTTTTTTATAGTAAACTCTAATTCGGTTTACGTAATTGGCGCAGTCACGGTAGGATTCCCAGACGAATTTAAGCAAAATAAATCCGTTTCGTTTTAACGATTTACTGGGAATTTGCAACGAAAATCGTCGCTGAGTACTTCGCATCGTCACGAGTGCATATCGTGCCACACCGCAGAAGTCTCCAGCCCTGAGGAACACAGAGCTGCCAGTCGACATCCCAGGACTCCTGTTACGCTGAATACGAAGCAGAAGCCCATGGACAAGCTGATAATATTTCTGTAAGTACTAATGTCCTTTAGAAATATCAGTGAAAATCAATCAGATTCAGAGAATACAGACACAAGTTCAATAGTTTCTTGTAACTCACCAACCCCTAGTTTAACAGAAAATAATATAATAGTTGAAAATTTAATCGAAGAGATAAATAATTTAAATATAACAGAAATGACGACCCCAACACTTAAAAAAGAATTTCTTGACATGGTCCCCGAATTTTACGGAGACGCAAAACTCTTATCAAGATTTATTGAAGTTTGTGAGAAGTTAGTGAATACATTCTATAACGTAACTAACCCAAATGACTTCCAAAATGAGTATTTAATGTCAAGCATATTATCAAAAATCAAAGGTGAAGCTGCTTCCAATATTGCAACTTGCACTATTTCTAGTTGGGCTGTCTTAAAAAAGGCTTTAATAGATACTTATTCTGATAAACGCGATTGTTATACGCTTAATATTGAAATGTCTGAATTAAAACAGAATAATGAAACCGCGTTTGAATTTTATAATAGAGTTAAAGAAGTTTTGAATTTACAAATCGCGTACATATCCACGCAAATAAAAGCTGAAGAACAAGCCGTTCTAATAGGATATTTTCAAAATTACGCAGTAAGAATTCTCTTGAGAGGGCTTAAAGAGCCCTTAGGTAATTTAATGCGCACTAAAAATCCATCAGATATGAACACCGCGCTTAATATGTTAACTAACGATTTTCAAATAGATAGTTACTCACGCACACATCAAAAATTTAACACAATACCCAAACCAAAACAATTTATCAATAACACACATAACAGACCACCGTATAGACAATCCCCTCAATTAATGTACCGACCGATTCCACATAATACCAATCAATACCAACATAACTTCCAACACCAGAATGCAAAACAAAATAACGTATTCAAATCTAACCCTAACCAAAAATTCCCTAAACCTACACCAATGACTATCAGTACACGGCAAACATTTGCACCTAAGCCCGGACCTGCAGGCTACAGTTCAGGTTACAATCAACCGCGATCTCAACAATTCGCGTACCGTCAATACCCACAAACGCAACAGAGACAAAACTTTACATTCGAAGAACTTCATAACACAGAAGTTAATGACATAAACGACGAACCAGACACTGACGAAAATAACATTGCTAATTACCAATCAAATGTCGATACCGAATATTACGAACTAGAATCAGACTCCGATCCAAACTATTTTTTAGAAATAGCCGCCTCGGAAACGCCATCGAACTAATGAATCTTGCCTATAATCAAAGCGAGCTACCTTTCCTTATTTTTCCAGAACATAACTTAAAAGTCCTACTCGACACAGGAAGTACACGTTCATTCATTAAACCAGAAATTGCAAATAAATATTTTAATAGTGAAATTAAATATGATCCTTTCAAAATTACTACTGCACATGGAAACTCAACCGAAAAATTCAGCTTAGTACTACCCTGTTCAAAAATATTCAAAAAACATAATATTAATCTTAAATATTATTTATTCGATTTCCATAACCAATTTGATATTCTATTAGGACTAGATAACTTAAAAACATTAGAAGCGATCATTGACTTAACACGCGATAAGATAATAACACCAACAGCTGAGATAAAAATTCACTATCACACTGTAACACCGCGTCCTCACTATGTCACGATCCCACCTAAGTCTGAGAAGATAACAAAGTTCTATGTTGATAACATTGAAAATGGCGAAGTGTTTGTCCCGGAAACTCATATCAATAACATCATAATCCCCGAAGGTATCGCAAAAATCGAAAATAATATCATTTACTATCCAACGATAAATCCAAGCGAAAAAGAATATATTATAGACACCACAAATAATATCTGTGCTGAATCGTTACAAAATTTTGAAATTAATAATATCAATCTTAATTTACAAAATTTAAATAATAGCTTTGATTTTTCTAAAATACGAACTGGTCACATGAATTCAGAGGAAAAATTCGCAATCACGAAACTAGTGAAAGAGTACACCGATATCTTTCATACGGAAGATAAGTCGTTATCATTTACGAACGAAATAAAACACCATATACGGACAAACGATGAAATCCCGATTTATTCAAAAACGTATAGATACCCGGAAGTACATCGCAATGAAGTAAAAGATCAAATACAAAAAATGTTGAGTCAAAATATTATTAGGCCGTCACATTCCCCCTGGTCATCCCCTGTCTGGATTGTACCGAAAAAATTAGATGCAACGGGAAAGAAAAAATGGCGCATCGTTATCGACTATCGTAAATTAAACGATAAGACAATTGACGATAAATACCCAATTCCGAATATTAACTCATTACTAGACAAACTTGGCAGATGCCAATACTTCACAACCCTAGATTTGGCCTCCGGTTTCCACCAAATCGAAATGCACAAGGACGACATTCAAAAGACCGCGTTCAACACTGAAAATGGACATTATGAATTTCTCAGAATGCCATTCGGTCTTAAAAATGCACCCGCCACCTTCCAGCGCGTTATGGACAATGTATTAAGGGGTTTAACAAATGAAATTTGTATTGTGTATCTTGATGACGTTTTAATATTTAGTACCAGTCTACAAGAACACATGGAAAACTTAAGAACTGTTTTTAAACGACTTCAAAAGGCTAATCTAAAAATACAGCTCGATAAATCCGAGTTTCTTCAAAAAGAAGTTGCATATTTAGGCCATATAGTAACTCCCGAAGGCGTCAAACCTAACCCTGATAAAATTAATGCAATAAAGAATTATCCATTACCAAAAACCACAACGCAAATAAAAGGATTTTTAGGATTATTAGGATATTATCGAAAATTTATTAAGAACTTTGCTAAACTCACCAAACCATTAACTAAATGCCTCAAGAAAGGCGTAGAGATCAAAATTAATGACCCCGAATATGTTAAATGCTTTAATACTTGTCAAAATCTACTCGTAAATGAACCAATCCTTCAATACCCGGACTTTACTAAACCATTTAATCTTACAACCGACGCTAGCAACCATGCAATTGGTGCTATTTTATCCCAAGGTAATGTTGGCTCAGATTTACCTATCTCATATGCTAGTAGAACTCTAAATGATTCGGAACAAAATTATTCGACGATCGAAAAGGAATTACTCGCCATAGTTTGGGCAGTAAAATACTTTCGACCATATCTTTTCGGCAGAAAATTTAAAATCATAACGGACCATAAACCATTACAGTGGCTATTCTCTCTGAAAGAACCCAACTCTAAATTAGTAAGATGGAGATTGAAATTGGAAGAGTTCGATTATGAAATTTTGTATAAAAAAGGAAAATTAAACACGAACGCTGACGCTTTGAGTCGCATTCCATGTAAAAACGAAAAACTTGTTCAAAATTCAAATACTGAAGAAGATTCATCACCTTCGACTCAGTATAAAAATTATTTAGACAGTAAACTAACTAAATCAGATAAAGAGTATAAAATCTTTGAAGTAGAAGCAGACCTCTTTGATTCACCCTGTAACGAAAGCCTAGCACATTGTGTTAGCAAAGACCTAGTAATGTTAGATGGAATAGCAAAAGACTTCGCACAAAAATTTCAAAGTATAGATAAACTAAAAAATCAAAACCCTAAATTATATAATTTAGTTTACCTAAAAGACCAAAATAATAGATTCATTATTTACCTAATAACGAAAAACTATTATAAACAAAAACCTACGAATCAAGATTTATTCTATACCCTTCTAAATCTAAAATCATTTTGCTTGAAAAATCAGATCAAATATTTAAATATACCAAAATTAGGTTGCGGACTTGACCAACTGAATTGGACTAACGTTAAACCTATGATAGAATTTATTTTCAGAAATAGTAGTACAGTAATAACCGTGTATAATAAACCAAATAATAAAATACCACCGTTCGAACTTAATGTTAATGAAACTAAAAAAAATTGCGATGATTTCTTTAATTATATGGACGAATTTAATAAACAATTAGAACAGAATAAAACCAACGAACACGACAACGAATCCTTAATTGTAGAAGTGGACGCCAGAACTCAAATTTCAAACGATGAGTCCGACGATAGTGACATTACCGTACATTCCAACCCCGAAAACCCTATAGTTGGAATACCGATCAGTGAATTACCAGTAAATGTAGGTAAAAATCAGTTGATTATTACGGAAGTTGAACATTCACCATCTAATCCAAAAGTAAAAAAATTACACTTAGATAAAATGAGAGTTAATGTACAATTATCCCAAAATAACTTTGAAAATGACGTTGTAAATTTTGTTAAAAATTATGTAGTTCCAAAGGTCGTATATTATTTATATTTCGAACAACCTATATATGAAAAATTTAGTCACATTTTACAGAAACACTTTAAAAATTCTGAAATTAAATTTATAAAATGCAATATTAAATTAATAGATATAGAAAAGGAAGATGAAATCACTGATACTATCCGAAATTACCACGAAGGTAAAACCAACCATCGCGGAATTAACGAGACCCATAATCAGATAAAAAGAATATACTATTGGCCAAATCAAATTAAAACTATTACAGACTTTATTAACCAATGTGAAATCTGTTTAAAATCAAAGTACGAACGTAATCCCTTAAAACTTAAATTTAATATTACACCTACCCCGAATAAACCTTTTGATATCATACACATTGACTCTTTAAGTTTAGAAAACCACAAGTTTCTCACAATAATCGACGCGTTCTCTAAATACGCCCAAGCGTATGAAGTTAGTTCAACTAATGCAATCGAGATAAGTAATAAATTAACAAAATTCTTCTCACACCACGGTATCCCTAAGACGATTATATCGGATAACGGACTAGAATTCAAAAACACTGTTCTACGTGAATTGCTAAGTTTGCACAAAATAGACATCCATTTCATCAGTTCCCAACATCCCGATTCCAATGGCCTCATAGAACGATTTCATTCTACGTTGATAGAACACATTCGCTTATTTAATTTACAAGACCATTTCAAAAATGAAACGATAGAAAATAAAGTTCACTTTGGCTTATTAGCATATAATAACACTCATCATACTTCCACAGGTTTAAAACCAACAGAAATTATTAACGGGCACTTTGAAACTAACTCACCTCTTGAAGTAGAATTAGAGAAACAAATTACACAAGACTATGTTCAAAAGCATAAAGAAAAAACAAAATTAGCCTATCAAAATATCAATGAGCGAATGCAAAATAAAAAATCTACTCTAATTAATAAACTAAATGAAAATCGTGAAAATTTACCCAACATACCCGAAACAGCCTATATACAAAATAAGCAAAAAGTTAATAAAACACGCCAACCGAAATTCAAAAAAGAAACTATTAAAACAGTAAATAAAAACTTAAAAACGGCAGAAATTAAAACAGATACGAAAGACAATAGAAAACAGACTAAAATTCACCTATCTAACATTAAACGACCAAGGAAACTTTATAAAACTATTAATAAAAATCCCAATCTTCCAGGACCAAGTACTTCACGTACACCCGCGGACTAGACATCAGAAACGATAAAACATAACGAGTTAGAATTGAAATTAAAAATAGAACAATTGTTGCATATTGTTGTCGGCGGAACTCATAATTTAAATAAATTCAGTATTTATGATATTTACAATAAATTATAAACATTGTTTAACAAGATATAGAATGTTCATTAACCTTTTGTAAACTTCATGCAATGCATCGAAGCATTATCAAAACTAACAAATTTTATTCAGAATCAAATAAGATTTATAAAGATTATAATAATGAATTCCTGTTAGAACCCACAAAAAAATATACCAAAAATTGAAAAATTAATTACAGTAAATTGTAAGGTTGATTTAAATAAAACTATTTATTTGTTTAGAACTTCCATTAAATCATGAAACTAGTTTGAATTATTCCACCTTTTACCTATTCCTAGTAAACTTGAAACGGAACTTGTGAATGTTATTTTAAATAAAGAATACTTTTTGAAATCTTTTATTTATCAAATTAAATATCTGAAGGACAGATGTACTAAAGGAACTGTTTATCAATGCTTAAATATGATCGACAACACGAATGAGAAGTCCTGCGAGAAGAACATCATCCTGCATAACAACAACAAAACTTGCCAATACACTAAAATAAACAACAAGAAGACACCACATAGAGACCGATAATATTAGACGACTTCAAGATAAAATTTGATGAATTACAAACACCAAGATCGATAGTAGAACTCAACAGCATACAAGACCTTAAACTACACATAAATAAATTTGAAGACATCGAAGACTACGACACTACTGCCGATATCTCAAATTACTCAATATTATACGTAATTTTATTTATAAGTTGCAGTTACAAAACCTGCAGCTTTCCTCAGAAGTCCAGAAGAACCCACGACCATGAACTCCAGCCTAGGCGTTCAACCCCCCAACAGCAGCAGCCCCAGCTGAACCTTCCCGGGGATGCTCAATTCTAAGGAGGGAGGAGTTATGGAACAGCTTCCCACAGGAAAGTGCTGATAACAGCACTACTGCAGCCATGAACCCAGAAGAACTCTCCTATTACATTTATATTATATTTCATTTTGTCTTTGTAAACGTAGTTAGTAAGTTAGTTACAAGTTAGAATCCAGTCTGTAAACATCTAATCTTGAGTTGTACTTTTTCGTTGTTTAAAAATAAATTTTTTTATAGTAAACTCTAATTCGGTTTACGTAATTTATATATATATACAGGGTGCTTCACAACTTAGAGCAAAAATTAAAGGGTATATTCTGTATGACGTGCTGATCATGAAACAAAATTTTTTTTTTTTAATTCGAAAAATTAAGGGTTATTACCCTAAAACATTTTTTGTAGTACTGCACTGGATTCGCTTTCCTATTAAACACAAACAATGAAGTAGGTATCAACTACGAAAGAATAATTACAAAATTAAATTATTAGCAGTTATTTATAATAGAATTTTATTTAATTAATAACTTTAACATAATCATCCACCCAGTGGCAGTGGCATCGAAAAATGTTGGACTGGGAAACATGGAAAATAGTTTTGCGATTAAAAAAAAAATTCTTGTTGTTTCATTATCAGCACGTCGTACAGAATATACTCTTTAATTTTTTGCTCTAAGTTGTGAAACACCCTGTATATATATATATATATATAGGAAGTGTTAATGTGGTCGAAACGAGTATCGTGTGTCAGGATGAGAATGTTGACGGGTTCGTGCTACCCCATTTAATGGGATATAGCGTGATGTTATGTATATATCTATATACAAAATTAGGATATTTTATTCCTAGCGAACATTTTTAGTGTCACTAGTTTAATTTGGAATTTTGCGCCGCTTCTCCATACACTAACAACATGTCCACTAATTCACTGTTGCTATACATTTTTCTCAAATTTCTCCCACAACAACTTACCCTTTCAATACCGTATACGAACTCAAACTTAGGTACTCAAATCAAAATAAGGCATTACACCAGGTACTTACATAATAACTAATTAATAAATGATTATTTGTAGGCAGTGTTTATAATGTCCCAAAATTAGTAATAATGTAATGAGAAAATTTTGACGTTTAGGAGTAATTAATGTGACATCTAATGTCTCCATGACAACAATGTATGTAATATAATTGCTATCAAATCTGGTATTCTCTGACCAGCAATTGACAGCTGGTTGGCAATAGAAACCAAACAAACGTTCTAATTTTTTTCTGCGATTTATTGGGATTCGCATTGCATTTCGCATTGCAAGAAACTATTACAGTACACCAGTTAGCTTCCTCAAGCGGGATAAATATGAATAATTGCTCAATTGGAACATTAAATATAAATTTTGTTAAAGAATAGAAGTATTGTTTCTAAGCAAAAAAATAAAGTGACAAATTTTATTATATTGTGAGCCTTTCTTCTATCAAAAAATTGCAGGATGCAAAAAACTTTTGCGTTCTGTAGACAAAAAACACTCATTTCGCGTGTTGATAGTTGTCTTTTTTTTCTATAATCAGTATATCAATTATATATGTCATTAAAGTTTCGTGCAGAAGTACAAAAACACTCTGTATATGTTATTATTTTTTGGTTAAATAGTAAACTAACTTGATATAGCGTGATATGTGTATATATGCGTATGTTGAACTAAGAAGAAAATACAGGACTTTACAATGTAAAATCATACTTTTATCATTTCCTGCATCCCTTACTATTTTAGAGAAAAAAGCTTCAAATAAATGTTGTACAGCATAAAATTCTACATTTTAAATTTAATTTCTGCCGTTATAAGCATGCAAAATGAACTTTGTTTACTGATTTGAATGTAGAATTTTATGCTCTACAACATTTATTTGAAGTTTTTTTCTCTAAAATAATAAGGGAAGCAGGATATTCTTCAAATATGATTTTACATGTCAAAGTTCTATGTTCTAGTGTCACGATCAATACCCTGTATAAATGATGTAGTAAATTCATCTTAACATTAGTCGGTAACTGGTTATTTATATCCACGACATCTGTTAAAAGATTCAAAGACCACAAAAAGAGAAAGTCATCACCCGACCTATCACCAGCCAATAAATTAATTCTCAAGGGTGAAATCAACCCTGCTGACAGCAGTACGCTATGAAACCCCAACCCACGCATGCGTATTCTTTTGTTTCCCTATCGTCATGTTCCAAACAGACAGTCAGATGTTTAAATATTCAAACACGTCTGAGACTATTTACCCCATTGACGTATCGAGAGAGGAAAAACACCCTTGGAAGGAGAGTAAATAAAGATGGTGTTTCGACAGCCGTTATAGACTAATTATACGTTGGTTTAATGCAAATACTCGTTAATTGAGTGCGCCTTCTACTGTTTCTTCGACTCATTAATCAAGACAAATTGTGTAGGGTTTTTTGTTTCTAATTGTGGAGCTGAAAGAGAAAAGCTGAGTGAAAATTGTTTTGTTTTATTGCGTAGTCGGTTGTTACAGTTGACTAAAAAATGATTCCCGGAATTGTCTGTATTTTTAAACCAGTAATTAGGAAATGAACAATATTTTGTTTGAATATTATTTGTTACTCTGCATAAAGAAAACCAAATACCAATTACAGTATAGAGGGCCTACAGTTTCTAGTGGAATTCGAAACATTCTGACATCATATTAATACATTTTTACACTTTCTATTTACCTTAAAATTATTCCTAATTTAAAACAGTATAATATACGTTTTATTATTTTCATCATTTCTTTAATCGAAATTTTACAATTACAATTGCAAAAATGATCGAACTACAATCAAAGGATTTATATAATATGTTGTAACGCTGCCGAATCAATTTTAATGTTTTTCAACTGTAAATTCATAAGAATATTCTTGAAATTATGAATTTTCACACTTTTCTTTTTGCCTCACATATGTATATAGGGTGTATCTGTACTTCGGACTACAATCTAGGGATTTATATGAAATGTGGTAACACTGCCGAATTAATGTTTTTCAACTGTAAATTAAGAAGAACATATTTGTAATTTTTAAGACCTGGAAAATTTTCACACTTTTCTGGTTACTTCAAATAGATAGTAATTTAGTAATTTTCGTACTAATTATGTAGTTATAACATAAAGTCTGTAAATAAAGATGTTAATATTTTGTTGATTTAAATTCGTCAATTGATAATATCATTATAAAATAAATATTTGTCGTTGAAAGTAATTTTAAATTGTTATAAAAGAACATTTTAAAATATTTAAGATTATCATTTTAAAATGACACTTAACGTATTATTGCTGGGCAGTAATATCAACCTTACAAAATAAAAAATTACTAAGAAGAGTTTAATAATAGCCTTAATTATTGAACTGAAAAGACATATTTTAGCAAACAATAAATAAATATATCATAACACCTTTTTACCTATTACTGGGTGTGGCACTCTGCCTGAGCAGATCTCGGTAAGAGATATATTTTTTCGTGTGAAGTGCGGTGACCAGTCGTCAAATCATGACCCCCAAAGATATTAGTGGAGGGGGAGTCACAGGGGTAGATTTGAATTGGTGAAAATTGTTTGTCGGCTATGGGGATCAAATCAGGGTTCTCAAGATATACAGGCCGACTCGATATCACTGAGCCACCTACCCCATATGTACATTTAATTTACGTCAGTTAAATACTTCTTAGAATAGGACATATTTGTTATATGATATATTTCAATTATAATACTGGTATCTGCAGGTGCGGTGGCCGAACGTGTTAAGGCACATCTCTTAACATACTGTGCCGTCACCCGAACCAAGGTTCGTCAGTTCGAATCCGCCTGTCGACAATGTGTGATTTATCGTAAAATATAAAAATACAGTTACATGTATTTATCACACTCGGGCGCTATAAGCTAGTCACTTATACGCCTTAAATAATGTAGCATTCGACTACGAAGACCGGCAGTACCGCATTGTAAAAACTGCGGCTCGGTGTGTCCGGTAGACCCAGGCCCGATTTGGGCTGAAGCGCCACAGATGATGATGATGATCTGCAGGTTATACTGGAACCTGAGTCATTCGAACGCAGTTATATTTTTGATTATAAGTTGAAGTTAATAAGGTTTGAACCCAGGAACTTTCGTTTGTAATATCTTAGCTTCTACAATCCTACTTATCCTTACTATAGCTTTAAACTACAACAGACCCATTAATAATGTTTAATTCCTTAACAGGATCAAAGTTCAATTAGTCAATTTAAATTGTCAACAAATTTTTCTTGTCATCTACCACCAAATCCTTAAAAAATCCCAATTTTCTTTCAAGAAGCACTTAAAATTGCTAAATGGAGGCGGGATTAAACCAAGCATTAAATAATTCCGTTGCGCATGACAGATTAATTTATAGGAAGCGACGTGGATAAATCCTCTAGTAAAACTGCAACACGCAACTCTGTTTAAGCCGGAATGGCACATAATCATAGGCGTACGTGTAGTGCAGCGAAAAGGGGCGCTTGTATTATGCATTAGGATATTTGTCTGCAGCGAATCTAGTTTTTCTGTTTTAATAAAAGTTATCGTCCACAGTTACTTTCTGTGTTGAGATAATTTAATGATTAAAAGTACTGACAGTTAGAACTATTTTAAAATTAGATTTATGGTGTAAAAATATAATAGCAGCAATGGATGTATTAAATGGCTTGAATCTTTTGTTTATTTCAACAACGTTTCAACCCTCTTTTGGGTCATCTTCAGATCCGTTCTAGAATTTTAACACTAAGTAATATTATCTGAATACAGACAATTGATGACAAAAATCTTTACATATTAAAAAACATAGTAGTGTACAGAATTTTGTCATCAATTATCTGTTTTCAAATAAAGTTATTTACTGTTAAAATTCTAGGACGAACCTGAAGATGACCTAAAAAAGTGTCGAAACGTTGTTGAAATAAACAAAAGATTCAAGCCATGTAATCTATCCATTGCTGCTATTATATTTTTTAGAACTATTCTTACCTTCTCGAGGAAAACACCCTTTTTCATTTCCTATTTCGTTGCCCCTTGTACAACCCAATCCGAAATCAGTTTCTATATAATTACAACTCTTTTAGCAATGCAACCAACCCCATTCAAGATCTACTTGCAGAACCTGCCAAAGACAAAATTTGGGATATTTTCAAGTACTTCAACTCAGCACTGAGAATACGTGCTTTATATTAAACGAATGAAGAAATATGGTATACATTATATATATTAATGTCTCCAAATGTTAATGGAAAAACAATGTACAAGAAAAAAATTATACAGTTATGCACTTATTGTACCAATCTGTTTGTATGAATTTTTATTCGAAGGCAAATAAATTTATTATTATATTACTTGTGAAATTCAGTTACCAGTCGTCAAATCACGGTTCTCAAAGATGTTAGTTGAGGGGAGCCACAGGGGTAATTTTAATGTGATGAAAATTGTGTGTCTGCTGTGGGACCTCGGGCTCTCAAATTATATTTGGATTTACTTGAATTTTAACAAATAATCATACTTGTCAAATTATATTGAATTTATGTTTATATAGTTAAATTAATTAAATCAATCTGATAGATATCGCGCCATATGCATGAACAGTATCATTGATGATCCCCTGTTTAAGTTCCTTAAACTTCTTTGCTCCAATAATTAATACCCGCTCGTCCTATAGCTTCAACATTCCAGCTGCACGCACTAATGTTTATATGTGTAATTTCTTATTCTAGTGAAGTTGATATATACTTTTTGTCGTTTAAAACTATTAACTTGCAACTTAACTCTATAATTATATATTTTTGTTATTTTTTAGCTTTGTAATTTTATTTGTTCTGTAACCAATATTCTACTTACTTTAAATTGTATTTCAGTCCTACCCTTTCATTAGGCTTTATCTGTTGGGTAGTGTATTAAAATAAATATAAAAACAGTAAATACCCTCAAATTTTCATAAATTAACAATAAAGATAAAATTAATTGTCATCCATACACTTGGTGAAACTAGTTTTAATAAAAAAAAATTAAATAAACACTTGGCTAAGTCTCACAAAATTCAGCCCTCATAAGGTGACTTGGAGGCTGAATTTTGTGAGACTTAGCCAAGTGTTTATTTAATATTTTTTATTTTCATAGCTTCCCCAATTTTCATATTTACCCGCCATTGTTAACCTTAAATATCAGATTTGGGAACCTTGATTCGATTTCCATAGCCAAAAAATAATTTCCACCAAATTTAATTACTATCCCTGTGGCTTCCAGTCCACTAACATATTTGGGGGCCGTAATATGTTAACTGCTAGTAAGAAATATATTACTTACGTAGATATGCAAATATTTCTAAGAAAAATAAAATATTAGATATTCTTACAAATAGTGGAATATAAATTATAGTTTTAATTTGTAAAGTATCCCTGTACAACTTTGAGCAGTGTATATAAATTATTGATTTATTAACAGCTAAATCGAATGTAATCTTCCTTTATCATAAAAATAAAGGTCAAAATGTCGCACTAAAAATTGTCAAATAAAATGAAAGCTAGAGATATCTAACAAACATTTGAAATTTTATTATTTTCTGTGTACGCTCATGACACTGCATTAATTCAGCGTTTACGTGCAAGCAATAACAATAATCTATATCCCTGTCTACTATGTGCAATTTTCCTGAATACAATTGTATTTCATACACCGATACGATGCGATGCGAGGCCTTGTACTATCTTCCTGCCGAGGTAATTTGAAAGAGTTCACGGAAAGTCGTTAGAGTTTTTAAAGTTACTTTAAATGGCTTGTGTTACGTTTCGTTGTAATGGAACGTATTTCAGCCATTTAAAAACAATTGCTTTTGAACGTGAGTTTATTGTGAAATTCATTTCACAAACACAATTATTTATTATAAAGAAAATAATAAATAAATAAATATATCATCACGCCTTTTACCCATTACTGGGTGTGGCACTCTGCCAAAGCAGATCTCGGCCCCCAAAGATGTTAGTGGAGGGGGAGCTACAGGGGTAGATTTAAATTGGTGAGAATTGTTTGTTTGTGAGGATTGAACCAGGGTTCTCAAGATCCAAAGGCCGACTCGATACCAATGCTATTATAAAGAAGATTTTTTTATATAATTTACGGTTATTTTAGGATAGAAATGTTTGGCGAAAATTAATTGCGAGATAAATATGATGAATAAGGACAAGCGTATGAATCTTGATTTTAGATTCATTGGTTAGATTTTTCGAGTGTTTACCTGCAATTGTGTAGAGTTCACCTCCAAAAACAAGCGCAGGAAGATACTCCCCTCCTTCCTCATCTTTTTTTCCTCATTTTCAGTTTTTACTATACAGTGTGTAACTGCAATTGTGTTAAATGTATTTTTAAACAAGCGCAGGCGATGCTGCCTTCTTTTCTTATAGATTCGTTGTTAGAGAAGTGGGCGTAAGTGAAGATTTACGAAACTGGTGTACAGGAGCGAATGGAAGGATGTTGATTTTGGTTGTGAGAAACGAAAGAGTTCGTATGGAGGAAGTGTTAATGTAGTATCGTGTGTCAGGATGAGAATGTTGACGGGTTCGTGCTACCCCATTTAATGGGATATAGCGTGATGTTATGTATGTAAGTATTTTAGAACAGGACGTGAAATGAAGCGAATATATCCTAGAATTATCAAATTTAAAATAAATATATCATCACGCCTTTTACTTATTACAGAGTATCTCACTCTGCCGGAGAAGATCTCTTCGCATGAAGTGCAGTTACCAGCCGACAAATCACGGCTCCTAAAGCTTTTAGTAAAGGGGGAGCTACAGATGTTGCAACGTGCGCTTGTATTTAAAATAAAATTCCACACAATTGCAGTTACACACTTTATTCTAAGAACTGAAAATGGATCCAAAATATAACTATTGTTTAAACGTGTTAAACTAATATTTGAGCACAATAAACTAACAGTTTGTTGTAGAAAATATAAACACAAGAACAAATATATTACAAACATAGGTATTTCTCATCAAGCAAACATTTTCTAGCTAACATCAACACAAAGACAAAGTTTCGATACACACAACATTTCAAACAATAAATCATATTTTAAATTACATCGGTAATATCAATTTGATTACCACCGGCATTGTAAAGCATTATCGAGCGAAGCTTTAAGCTCCGGTACTTCAGTTTATAGAAGTCATTACTGTCGTAATGATATTTAATATTTCATGTGTGAGAGGTTTCGAGCTTCCGTATTGGTGATTGTACAATGGAAGCAAGCAGATAAAAATGAAATCTATATTATCAGTAACAATGCTAGGATTACAGTCGGTAAGGAAGGGTGCAGTCTGTGTAGGAAAAGATTTGAAGGAAAAGCTTTAGGAAAAATGAAGAAAAGAGATTTTTCGTATTAATAATAAGGTTTTATCAAAGAAAGAAACTGCTTTTATTTTGAGAGTTCTTTCACTGATGTTTATAATAATACTATTGACTTTTGTGGTAAATAGCTTAATACCAATGAATAAAAATGTAGAATTGAACGATTTAGACTTGTGGGTCTAATTCTATTAATATTATACGTCAGTACGGTGGTGTGGATAGCGATACGGAATTCGAATCCGAGTTCAAATCTCACTCAAGCTAAAAATTATATGTGGCTCGATGAGTGCGAACCCTGTAATGTAATTGGGAATAAGTTTCTTGTTGTACAGCGTAACATAAATAAATTATTGGAGGTCACGACTTGACGATTGAGAACCGCGCTTTACGCTACAAAATATTCCACTTACTAGTAATGCAAGCGAGGTGAGACGAAATGAGAAGTAGAAAATATCGATCTTGCCTCATTTTTAGATCAGCAATAATAATAATACGAATCTTTATTTCTAATATAACATAATATAGAGCGTGTAGAAACAGTAAAAAATACATAAAATTAATGCATTATTACATAGAATACTCGTGTGAATAGCACTAAAGAAATTAAACATTAAAATATTCACTAATTGTAAAAATCAATGATACTTAAATACTGTTTTAATTTTGATTTATAACCTTTAGTGGCAACGATGGATTTTGATCTTACTTTTGCTTTGTTCTCGTGCCAAAGTATTATGAGAGTCTCGATAAAATTATAACTAAACGTCATTGAATTTCCGAATAGACTTATAAGCAAATTGTTAGCAATTATTATTTTTATCTCTTGAAGGTTTGAGTTGAAGTTTTGTGCATCGCTATATTTAGTTTTTAAGATATAGTCCCGGCAGAGTGCAAAATCTGAAATGTTACAAAAAGTGCATTTTTTCTGGAGTCTTTATCTTAAGAATTAAATATGATATGAAGATGCGCTCAACGGAGTTTCATTCTTCATGTCTTAAAACAAAATTTTTAATAAATTTTTAGCAATATAATTTTTAAAAAGGTTCTTATTTAATGTTAGACTAATTTAAGACTGTTTGCTCTCAAATTCTTTCTTGTATGAATATAATAGGGAAAATTTACATAAATATGTATTTTGACCCACCAAATCTAATAATAAATCCCTAGAGCATAAGTCTTCTAGGTTTTGAGATATTGTTCAAAGACTGTTTTCTAAGAAAATTTGTTGAAAATTGTTTGAAATATAAAAATGGCTGAAAATTTTGGTTAATGAAGCACCAGAAAGTAAATTCCGTTGAGCGAATTTTCATATCTCGTTTAGTTTGTGAGATATAGCCTCGGGAAAATATAAAATCTGATAAGGTAAAATTTAGGCAAAAGTTCAACCTTTCAGGAGTATATAACACAAAAAATAATCAATTACAAATAATAGATACAAACAAATTTAAATTACCATTATATTTTGTATAGGTATATAAATATGCGAAACTCACATGAGATCTCGTGCGAGATTCTCGCTCTTACAGTCCTTATATTGATCTCGTCTCGAATTTTTTATTCTAATATCGTTCTTATTTATTTATGTTACGGTGTACAACAGGAACTTAATCCCAATTACAGTACAGGGTCCGCACTCACCGAACCGCAGTGTGATTGTACTAGACTCAAATTTATTTTGTGTGGCAAGGTGAGATACGAGATTACTCTCGTCTCGTCTCGCGGCAATATGAAATTTTCATTAATTTGAGAGCGTTATGTTATTTAACGTTTTATGTACGTGAAGAATGGTTACCAGTTGTCAAATTTCATCCCCAAAGATGTAGTGCAAGATATTTATTATGTGTTAAAATCAAACAGATTCTGATTGATTTTATTTGTTACTCTGCACAACAGGAACTTAATTCCAATAAATGAATAATGAAAGATTGATGAAATTGGTGTATATGAGTGAATGGATAGATATGTTTTATGGCTTGTTGCGCCATGAAAGCTTCCAAGTGTGAGGAATAAATGAGTTTGTATGAAGGGAGTGGTTGAAGCGAGCTTAATTCTTGATAAATCTAATGAGTACAAGATTTCGTGCTACTCCATTTAATAAGATACAACGCGATGTTATGAATATATGCAGACCAATAGCTTTAGGGTAAACCTGCAGGAGAGCTACTTCACCTTCGATTTCGCTGAAAATTTGTGAAAAGTTTCCTCTCAGTGAGCAGACTATAGGAAAAATACTAACAATTGACGGTCAAAATTATTTGACCTTGAAATCGAAAAAGAAACACCAATAACCATGCTTAATCTAGTACAGAATGCATTTAGGCATGGTTATTGGTGTTTTTTTTTCGATTTCAAGGTCAAATGATTTCGACCGCCAATTGTTAGTATTTTTCTTATATTCTGCTCGCTGAGAGGAAATTTTTCACAAATATTCAGCGAAATCGAAAGTGAAGTAGCTCTCCTGCAGGTTACCTATAGTAGAATCGAAACCACTCGGATGTAAGGGTATTGTTTTGAACTCCGCGAGATTTGAACCCACGAACTTTTGACTGTCGAACGTAATATATCCTTCGAACTACGACTAGCTGTTCACAATTCGATATATTTTCACGTGACTGCTTACCTCATAAATAATGGCCTACACTTATTTATACTGTTAACAAATGAAAACAGAACAGAAACAAGTTTAGGACAATTATAAGTTAGAAAGTTTCTTTTTACAAAGTTGTCACAATACCCTAATTTTCCATGTTCGGCCATGACTTTTTACCCTACTAATCCTCATCTACATATTTTTGTTTTCGTAATGATTACCTTTCAAATATCAAACAAAACGAGGTTGAAAATAATATTTTAGGTTTATAACCGACAGACTGACGTAAATTTGACAGATAACCGCTGATAAATACCTTAAAATTCAAATAACACACCTGATACCAACACATGGTTATTTAGAATATCCAAATAGTGTACACGAGATATCGACTACAAAAATAAAATTCAATATCGTATTGCTGCGCCGTCATCCTGTCACGTTTTCAACCAACACGCTGACAACCAAACGATCGGCGAACAAAAGAATGTATATTTTTAAATTTTGTTATGGAAAGTACCTCTAGTACGTCTCTGTTCATAACAGCATACCTTCATTTATTTGTACAATGTACAGTGTTGTCTCCAGTAAAATATAAATTAAATAAATTAATTTACTATTTACATATTTGATACTTGATACAAAAGGAAGCTAATCGCCATTATACACAGAACATGAAAACACTAATCGCCCTAAGTTTTGGATTAATCAAATTAGTAGGGTTGTGCATTTGACCAGTCAAATATTTTTCGGTTAATTGACCGACTATTTGACCGGTCATTTGACCAGTCAATTGACCAAGAAACATTTAATAAAAATCACAATTACAATTGTAATTTATTTATATAGTACTGTTTACTACATCCAATATTACTGAAAATGAAAAACCAACAACAAATAATAAACAAAACCACATCAAATTCAAAATAAAGGGGAAAATAAAGTAAAATGAAATAATATGTATTTATTTTATTTGTAAAGTAAAGTAAGCAAATTCTCCAGAACCCAGAATACCAAACTAGATATATTCATGTAATAATAGTATGTAGCTATTTCTATTGAACAACAGATGTCGTGGCGGTTTCATTTAGATTATTTGACCGTATTATTTGGCTGTCAAATATTTTTGGTCAATTGACCACGGCACAACCCTACAAATTAGGCTAAAGCATATTTTCTAAAAAGTTTAAACAAATGAATAATAAATGGCTTAGTTAAAATATTAATAGAGAAATATAGTGCGTAAAAGTTACTTTTATGAACGCTTGCATGAAAAATTACTCTTTACAAAGTATGTAAAGTAGGTATATACTTTATGTACGGTCGTATAACTTAAATAATTTATTCCTAAATTACTATTTTAAAAAATATTAATCTTTATTTGGAACTAACAAGTAATACAAAGCAATTGAAGTCAGGACTAGAATGAATCATTCTTCTTCGTAACGTCTTTTATAACATCTCACTTATCTAAGTGATAACATAATCTATGATGATTCATTCTAATTGCATAAGTTATATGATTAAAAGTAAGAAGATAATAATAAGCAACTGATAATTCCTTTGTTCTTGTGTAGACATTAGCTCAGCATAAAAGCGAGTATAAATATGTAGTTATCTGTAAGATAAGACATTCTGTAGTCATTCTGTAATAACCAGCCATCCTGTAACCAACCTCTGTCAAAATAAAGCTTTTTAAAAAGGCAATAGTCGTGAACTTTTATATAATTCATACAATTAATTAATACTTAATATATAACTTAAAACAATGAATGCCTTTATTGTTTCATAATATAACTTATAAAAATTTCTTTTTTCTACTGCCGTTATTAAAATGTCATTTAACGTACTGGTTTCCATGGCGCTAAATCTTAATCATATGTTGACAAACATTTTAGTTATCAGATTTTCGACTTTTCCGAAGCTATCTTAAAACCTAAGCAAGCTATTGAGATACGCTCAAAGGCATTAAATATATCGTGTTTCAATTAACTTCTAACCAAGATTTCAACGAATTTAAAATTTTGAAACATTTTCTCCAAATTTTTTCCTAAATAGTTTTTGAATATCCGTCAGTATGGTGATGTGGATAGCGATACGGAATTCGAATCCGGAAATCCTGAGTTCGAATCTCACTCAAGCTACAAATTATATAAACTACTACACTGCGGCTCGGTTAGTGCGGACCCTGTACTGCAATTGGGATTAAGTTCCTGTTGTACAGCGTAACATAAATAAATAAATAAATATAATTTATCTCAAAAACTAAAAGACTTATGGAGGTAGGGGTATGGGGTAGGTGGTCGGCCTGTGGATCTTGAGAACCCTGGTTCAATACTCACAGACGACAAACAATTTTCACTAATTTAAATCTACCCCTGTGGATCTTCCTCCACTAGTATCTTTGGGGTCGTGATTTGACGGTTGGTAACCGCACTTCAGGCGAGTGCTACACCCAGTAATGGGTAAAAGGCGTGATGATATATTTATTTTATTTTATAATAGGATTCAAATAAATAAAAATGAATATATCATCACGCCTTTTACCCATCACTGGGTGTGGCACTCTGCCTATGCAGATCTCGGTAAGTGATATATTTTTTCGCGTGAAGTACGGTTACCAGCCGTCAAATCACGGCCTCCAAAGATATTAGTGGTGGAGGAGCCACGGGGGTAGATTTAAATTGGTGAAAATTGTTTGTCGGCTGTGGAGATCGAACCAGGGTTCTCAAGATCCACAGGCCGACTCGATACCACTGAGCAGGTTAAAATACTTATCTAAGCAAAATTTTGTAATCATGTTTGTACGAGAAAGAGTTTTAGAGTAAGTTGTTTGAAAATCGTAAAAACACCAAGGAGTACCCCTTAGAAAAATATAATTGGTAAAACACACGCTGTTCCAAATTGGCTCTCCGCCTATGGAAGCCGGCAAAACATTCCCGATCGGAAATGCAATATATAGCTGCACTACCTTCAATTGTATCCGCACCACCCCGGAACAGAGTATGTACTACAGAAGCAGACAGGCGCACATGCATGCATTTATGAACTTCTGACATCAGTGGCCCGGTATTGTATTCATGAAATATTTAGCGATTGTACTCCACCGGCAACACTGTAAACAAAGTGAACGTATTTCACGGTGAGTAAATCCTGTATGACGTGCGTTAAACGAACAAAATAACGTCGGGAATGCTTTGCTATCGGAGGAGAATGGTTTTGAGCAGCGGATCTCAAACTGTACATTTCAAAAGACAAATTAAATCAGATGTAAAAACAGCAAGAATACTTTCTAATCGAGATTAAAATTTATTTATTTATTCTACTTTATACAACATCTCAATTACAGTACAGGGTTCGGATTTACCGAGCCGTAGTTTGGTAGTTCATATATTTTTAACTTAACAACAAAGACAAAATTAATTGTCATCAGGGTTCGAAGATATATATCGATCGATATATATTATGATATTTATTTTGATATATATCGTCATATTTTTGCAATGATATATATCCATTATATAAAAATATCAAATAGTTTTTGAGATATAGCCTCAAATTTGCTTATAAGTCAATTCGGACTCGGGGAATTCAACGCCGTTGAGCGCATTTCCATATCTTGTTTAGTTTTTGAGATATAGCCTCCGGAAAATTGAAAAGCGGTTTTTTAACATTTTCTCGAAAACCAGAAGTCATATGCATTTGAAGATTGCACCACTGGATTTAGTGGGTCAAAATACATATGTATGTAAATTTTCGTTTTAATAATCCTACGATTAAGGATTTTTGGGAAAATTGAATTAAAATCTGAAAAAACCAAAGGGGTACCCCTTAGGAAATAATTCAAAATATTAAATTGCTTAAAATTGTATGAAAATTTCTAAATGTGTACAAAAACTAAAATTAAAAAATAAATATCCAAAAAGTGATATTTATCTGATATATATCCTATATATCAGATATTTTGATATTTATTATAAATATCATGATATTTACGAACCCTGATTGTCATCCATACACTTGGTGAAACTAGGTTTAATAAAATATAAACTAAACACTTGGCTCTAAGTCTCACAAAATTCAGCCTCCAAGTCATCGTCAGAGGCTGGCCAGCACAGTAGTAACCATAGACGCGTTTCGCTCTAATTAGAGCTCATCAGTATGGTATAACTCACTTCTTCACCTAGAACAAAGTTCACGTGAAGAAGCTGGTGACGAAGGACTGTGCCAGCAGAGCGCGTCTATGGTTACTAACTGTGCTGGCCAGCCTCTGACGATGCCCTCATAAGGTGACTTGGAGGCTGAATTTTGTGAGATTTAGCCAAGTGTTTAGTTTATATTTTATTTTTAACTTGAATAGAATTCGAACTCGGGACATTTGGATTCGAATACCGTAACGCTAATCACACTATGCGTGTATGCATGTGGGAATTGTCAAACTCGCTTATGAATATTTCTCTCATCTAGACAATATACCATAAAAAATCATATCATGTACACTAACGTTATTTACTTTCTTTACTGTAACACAGCGGATAAGGAAGGTTGCAAAAATTACAGAATAAAATAATGAGAATTATATTAAATTGTAATGTTTATACTTCTGTAAACAACATGTTGAAATGGTTGCAATGGTTTCCAATTGAAATAGAAATAAGGAAGTCTGTTTTAATATTTATATATAAAGTCAAATCTGGTCTCACACCAACCTATCTAGAGGATTTTATTGAAATTAGAATGAACCTAACTAATTATAGATTGGATTTCAATATAAATAAATACAATAAAAGTATAACGTGGAAATCAGTTTTTTACGACGGCTTCAGTATTCATTACCAACATGTTTAAAAGAATGTAAAAATCTATTTACTTTTAAAAAGTGTTTAAATTCATTACCAACATGTTTAAAAGAATGTAAAAATCTATTTACTTTTAAAAAGTGTTTAAATTCATACTTTTCCACACTGAAACAGTTAAGTTAAGGGGTAAGGCCAATCTAAAATTTTAAAAAAATGCATTTTTTTTTATTTGCTTAAATTATAGTTTAAACCCTTAGGAATAAAGGACAATTAATTTAAATGCCGCGCGGAAGTATTTCAGAGGGAAAAAAATATATCTATTAGTACTAGTATTTATATATATATATATATATATATATATATATATATATATATATATATATATATATATATATATATATGACTCGAAACTTTAAACCCGTTTTTTTCGAAATCATATATTCAAAATCGGGCGAAAAGAAATCTGAAATACTAATTGATGGATCGTGCTGAATCTTTTTATTTCTTATTCTAGATATAAAACACTCAAAAACTACGGGGGATTTTTTTTTAAAGTGCTTCATTCGTTTTTTATGGTCGTTTTTATACAGAAATTTAGTCCCGAATAATGAACTTTTTTTCAAACGTGCACCATTTTGTTAAAAATCAAAATTTTTAAAATCCAGCCCGTAGTTTTTTAGAGTATACATCAGAGATTAAGAAAACATATCCCTTTTTGTTCCATTTCCATTGCTGTTCCCGGAATGTTTTCGCTTGATTTGCCCTACGCGCGGAGAGAAGTCGCCTTTTTGTTTAATTTCTGACGACAATTTTAAATATTTTTTTTTAAATAAAAATTTGAAATAAAGTTTAAAGAGCACTAAATAAAGATCCAAAAACAGTTCTTAAGCAGCACGTTTAGATTTCGTTAAAAAACATCTAGAAAATGACCCTTTTTTTCCTTGTCTAGAGTGGCCTTACCCCTTAATATATGTATATGTTTTTTAGTTTGTTTTTGTTTTCATCAATAATATGTTTTTCTTATGTAGCATCTTTTGCTAAATAAATAAATGTCATTATTATTACTAGTGAGAGAGACGGTTACTATTGCAATTAAATTGAGTGAGTAAAATGTCATTTTCATAAGTAATGCTAAAAAAATAAATAAATTGGTGGTAACGAATATATATGAAATAAATAATGTTTTAAGGGTTGAAAAAGTTTTGAAACTTCTGTAGTAGACAATAGAATGCATACGTATTACGAACATGTAGTTCTCATTTAATGTTACATTCGGAGAATTCGAAACAATGTGTTTAAATTCTAATTAAACAGTTTGTTGGAATTAATTAGCAGATACTAAAGACGAAAATAATGTTGTGTTAAGTTGTGTTTACTGTTTTGTTGAGTTTACATGTAGAGGAACTGAAAATAATTGAGTCAAAGTTTCAAATAAACTGTTTTTCATGTAGTATGAGTAATCCCGCAGAACTGCTCGGGATGAATGTAATAATCTTTTGTATGTTTATGCATAAATACAACACAGGAAAACTGTTTAAAATTAGTTTACACTTATGACAGAAAATATTGTTTATTTTCTCACAAAGATAAATTAACAAAATGGTGGAGGCGCCAGGAAATCTTCTAATGAGAAAATAATTATTGTTCATGTAAAATAAATAAATATGTAACAGTTTCTTACAACATAATTGTACCGCATAAGTTTTTCTTCAGTGTTTTAAAATTGTTAAGATATTAAACTACTTAATTAATAGTTCTTTGAAATTAGTTTCAACATTAAAATATATTTATCAGAATAAAAAATCTGATGAGCACACCACATGACTTCTTTGTACGCGTATTAACTATAGATATTTTATTATTGCACATATTTGACGTAATTTGACATTAATTTTTTTATTTTTTGTTCTAATCCATAGCCAACTTAATTACAAAAATCAAAAAATATATAATATTTAAATTTGCATATCTCGCTTATACAAAAAACTAATTTAATAATTCTTAATGTGCTAGACGCAGAATTTAATTCTCTAAAACTTTTATTTGCATTTATTTCTAAAATCAAAATAATACAAATTTTTTCAAGAAAAACTGTTAGCAGCGATCCATTTTAACCAAAATCTATTATGTGATTTCCATTGATATAGTAGTCTTATATACCTAATGTGAAAATTATATTTTAATATAGTTTTTCATTAAGTGTCACTTTTAAAATTTATATAATGACCAAAACAGGAGGTGCACAACTAGATGTTGTAGTAGTCCTAAATACAAAATTTCAACTTTTTACGGCTTACCGTTTTTGAGTTATTCGAGATATATACGTACGTATAGATGTTACGACGAAATTAGTAAAAATGGGTTCAGGGATGGTCAAAATGGATATTTCCGCTTAAATCTCAAAACCGAAAATTTTCTTGATTACAATACTTCTACAAGGAAGTAAAAAAGAAAAAGTAATCTTCTATGAAAGTTCTGTGGTTAAAAAATAAAATCTACCCTGTCCGATATAAACTTTTTTTATTATTATTATTTCTACTTTATCTAGAAAATGTAGAAGCTCTCTTTTATTGTATTTCTTTATAGTGTCCTAAATTTAAACTTATGTGAATTATACGATCTTGATATCATTCAGATTTTCTAATTTAAAAAGTCTTTTTACATCACGTTTCAAACATAAAATAGTTTATATTGCAGTCATCTGTCTCTGTTTAATCGAATGCTGTCGCGTCCGCGAATCTAGAGCATATTCTGCCGTGTGTGGCTGGAATACTACCTACTTCTAAACTACAATTATTCGACCGAGTATTACTTTTATTTTACCTGATATACTGCTTCAATAAGAATGGATATTTGTGGTACACTCACCTGTAACAAAGAAATAAATGTTACTATTATTATTACGAGACCAAAAGGTAACATAAAATTAACAAATTAACAATAGTTATTTTTGATTCTAGATTGCGAAATGTTACTTTTGCATTCGAGAATGCAAAGTATTTCGCAATCGAGTATCAAACAATGTTTTTTCGAAAACTATGTCCCAAAATTAGTAATAATGTAATGAGAAAATTTTTACGTTTAGGATTAATTAATGTGACATCTAATGTCTCCATGACAACAATGTGTGTAATATAATTGCTATCAAATCTGGTATTCTTTGACCAGCAATTGACAGCTGGTTGGCAATAGAAAGCAAACAAACGCTCTATTTTTTTTCTGCAATTTATTGGGATTCGCATTGCATTTCTCAAGAAACTATTCCTGTACACCAGGATAAATATGAATAATTGCTCAATTGGAACATTAAAGAATAGAAGTATTGTTTCTAAGCAAAAAAATAAAGTAACAAATTTTATTAAATTGTGAGCCATTCTTCTATCAAAATATTTCTGCATCCTGCATGCAAAAGTCTTTTGCGTTCTGTAGACAAAAAACACTCATTTCGCGTGTTGATAGTTGTCATGTAAATTTTAACGTTATATGACAGTATTCGAAAAAAAAAATTTGTTGATTTCTTTACAAAAATTACTTTCATCAATCGTATAATAATAAAATAAATATATCATCACGACTTTCACCCAGTACTGGATGTGGCATTTACCGTAGCAGATCTCTATAAGTCATATATTTCTAAGCGTGAAGTGCGGTTACTAGCCGTCAAATCACGGCCCCCAAAGATACAAGGGTAAATTTAATTTGGTGAAAATTGTTTGTCGGCTCGAACCAGGATTCTCAAGATCCACAGGCCGACTCGATACCATTGAGCCACCTACCCCATAAAATAATTATATTTGAAGCAATTACATTTATTTAATTAAAATTAATCCTACTAATTGAACAATCGAATTACTGGTAAAAAATGTAGGAAAAATTAAGGGTATTTTTGATGTCCCTAGTTCTGGTATAAAATATAATTATATCAGAAAAGATTATATGGAGCATAAAGAGAATAATATCCAACATAATCTATACCACAATGATGAAGCTGGCAACCTCGCATCATGTATCTCCACAGAAGGTCCAACCACCAATTGCGTCCCTAACAAATTCAATTATCAAAAGTAGCAACGAGCAGCAACCACGGCCCTCTACCATCCATTATCTCGATATGAATAAACTGCCCAGTCGAGTTATCTCGTTACGAATAAATTTAATGATATTGCGCTCATTAACAAACTTAATATTATTTCACCCGCTAACGAAGGCAGCTGCGTAAATCAGGGGGAGGAGGAGGGGTGATGACATGTCCGGTCGTTGTTTATAAAGTACGGTTTACACTTGTGTAGAGAAAATTAGTGGACAACATGTGTGCATGAGATGGTCATTTTGTATGCTGTGTTGTTATTACATTATTACATTATTATTTCACTTATACTAATTAATTTATGATTAGGGTAATGATGTCAGTATTTTTTTGTATAATTATAATTGAATTTCATCAAATTTTGTACAACATACCTTTAAAATATTGAAAAATTCAAATAAATATAAATTCAGAATTCAAATAGAAGCTAACAAATATTGAGATGGTTTAAATTGTGTTTCTTTCAATTGTGTTAAATTTGTATTTTGAGTTTTTTTTAAATATGGTGACAAATAATTTTGAAATATCTGTATAAACATAATAAAATATTTGCTACAAAACAAAATTAGCTAGGGAACCTATAAAATAAATACTTTTGATGTTTGAAATGTAACAATAAATAAATATATTATCACGCCTTTTATTTATTACTGGATCTGGCACACCCCGTAGCTGATCTAGATAAGTGATATATTTAAAGTGTGGTTATCAGCCGACAAATCACGGCTCCCAAACATGTTAGTGAAGGGGGAGCCACAGAGGTAATTTTAATGTAGTGAAATTTGTTTAAATAATGAAAAAAATATTTTTGTATTAAGTGTGCGAAATGAGTCGAGACTGTAGGTCGAGACATAAAAGTCGCGCTAAAGAACAAAAATTTCACCTACGAAATATAAACAACATTCTTTCTACAACTGTCAAAAAAGAACAATACAATAATTATTCATTTGTTCAAGTAAATTGAAGGAAAACAATAAAAAATAATATATTTTTGGTACTATTGATGTATTGTAACTAATGTAACGTACGCAAAAACTTATTTTTCGTAACACATGCACAAGAAACACATACTTATTCTCTAATTTCAGATAAAGAAACACTGCTATTCTCCCCTAGGAAGAGAAACATTATGTTTCTCTCCCTAGGTAGCATGTTCCTCTCCCTACAGAGATGTTTCTCTCCCTAGAGACTACGATTATTAGCTGTTTGCGGCGTTTCCTAGATAACTAGTTACGCAACCCATATTTGACATTTGTCCCGATAAGACAGTAATTTTTGTGCACTTGTTACGAAAAGTATAATATGCTTGTGTGAAGTTGGCAAATCTCAAATTAAACTCGAGCCTTCGGCCCTCGCTTACGTCTCGGTTTGCCAACTTCACACGTGGGAATAATCGCTTGTTTCCCTCCCTTGATGCATAACATACTATTACGCACTAGAGTGTAAAACAGTGCGTGAAATACGCGTTGTAATGGTAGGTAATGTAAATGATTAAAAAAATCAAGTACTTCTCGTGTTGATATTAGTTGCAAACATTTCTATTCTATTACCTTTTTAAAATCTCTCAAAAAAGTTTCCTAAATATGAACCACGGGGTAATTTGGTCAGAAAAAGAGGGAAACTACCACCAAGGTACCTGTACTGAAAGTGGACAATATCCTTTCCGGAATGTCTACAAAATAAAAAACTAAAATTACTACTAATTAAAGCTTTCTTCCAATAAATCTTTAATCGGCATAATAACATCGTCGACGTGTTATTATTATCAAAAACTGTCGTAACCCTCCTGGTTATTTTCGTTTCTACGCTACTGGTACAGCTCTCCCAGCTTCCAGCCACCAGGTTGTAGTTCCCATCGGTATCACACCATCATCGCGGCCGAGCGGCTGAAATATCGATGGCCCCATGCAGCGATTTGTAACACGGTGCGTAAATCAGTTTTCGATACGTTGCGTTACGTTTTGAATTATGCTGTGGTTTGCTCTCCTGTTCTCCTGATCACTGATAAACTGATCGTAGTGATCGCTGCTGTAATGATTGCTGATCGTGAATTGTTTGTGAGGATTGAAGGCATTAATAATGGTGCTGATTTTTATTGAGGATATCTTTGGGAGATTGAAGTTTATGTTTTGCAAATAGGGTGATTTGAACTCACAAATCTTATTTAGTTTTTTTTTAGGATAAACTGTCAAGTTGTCAAAGTTCATGGTATACAGACTTTTCAAGACAAATAATAAATAATAATGTCATAGCAATTGTATTTGACTTCACTATAAATAAGGGACGTTTTCAATAATTATAGTACAAATATCTCAAGACAAACTACATAATATTGAAAATGAGAACCCGAGTTCCATTCCTGCACTCGACAACTTATTTTCACCATACTAAAAATAACTCACAAGTAACACTACTTAACTGTCACTCACCGATTTAAATGAAACTTGGCACACTAATATAACTCAAAAAAATATTGAACTCCTATTTTTTTCTTCCGGACGTTACTTTTTAGAGGTACAAACCTCCCCTGAAACGTGGTAAAAGCAAGAATCGCTATAAATGAAATTAAATAATACCAAAATCCCCGAGTATCTAGTTTTGAACCTAAAACTCTATTTCAGTTGAATATCGTAACCCTTAAAAAAGTGCATATGATCAAAATGACCCGGAAAATAGATTTTGGCGATCTCAAAAACCCCTGGGTAACCAATGTTGAACGCGTAATATTTTGGTATTATTTAATTTCATTTATGACGATTCTTACTTTTACCTTTCAGGAGTTGTTTGTACCCGTAAAAAGCAACTTCCGGAAGAAAAATAAATAGGGGTTCAATATTTTTTAGAGTTCTATTAATGTGCCAAGTTTTATTTAAATCGGTGAGTGACAGTTGGGTAGTGTTACTTGCCAGTAGGTTATGAATAAAAAAATGCTTACTCTCTATCTAATACCGGGAGTTTTTCTTATCAGTAAACATAGGGATATATCATTACCATAGTTACAGTTAAAAAGTTTGACAGCAATACATTAGAGCGTTTATTTTAAAAGTAAACATAGGGAAAATAATATTTTCAGCAATTCATGTGTAATAGTCTATAGCCTAAAATAAACATTTCAAGTTTAAACAAATTAAATTAATTTGAATTACTTTAAATTACATTAACTAAACGTAAGGTATAAATTTAGAACCTCAAAACAATCCAAAAGTTCTTTAGTGTAGAGGTTTGTTCGCAAATTCTTCGTTTAAGAGCTCGTACATACAAATATGAGAATTTTGGGTTGAACCAGTTCAAAAATCGAATTTATTAAAATGTGGTTCTATATAATTCAGACCACGAGAAGTCGAATGGCGCAAAGCGCATTTTCATATCTTTTTTTTTAGTTTTTGAGTTACAGCGATTTTTGACTTTTTTTTAAGCTCAACTTTGAGTCGCCATAACTCAAAAACTAAATGAGATATTGAAATGCGGTTTGAACGAGTGTATTTCTCGTTCGCTACTTAACTTGTACAAGCATTTTGAAAATTTTGTAATTTTTCAATTTTTTTATTACAAAAAAACGAAAAATGGCCAAAAATCGTATAAATCTTAAGGCTAACCCCTTAAGAAATCTTCAAAAAACGGCCATTTTCGATTTTTTGTAATAAAAAATGTGTCCGTGCGAATTTTCTTCTGAAAATTTGCATACCTATGTATTTTCACGCGAGAAATTCATATTAATATTATCTCTTCAACTTTTTGAAATATCGACAAAAGAAAATTTCTGACGTCAGTTCAAGACGTAACACCAGATCGAGAACACGGAATCAATCCAAGACCTGAAGATGGCAAGTGAGACCTTGCCGAAACGTCGTCTAAACAACGGTTCTTCTCAGAACCAAACCAGACCAACGCGAGAAGATACCCGGAATAATTCAAGTTACATATATATATATATATATATATATATATATATATATATATATATATATATATATATATATATATATATATATATGACACCGGTCAAAAGAATAATAAAACCTATCAAAATTTCTAATTGATTGCTCAAAATTTTACTTTCTAAAAGTGGTAGTAAAAAAATTATGTGAAGAAAGTATCATTCTTCCCTCAAGTACTTTCTATCTCCCATCTTCAGCGCAAGAAATAAAATACATCTTCAGGACGAAAATTTTCCCTTTCCTTGATATATAATTACCTATTATTTTGTTCTCTCATTGTACGTATGTTTATGTCAATTCAGTTAATTTCTAAAAATTGGTACTTATCTTACACAATAAAACTTTGTGGTAATTAAATTAAAATTCGTAAAATGGGAGACAGGGAAACAAAGACATATAACAAACTTGTTTCTTTTTTGGGTGGAGGTTCCAAGTAAAATATACTTAAAAGTTTGTGTAATATTTGCAATTATTTAACCCCATATTTGTTTTCTAAAGAAAAGTTTATAATTTCTATAGATTCTTGAGCTTAGTTTCAAACAATAATTCAAATTTTTGTTTTTATTTCATGCATCTAACAAAAGATCCTGTTTACTTTTCAAACATATTCATACCGCCTTAAACTTTGTGTTGACTTTAACTTTCCGTCTGTAATCCTCTTAAAATTCATGTCTCAAATTTCACGAGACATTTAAAACCGTACTTCGTTCGTATACTAACCGATTTAAAATAGCCAAGTATAAATAGATCCGCCCAATGAAATTTTAAGCTCGATTACACTGTTATTCGACGTAGTTTACTTGCCCTGTGCGTGCAGACAAACATTCTGTCTGTTCAACTGAACGGAGGGGAGAATTTTCAATGGGGTTTTCATTTGATGGTGGCACAGTAGTATCGAGTCGGCCTGTGGATTCGAGAACCCGGGTTTAAATCTCACAGGCGACAAATAGTTTTAGCAATGTTAAAGTTGTCCCTGTGGCTTCTCCTCTACTTATATCTTTAAGGGCTATGATTTGACGGCTGGTAAATCGCACTTTACGCGTATAAATATATCATTTATCGAGAAGTGCTACGGCAAAGAAGATATACGTTGTTCAATTTCCTTATCTATATCCAACATTCACTACCATACATACCATACAATGTAAGCATTCTCATCTCAGGATATATTCACGTTTTGAAAAAAGATTTTTAAATGCAACAGGCTGATACTCTTACTTTAATCTGCCAAAAAGGTAATAAATAAATATTTATTAAGAAAATAACAATGAAGAATGAATGAAAAAATGTTTGTACCCATTAAAAAAATGTTTAACAAGTAACACTACCCAACTGTCACTCACCGATTTAAATGAAACTCGGCACACTAATAGAATTCTAAAAAATATTGAACCCCTATTTTTTTTCTTTCGGTAGTTGCTTTTTAGGGGTACAAACCACCCTTGAAAGATGGTAAAAGCAAGAATCGCCATAAATGAAATTAAATAATATCAAAATATTACGCGTTTAACATTGGAAAATAGATTTAGCTACCCCAAAAACCCCCTGAGTAACTAGTTTTGAACCTAAAACTCTATTTCAGTTGAATATAGTAATTTCATCCCCCATCCACTTTTTAACCCCTTAAATAAGTGCATATGATCAAAATGACCCCGAAAATAGATTTTGGCGATCTCAAAAACCCCTGGGTAACCAATGTTGAACGAGTAATATTTTGGTATTATTTAATTTCATTTATGGCGATTCTTGCCTTTACCACCTTCCAGGGGTCGTTTGTACTCCTAAAAAGCAACTTCCGGACGAAAAAAATAGGTATACAATATTTTTTAGAGTTCTATTAGTGTGCCAAGTTTCATTTAAATCAGTGAGTGACAGTTGGGTAGTGTTACTTGTAAGTAATGTCCTAGATCAAAGTGCCCCAAATCCCTATCCGTTTCTCCTTCAATGTCTTCCTTCATTTGGGCAAAAGAGAAAGACGAACGATAGAATTGCCCTGGTAGAATGTTGGTGCGACACCCACGTAACTTACTTCACGGATCGCTCCCTTTAACTGTAACGCAGATTGCGAGAATATACGAATCTGTTTCATCTCAGTGACGATGAATTTAAATAAATGAAAAACGTTTGACGGTTCTTGCATGCTGAATTAAATCACGGTGTTTAGGTGTTTATTGCTTTATACCTGCTACGATACACGAAACAAAATGGAGTAATGTTATAATTTAATTGTAATGCGAAGAATTTTGAGAATTTAATAATGAATGATAAATATTGTACATTAAATACTATTATTTATCTAACTGTAGAAAGACTAAGAACAACAAATGAAGTACGCTGTTTCTATATACAGGGTGTTTCACAACTTAGAGCAAAAAATTAAAGGGTATATTCTGTACGACGTGCTGATCATGAAACAAAAAGATTTTTTTTTTTAAATCGCAAAACTATTTTCCATGTTTCCCAGTCCAAAATTTTTCGTTGCCACTGCCACTGGGTGGATGATTTTGTTAAAGTTATTAATTAAATAAAATTCTATTATAAATAACTGCTAATAATTGAATTGTGTAATTATTCTTTCGTAGTTGATACCTACTTCATTGTTTGTGTTTAATAGGAAAGCGAATCCAGTGCAGTACTGCAAAAAATGTTTTAGGTTAACAATCCTTAATTTTTGGAATTTAAAAAAAATTCTTTTTGTTTCATGATCAGCACGTCGCACAGAATATACCCTTTAATTTTTAGCTCTAAGTTGTGAAACACCCTGTATATATATATATATATATATTTTATATATATTTTAGAATATAATTTGAAGTTTACGAAATTTGATGCCCAAACTTTTGCTTAGTAGACGCTAAAACGTAGTTACTAACTAGTAGATGACTAAGTTTATTTTATAAAATTCTAAAATTAATTCCACGAAGCTACAAATGCCTAAATCAGAAGCAAGTAACGTACATTTTATTTATTGTATATTATCAAATTAAATTATAAATTGAAAAATTGGAATACAGCCAGGATTTGAACTTAAGACCTTATGAACTCCGGTCATATGTTTTAACTAGAGATGGGCGAATATCATCCGCGAATAGTCGAATGCCGCAAATATTGACATTATTCGATATTCGAGATTTTCGAATATTAACGTCAGTATAGCGAACATTCGAATACCTCGAATATCGCGCCATATGTTGACCTCAATTTTTGACTATGTTTTTCTTTATCATTTGTACATAAACTTAAAGCTATTACAATACTTTGAAGTTATTAATAACAAAGATATTTTGTTTCAAAATCATGAAGACTTACCATATTTCAAATTTGTTTTTCGCCAACATCAGCCCGTACGTTTCACCTTAAATTTGAAGTTTTCGTCTTTACCTTTTTTGTTTGTACTTTTTGTTTTAATTTTATTTTATCTTAACAATTTCATTCAAATAATGAAAAGGACATAATTAAATAATTATTAATAATAAATAAATTAACTTTTAGGAGTATTCGAATATTCGAGTGCCTCGAATATTCGAGATCTGATTAATATTCGTATTCGATATTCGATTTCGAGAAATTTGATCTCTAGTTTTAACTAATTAAGCCACGGTCGTCTGTAATTCAAATCTGATTTTATTCAATTTTTCCCTCTATTTTTGTTAAGTGTAAATATTTAATTAATGTAAATTAAATTATAAAGATAAATATTGGGATACAGCCAGAATTTGAACCTAGTGCCTTATGAACTTCGGGAATATGCATTAAAATAGAGGTAAAATATTGAATAACAGGTGACTGTGGCTTAATTGTTTAATGCATATGACCGGAATTCTTAAGATCCCAGGTTCAAATCATAAAAGTATCCTAATTTTCTCTATAATGTAATTTAATTAACATTATTTTAGTATTTACTTTTAAAAAATACTAATTTAATTGTTAACTATTAATATATAATATATTTGAATCCAAAGATCCCGAATTTGTATCCCACTAAAGCTAGAATATTTATAAGGTATTTTAAAATGTACTATGAAAAAAGTATTTCTCCAAAATTCTTATAAATAATTGCACATTATTTGAAGCAGACATTTTTCGTGCCACTGGACTGATAAGTTACAGTAATGAATAAAAATTGAATGAACTGTTTCAGAGTGACACGAAAAATGTTTGCTTCGAATACTTTCACATTGTCTTATTAAAAATTGACTTCAAACACATGTGATTTCTAAAGGCTGAACAGAACTCGTGAAGAGAAGTATTAATAAATCAACAAACTAGAGGCACAAACATTAATTTTTTTACAAATTCATCTGATTAATAAATATGTTTCATAAATTAGTATATCTGAGCATGTATTCATCAAATAGATTCTGCAATTAATGTATGCCAAAAATTTATATCCTGATATTCCATTTTAGCCTTATTTAAATTTATGATTCTTTTCAACAATCTCGTTTATTCCGTCCATTCCCCAATTATAATTGTAATGTCATTTGATATACTTATTATGATATGCATTTCTTCTAGAGATGGGCGAATATCATCCGGAATAGTCGAATGCCGCGAATATTGACATTATTCGATATTCGAGATTTTCGAATATTAACGTCAGTATAGCGAACATTCGAATACCTCGAATATCGCGCCATATGTTGACCTCAATTTTTGACTATGTTTTTCTTTATCATTTGTACATAAACTTAAAGCTATTACAATACTTTGAAGTTATTAATAACAAAGATATTTTGTTTCAAAATCATGAAGACTTACCATATTTCAAATTTGTTTTTCGCCAACATCAGCCCGTACGTTTCACCTTAAATTTGAAGTTTTCGTCTTTTCCTTTTTTGTTTGTACTTTTTGTTTTAATTTTATTTTATCTTAACAATTTCATTCAAATAATGAAGAGGACATAATTAAATAATTATTAATAATAAATAAATTAACTTTTAGGAGTATTCGAGTACCTCGAATATTCGAGATCTGATTAATATTCGTATTCGATATTCGAATTCGAGAAATTTGATATTCGCCCATCTCTAATTTCTTCAAATGAAATTGGTAGAAAATATAAAGAATTTATCCTTAAAATAATTTAGAAACGGTAAACATTCAAGATGATTTGAAAATACTTTCCATGTGGCATGTGATGTACAATATCTAAATCCACTTTGCAACTAATAAAATATTCCTTATATTCTGCCATTTTTCACACGAACTAAATCTCCTTAAAAGCAATAATAAATTCATCCCCGAAGCAAAAACACGAACTTAACGTTATCAAGCAACTTCAGGAAACAATAATCTAAATCGGAGCTTCAATCACAGATCCAATCTGCAGTCTATCGCCGCGAGTGAGGAAGCGAACGAAATGAAACCATCAAGAGTGCCGTATATGGTGCGCCATAGACGTAGAATTGGGGCAAGAGCTCACAACGCACGCATGAGTGGAAGTCATCATCATTGAACAGAAGATTTTCCATTTGAAGAAGGTTGAACAGTTGAAATAAGAAGACAGATGAAGGGATAAGTGCGGACACATCAAAACTAAAATGATTTCCTTTTTGAAATGATATAAATAAATATATCAACATACCTTTTACCCAATAATAGATGTGATACTCTATCGTTGCAGATTTTGGTAATTGATATATTTATGCACGTAAAAGTGTAGTTACCAGTCGGCAAATCACGGTCTCCAAAGATGATAATGGAAGAGGAGCCACAGGGGTTATTTTTAATTTGGTAAAAATTTGTTTGAACTCGGTTCTCAAATCCACAGCATAACGCGTTGTCATTGAGCTATCAATCTCATAATAAGGGCAGTTGAAACTCTACGGTTGCGCTTTCTTTTTACAAGCAAGAGTCGCTACACTAAAGCTAAATTATAAAATTAAACTTAACACTTAAATATAAAATATTTATGCATACAATTCATAATTTGATATGTACTGTCACATTTTTAAAAAATGATTTCTTGCTATTTTACGTAATAATAATAATGTTTAAAAAAAATAAAAAATATAAAGTAAACACTTGGCTATGTTTCACAAAATTCAGCCTCTAAGTCACCTTATGAGGGCATCGTCAGAGGCTGGCCAGCACAGTTAGTAACCATAGACGCGTTTTGCTCTTATTAGAGCTCATCAGTAGAGATATTATTCTCTGCTGGCACAGTTCTTCGTCACCAGCTTCTTCACGTGAACTTTGTTCTAGGTGAAGAAGTGAGTTATACTATACTGATGAACTCTAATAAGAGCGAAACGCGTCTATGGTTACTAACTGTGCTGACCAGCCTCTGACGATGCCCTCATAAGATGACTTGGAGGCTGAATTTTGTGAAACATAGCCAAGTGTTTACTTTATATTTTTTATTAGACCTTGTTTCACCAAGTGTTGGATGACAATTAATTTTGTCTTTGTTGTTATAATGTTTAAATTAATATTATTAATTTATTTATGCTACTCTGCACAACAGGAAATTAATCCCAATTACAGTACAGGATCCGGATTCAACGGTCCGCAGGGTGGTAGTTCATATATATATATTTTTTTAGCTTGAATGAGATTCGAACTCGGGATCCTCAAATTCAAATGTTATAACGCTACCATACCACCGTAGTACCGAATTTATAAAAAAATAAATAAAGATGTTCCTTTTGTGTAAATCAACAAACATATAAATATATCATTAAAGCAATTTTCAAACGACTAACACTTTAAAAAGTTAGTCATTTGCTAGTTTCAACCATTTAAAAATAATAATAAATGTATATTAGTTGTAGCAAAATATAAGAGAAAGAAAATAGTAAATAGATTTTAACAATAATAATTAATAATAATGGGGTAAATGGCTTAGTGGATTTGAAAACCAAAATTGGATTCCAAAAGCCGACAAATAAATTTTCACCACATTAAAATTACTCCTGAGGCTTCCCCGCCGTAAATATCTTTGGAGGCCATAATTTGACGGCTGATAACCGCACTTCACACACCTAAATATATTACTTAGGTACTGAGATCTGCTACGATGGAGTACCACATCCAGTAATGGGCAGGCCCGACGAGAGAGGGGGTAGGGGGGGTAAAATACCCAGGGCCCGTGGAATTCAAAGGGCCCGGATGTGATGCTATTTTATAAATTGCTTTTAATTTTCTACTATTTCACCAATTTTTTATATTCTTTACTAAAACATGTGTAACGAAATGTCTGATACACGTTTTCAACAATTTATTACATTGTATAAAGTACTAAATGACGAAATGCTTGATCAAGGGCCCCAGTTGCAAATTTTAAATAAATTTATACACTATTCAATAGTACATTATTACATTGTTGCATTTTTGTTTCTTATATTACTACATTGTATACAACACACATAGGCAAAGGCTCTATACATTTGTGCGTAGTGCTGTTTTCGGTATACCCTGCATTTATCGAATATGCAACTAGATATTAGATAGTCATACATACAGTGAGTATACAATACACATCGCTGCACCAATTAACTCAGAATTTTGTATTTAATTTTATTTATATTGTTATAACTTTATTTAGATATTAATAATTCTTATTGTTGTCATACATATATTTATAAATATATTTTTTTTGTATCTTATATTTAATTAATGAATATTCAAAGGTAAAGGGGGCCCGATTTTTTTCCCGGGGCCCGCTTTTCCTCTCGGCGCCCCTGGTAATGGGTAAAATGCGCAATAACATATTTAAAAATAATAAATGGGATTATTCGTGTACAAAATTTGACTTAATTTATAAATGTTTTATAGAGAAAACTAAAGTTAATCACCCTTAATCGTTTGTTTATACTAGTAGTTACAGTTTTCATAATCTATAATAAATGTAAAATACAAGAACAAATTTAATTCTTTTATAATATCTTCATAATACAATAATCAATACCACACCGAAAGAAAAAACGGCGTCCATACCATAACCTATCTTTCCATTTTACACTGATGTCAGTTCCATGGTACGCAGACGTGCCTCCCCCCACATTCCACCCCCAAACAAGAAGGGAGCAAGAGACGTCAGAAGAATGAAGAGAGAGCAGCAGCATAAGAAAGAAGAAAAGCAGCCCACTCGGGCCTAGCCGAAATTGAACATCGTTCGGTACGTGCGAATCGCGAGGGAGCTTTGAGCTTGCCAACAGAAGGGAGAGGGCAGTTGTAGTAACCGGCAATGTACGTGAGGAGGTGGATGATGGAAAGCCACTGAGAAAGATGAGATGAGGATGAGATTCTTGTGAAGAGAGGAGGAGATGATAGACATGGTATTTCGAAAATAATTGTGAGAAGTTTATACAGGCTGTGTCATAATTTATTACACTTATTTTAACTCCACTACAGTACTGATAATGATCATTAGTTTAGTTTGGATTTTTTGTAAGGGAAGGTCTTGAATTGCGGTTGGAGAATATTGTTTTTTAATTGTTCTTACTTTGTTTTTTATATTGTATGGATTTAAATTAATATACAGGCTGTTTCACAACTTAGAGCAAAAAATTAAAGGGTATATTCTGTACGACGTGCTGATCATGAACCAAAAAGAATTTTTTTTTTAAATTCGAAAAATTAAGAGTTGTTAACTTAAAATATTTTTTGTAGTACTGCACTGGATTTGCTTTCCTATTAAACACAAACAATGAAGTAGATATCAACTACGAAAGAATAATTACACAATTCAATTATTAACAGTTATTTATAATAGAATTTTATTTAATTAATAACTTTAACATAATCATCCACCCAGAGGCAGTGGCAACGAAAAATTTTGGACTGGGAAACATGGAAAATAGTTTTGCGATTTAAATAAAAATTCCTTTTGTTTCATGATCAGCACGTCGTACAAAATATACCCTTAAATTTTTTGCTCTAAGTTGTGAAATATCCTGTATAAACCCGGTTCCATAAAACGTTGTCAGCTACCCACATTGTTAACTAAGCATACAAGTTGGATACGGCCCAGTTGTATAAGACCCGGTTTCATTACCGATGTTAATTATACTGTTAGCTAACAGCATTTTAAAATGTATCAATGGCTAAGGTGGCTGATACCATATTTTACATATTTTTTTATTTTTATATTATAATTAATTAATATCGACATAAAATGTTTATTGTTATATTTATCATCATCATCTGTGGCGCTACAGCCCAAATCGGGTCTGGACCTACCGGTCACACAGAGTCGCAGTTTTTACACTGCCGTACTGCCGGTTTTTGAAGTCAAATGCTACATTATTTAAGGCGTATAAGTGACTAGCTTATAGCGCCCGAGTGTGATAAATACATGTAGCTGTATTTTATATTTTACGACAAATCACATATTGTCGACAGGCGGATTCGAACTGACGAACCTTGGCTCAGGTGACGTCACAGTCTGTTAAGAGATGTGCCTTAACACGCTCGGCCACCGCGCCTGTAGTGATAATGATACAGGAAGAATTTGTTTCAAGAATCGTAAAATTAAGGTAATCATTTTCGGTACCACTGAATTTGGGTATTACTTTATAAAGAATAAACAAAGTTAATTAGTTATAAGATTACATACAGGAATATTCGAAATCAAATTAATAATAACATGTTAAAGTACTGCAATAACCCTAATTGTAATACGTGTCTTTCATACTATTTCTCCTATAACGCACTGACTTATTTTTTATTTAATAGTTATTTACGTAAAAAGTCAGGAAAGTGTTCAATTACAGGATGAGTAAATAGCTTACGAATCCTGTACGACGCTTTACTGACGTGTTACGTACATTTTACCTGAAACTTATAAACAAATAATACAGATTTCAAATTAATTTAAATTAAAAGAAATATTTGACTTACATATTCAGTCAGTATTTTATGTTGTTAAGTATCTAGACACTCATGTTTCTTTCATTACCTGTCTAGGCAGGCAATATTTAATTTCCTGACTAGGCATGCAAAGCAAAGCTATCCTGAGTCTTAAAGGTCAGGCAAATGTTTATTTTCCTGTCAGTTTCAGGTAAAAATAATTATTAAAAAGAAATAAAAAACTACAAAGTTGATAAGACAGACAGATAAAAAACATTTGAAATTTAAATTATTATTAATATCATTCTAAAAATAAATACCTTTAAATTTAAGTAAAAAGTATTTTATTGTTTGATGTTGTTATTTTATTATAAAAAAGTATATTCTAATGATACTTTATCTAAAATAAAATATAAAGAAATATTTTTTTCATTTACAAAAGTTGTCAATCGTTGAATAAAATATATAGCCTTTTATTTATTTATTTAGAGAATGCATAAACAGTGTCAAGTTTAAAGTGAACAGCCATGCAAAAGAAACTACATAAAAGTCAAGTTTCACAAAGTGCAAAACACTTGAAAATGCACCATTTTGTTTGTTTGATACACAATCGAAAGGCAGCTAAGTTTACTTGTGAACTTCAAGAGTACCAATGGATATTTGTTCATGAATAGTTTTCAGACTTGTAACAAAATTTTCGAGTGCTATTTTTCGTTTACCGATTCAAATTAATACTATAATTCAAGTGGCTAGCTTATAAATAAAGACACACAGTCACATAAATTTCTTACAAATAATTTATACTTAAATACATTCATTATATCATGCTATCCCACATCATATAATGTAGAATTAAACCAGGACTCAACCACTAAACGCTTATTTAGTTTCTTCTTTCTAGAATTTATCTGTATCTAGCACTTCATAACAGTGGAATCTATAAATAAATAAATAAATATATCATCACGCCTTTTAATAATTACTGGGTGTGGCACTCTGCCTAAGCAGATCTCGGTAAGTGATATATTTCTTCGCGTGAAGTGCAGTTACCAGCAGTCAAATCACGGCCCCCAAAGATATTAGTGGAAGGGGATCCACAGGAGTAGATTTAAATTGGTGAAAATTTAAATTTGTCGGCTGTGGGGATCCAACCAGGGTTCTCAAGATTAATTATTGATTTTATTATATTTTTTATTTTATTTGAAAATTCAGCTGCCCAACAGGACAAAGTCCCAATAATAGAGCAGCAAAAAGATACAAAAACAGATTAACTTAAAATATAGAATACATAATAAAAAATAAGATTAATCAAACCAAATTTAAACATTGCAAAAATAGGTTTTCACGTTGTTTGTAAATACATTTATGAAATCAGAAAATATATCTATGGTGCAATTAGAATTACACAAAGTATTATACATAGAAGTTATTCGATTAAGTGGAGAATGTGATGCAGAATTTGTTTTACATCCAACAATTTTGAAAAGTTCAATAGTTTTCATACAATAATTGGGAATTCTAAATTGCATAACATCTAACATATTATTGCAATTAAATATATTGTTAATAATTTTGTATAAAAATGACAGGTCGGATACTTTTCTTCTGTTTTCAAGATATCTTCGTTTAAATTGAAAACAATGCATAGTTTTACAAAGTCTTATGCCCAGTGTACCAAAAAAACTTAAATTTTAAACTCAATTTAAATAAATAAAAGCATATCGACAGGCTGACAACAATATCAGTTAAGCCATACGACATGTAACTTTGATATGATTTTATTAATTTAAACCAAGTTTAAAATTTAAGTTTGGTTGGGGTAACTACCCATTAAAAGTTATTCAAAAAATATCTGATGTGGACACCACATGACTTCCTTGTACGCGTATTAAACTATATATATATATTTAATTGCACATATCTGACATTAAATTTTAATTTTTTTTCTAATTTTTTGTTCTAATCCATAACAAACTTAATTAAAAAAAACAAAAAATATATAATTTTTAAATTTACATATCTCGTTTATACAAAAGGATAATTAAATAATGTTCAATGTGCTAGACGCAGAATTTAATTCTATAAAACTTTTATTTGCAACATTTATTTCTAAAATCAGAATAATTCCATTTTTTTTCAAGAAAAACTGTTAGCAGCTTCATGCGATGTGCCACTTCCGGTTAGTCCATTTTAATCAAAATCTATTATATTATTTCCATTGATATAGTAGTTTTATATACCAAATTTGAAAAGTTTTGGATTATAGTTTTTCATTAAAATATATTATAGGCTTCAAGTAAAGTACCACATCCGGAAGTTATATAATGACCAAAAAGGAAGGTGCACAACTAAATGTTATAACAGTCCTAAATACAAAATTTTAACTTTCTATGGCTTACCGTTTTTGAGTTATGCGAGATACATGCGTACGTACGTACAGACGGCGCGACGAAATTAGTCAAAATGGATTCAGGGATGGCCGAAATGCATATTTCCGCTGAAATCTGAGAACCGAAAATTACAATACTTCCTTTACTTCGTACAAGGAAGTAAAAACGTGACATTCTTAAGGTGAAATTATGTAATGTCTACTCCAGCACATATTAAAGAAGTTGCCAAGAATGTTATTAATAATTTATTGTTAAAAAGATTCCCTACTTGGATAGGGTTTTAGTTTGCCCTAAAATGAAAGGTGATATTTTCAACAGAGTAACTTCATAGCAGGAAATGTCCGTCAGAATAAAACGACAGATTTTGTAGAAAAATAAACCGTGTCCTATTTCCAAGCCCATATCTCCGCTCCATTCGTCCTCTTCAATATCTCGTTGTGAAGCTCTTTCTTCCTTGACGCAATACCAGCAATTCCCAACTATATTCAAGAGTTTCTTAGAAAACGTTTCTATTATACAGTGAAGTCTGATATATTGTTTGCCTAAATAGGACGGACTTGGCTCCAGGCCAAATAACATGGAAAATATTCTCCTAATATTATCCTAAACCGGACATGGAGTTCTTATTAGATTTTGTTAGCGAAGATAATGCTTTAATTTAAAATTGAATAATATATATAAGAGTATTCAAATGAGCTTACAAAAAAATATATATTTGTAACTATGGAGTAGGTAACTTAAAATATAAATAATGGCTGGTAGCACAAACTATGTTTTTGTATGTTTTAAGAGCAGTGTATTTGGGTGTTTTAGCTATCTCTAACATGTTAAAACCGTGCTCTTAAAACACCCAAAATCAAAGCTTGTGCTGTCAGCCATTACGTTGTTAAGGTATAAATACAATTCCCCGTAATATTATTTTAAAATACGAGTAGTAGAAGTAGTTTAGAATTAAACCGCTGTCACTGTCAGTTCACTTTTTCGTGAAATAGTCAGTCGAATATCATTTATACAGCGTGTTTCACAAGTTAGAGCAAAAAATTAAAGGGTATATTCTGTACGACGTGCTGATCATGAAACAAAAAGATTTTTTTTTTAATTCGAAAAATTAAAGGTTGTTAACCTAAAACATTTTTTGTAGTACTGCACTGAATTCGCTTTCCTATTAAACACAAACAATGAAGTAGGTATCAACTACGAAAGAATAATTACACAATTCAATTATTAGCAGTTATTTATAAAATAATTTGATTTAATTAATAACTTTAACATAATCATCCACCCAGTGGCAGTGGCAACGAAAAATTTTGGACTGTGAAACATGGAAAATAGTTTTGCGATTAAAAAAAAAATCGTTTTTGTTTCATGATCAGCACGTCGTACAGAATATACCCTTTTATTTTTTGCTCTAAGTTGTGAAACACCTGTATATAGAAAACAACAGCGTACTTCATTTGTTCTTAGTCTTTCTACAGTTAGATAAATAATAGTATTTAATGTTTAATAATTATCATTCATTCAGCGTATTTAAAATGTTAAATATTTTTGTGTTTTATTTTTCAAAAAATCAATAGGATCGTCTAGCATTTTAACCAAAAAAATAACAGTACTTAATTGGCATAGATTTCACTATAACATGTAGCTCTCCTATACTATAATTACCATTAATTTCCAATTGTTAAAATAATCTAATTCTACACAGCAAAAGTATAATTCCTAAACATCTTCTCATACCCCAACATTCCTACACTACAAAACGTGGTCCATATTGTCTCGTCCACGTGTCAGACCTCTATCTCACACTACATTCACAGGTCAGGTCTGCCTTCAGTGATTCTCAACTCAAGGCTCCGGTAACTCCAGTCACTTCAGTCGTTCCGGTAGCTCTGGGGACGGAAGGGGACAACATGACGTCGACGTCAGATCGATGACGCACAGCATGCCGGGAAGTTCAGGACCACGTGACACGTGGACTCTGTGGGTACTGGAGTTGAAGTCCGGGTTGACTGCGAGAGGTAAAGGACGGTATTTCTGGAAAGGGTGATAATTGGGAAAAGGTAGGAATTGGAATTGATGGAATTTAACATAGGTGATTAACGGTTCGTTCGGGTACATGATAGGATTTTTAATAGGATATCGGATAGGTGAGTGAAATAATGATTATTCTCATAGGCATATACGCAACAATTCGAGGTTAAGGTGTTGACAAATGGTTTAATAAATTGTTACTATAGATTTGAAGAGTCAGTACGGTGGTGTGTATAGCGATACGGAATTCGAATCCGGAGATCCCAGTTCGAATCTCACTCAAGCTAAAAATTATATAAACTATTACACTGCGGCTCGGTGAGTGCGGACCCTGTACTGTAATTGGGATTAAATTCCTGTTGTACAGCGTAACATAAATAAATAAATAAATAAATAAGAGAGATATAGAGCAGACTTTATTCTTGAACTCATGCGAACAAATTCGTATACGAATTATTATTGATATCTTTTTTCAACATTACTTGTGAAAATTACATTTTACTCACTCAATTTAGATGTAATATGTAACTGTTTCCCTCACTAGTAATGAAAATAAATCACTTTTCTCAATAGTTACAATCAGAAGTAAAATGAGTGAGGGAAATGTCATTTGACATGGTGACCAAGGAAACTTTATGTGCATTTGCTCCATTGATTTATATAAAATAATTATTAAATTTTTTGTATCGTAAACGCAAAAATGTAATTTTCACGTTTAATGTTGATGAAAATAGTATGTAAGACACGTGGGAAAGGGCCATTACAAAACTCGTACTATTGAACATTCGCTGTCGCTCGTTTTCCAACTTTGGTACTCGTATTGCAATTAAACCCTTTCTTCACTAGTATTAATAGATAGTTGTGATAGTAACCATAATTAGTGAGGAAAGTTATTTACTATCATGACTATTGAGGGAAATGGTTACTATCGCAACTAAATTGAGAGAGGGAAATATAATTTGTCATTTGCAAATACAACTCTATTGATTTATATAATAATTAATAAATTTCTTTTATCGCAAACTGTAATTTTCACGTTTAATGTTGAATAAAAATAATATGTAACACATGTGGTGAAAGGGCCATTGCAAAACTAGTACTAATGGAACACTTACTGTCGCTCGTGCTCTAACTTTCGAATTCGTATTGCAATTAAACCCTTTCCTCACTATTACAATAAACTATTAATTAAATATCCAAATTTAAAATAATTGCTGTAGTTTCAATAATAATTTGTCAATCATTTTAGATCATCTGTATTTTGTACACGCAATAAACCTTTAATATAATATGTATTAATGAACTTTTCAAAATTGTTGGATGTAAAACAAATTCTGCATCACATTCTCCACTTAATCGAATAACTTCCATGTATAATACTTTGTGTAATTCTAATTGCACCATAGATATATTTTCTGATTCCATAAATGTATTTACAAACAACGTGAAAACCTATTTTTGCATGTTTAAATTTTGTTTGATTAATCTTATTTTTTATTATGTATTCTATATTTTAAGTTAATCTGTTTTTGTATCTTTGTGCTGCTCTATTATTGGGACTTTGTCCTGTTGGGCAGCTGAATTTTCAAATAAATAAATAAATGTATCAATTTATTTCTAGATCTTCTACGCAACTTTTCACCTATAATTTCACCAACTGTTTCACCAATCTGTCATTCGACATAGTTCTTAAACCATCTTATCTGATACTATTGAACAATTAATATTGTTCTTTTACAAATTAATATCTTTATACAAATAACTTAAACATATTTCAAACACTCATGATAAGAATGTGTCGGAAATGACCTCTCCAAAAATTCCTTTACTGTTTCCTCTATCACATCAGATATGATATAGGGTTATTGGATATTCGTTCCAGCGTCACTTTTCCCGCTTTTCCCCTCTTTACGAACTGAAATCATTCCTCTTTAAGTTGTTTAAATTCCGTCTTTCCCCGCCCGCGTAAACCCTAAACTTTTCTGTCACCCATCCGAAAGTTTATATCTTCCAAAATTATTAGCCAAGAATTTACTAAATTAGAAGAGGTGAATTATTGAGCGCGTGAATTTAATATCACGTTGGCTGGGTCTTCTAATGGGAAAAAAAGTGAGTGAAATTTTAATTTCGCTTTGGAAAAATTAAATATTTACCTGACCGCTAAACGTAAATGTTTGTTAATGTGAAGAGTCAGAGAAAGTACTGCTGGGAAATTAAATAAGCGGTTTGATTAATTAAAAATTTAATTATGATTCTAAATCGCCAAGCATTTCGGCTGGGTTCCATTCATTTACCGTTTTAACAAGGTAAATAATAAGTCATGGAAAATATAATACCAATTTATCATTTTACTCGCATCTACCAACGTTATTACGAATTGCTTGAATTTATTAAATTTATTTGTATATACATTTCTCATTTCTTAGTCAGTTTCTATTACTTACATGCGATGCTGCCTTCATTTCTTATAGATTCGTTATTAGAGAAGTGGGCGTAAGTGAAGATTTACGAAACAGGTGTACAGGAGCGAATGGATGAATGTTTCTTGCGTGATGATGGATTTTGGTTGTGAGAAAAGAAAGAGTTCGTATGAAGGAAGTGTTAATGTGGTCGAAACGAGTATCGTGTGGATGAGAATGTTGAGGGGTTCGTGCTACCCCATTTAATGGGATAATAATAATAATAATAATAATAATAATAATAATAATAATAATAATAATAATAATAATAATAATAATAATAATAATAATAATAATAATAATAATAATAATAATAATAATAATAATAATAATAATAATAATAATAATAATAATAATAATAATACTTTATTGATTCGAGATCAAATTAGCGAGGTTCAGCAAACAGCTGATCTTCCACCCAGCTATACAAAATAATACAAAACACTTAAACATAGTAATTAAAAACTGTTGACAGTTATTGGAACAGAATAAAAAAAGAAACAAATATACATGAAAGTAAATATAGGTAAGTAGGTTTCATAATACAGAATAATTAAAGATACAAAAAAAGAAAATATCTGTTGACATAAAACAATAAATACACTTGAAAGTGAGTGATATAGATAGTTTCATTGTACATAATGATATAGTATGATATAGTATGATGTTATGTATGTATGTAGAGTTTCAATATTTTTGAAAGAAACAATATAGGGTAGGTAGTTCAGTGGTATCAAATCGGACTATGGATTTGAGAACTCGGGTTTGATTCCTATAGCCGACAAACAATTTTTACTACATTAAAACTACCCCTGTGGTTCCTCCTCCACTAATATCTTTGATGGGCGTGTTTTGACTGTACCGTACGTCACGCGAAGAAATATATCACTTATCAAAGTATGCTACAGCAGAGTGCCATACCCAATAATAGGTAAAAGGCGTGTTGATATATTTATTTATTTTTATCAAAGAAACAATCGTATTTTATTTGTTTTAGCATAGTTATAGTATCAAAGCAGATTAAAAATACGGGATGTCGTATTCATTATCCTTTTTTCCTGTGACGCGTTTACAAAGTGAAATTTGTGCAACTGTTTTTGTCAAAAACAGTGCTTTAACGTCCAACCTTGTACAACAGTGTTGGGGATATTTTTGTGTGAAGTTGTCAAATTGTCTAGTTGTAAAAATGGCAAACATAATTCTTTCAGTTTAACTCTCTTTGTTCTTGTCATGTAAAAATATTTTTTTTATAATAAAATGAATTTATTACTGCAAAATACTTTTTAATTAAAAATTAAAGGTATGTAGTTTCATACCATAATCTAGATAATTATGAATTTTAACACGAACCTAATTAATAAATATCCAAATTAATTAATTTCAAATTTGTATTGATCTGTCAGTTTTATCACCTCGAAATTTTATTATTATTTTGTTAATACAACTTTTAAAATAAATAGTTATTTACGTAAAAAGTCAGGAAAGCGTTCAATTACAGGATGAGTAGATAGCTTACGGATCCTGTACGACGCTTTACTGATGTTTTACGTATAACATTATACCTTAAACTTATAAACAAATAATACATATTTTAAATTAATTTAAATTAAAACAAATATTTGACTTACATATTCAGTCAGTATTTTATGTTGCTAAGTAACTAGACACTCATGTTTCTTTCATTACCTGCCTAGGCAGGCAATATGTTATTTTCTTGACTAGGCATATAAAGCAAAACCTTTCCTGAGTCTTAATGGTCAGGCAAATGTTTATTTAATTTATGTGGTATAAGAAATATAGTATAAACACTTTTATCAATAACCAATTGAAATACTTATTTCCAACATATTATTTAGCATATTGATCATGAAAGTTATTTTATTTTGTATTTTAACGAAAATTCATTTAAAAATAGAAACATTTTAAAAATATTCTGTGAAAAATTAATTGGGAAGCTCTGCGCACCAAAAAATTTATATCATATGTTATAAACGAATGTGTACACTATATGCATGCATTAATTAAAATATTAACTCATATTTCATGTAACATAATATAAATTTATATTAAGTGCTTTGAAATGCAACTACTAAAATAAATACTTTATAATTTTTAATTAAAATATTTAATTACATATATTGAACATACAAAAAGATAAATGAATATTTGTTTTAATTATAATAATGTTATTATAAATGTACAGAGTTGTATATTTCAATTAATTATTAGTTTATCTATTCTTTACGTTTCACAACATTAATATTAAACATAGAACCTACACTTTCTAGTGATTTCTGGACCATTCAAATACCATTCAAGCTAAAAATATACATACTACCATACCGCGGCTCGGTGAATCCAGACCCAGTACTGTAATTGGAATCAAGTTCCTGTTATACTATGTAACTATTTAAAAATATATAAATCAATCCGTTAAGCTAAACCACACATAAAACCTTCTATATTATTCTTCCTCTAAATCCGAAATAAATAATTCAGTTAGTTTAGAATGCACTTGATGTTAGACAGACAGGAAACATTAAACGTATCTATACAAATCTCCTCTTCCTGCAGAGAGGGCCTTAGGAGGTAATAACCACGGCGAGGATTTAGTCCCGCTGTGCTAGAGGGTTCTCCGCACATAAAAATATCAAGAAGGCTCGGTTGGAAGTCGCCGACGTCATCCCAGCAGGCTGGGAACACGAGTATTCATGAGAATGTGAAGAAAAGTGAACTGCGATACTTTTAATATTTTGCAAATTATGTAGGCGTAAAATTTTTTTTTAGGGAAATTGTTATTGGGCTGGTTTTATTTACTACAAAGTACAATAGGATATAATATAAAATATGGCTTCAAATACTTCATATTAGAATGTAACGAAGTTGAAATTTACGCGCACAATTCAACTTTTTTCTGAACTGCTCGATAAAAGAACAAATTATTTTTTTTTCTACAGATGTCTTCTTTATTACACATTCAAAATTATAATAACTGCCATTTAGAAATTAAATGTATAATAAATTTTGAAGTATTTTAATGCACATTATGCAGTTGCGAAATAATATATTACTTACCGAAATCTGCTGTGAAAGACTGCCACACCCAGTAATGGATAAAACGCATGATGATATATTTATTAACATTAAAATAAAAAAAGATGCTGATTATTTTAATTATGTTATATTTATCTAAACAGATTTCGACAATTTTTGTATTTCTAAACAACAAAAAATTCACTTATAACCTTCATAGAGTATTGATTCTTTCCGAAAACGAGTGTAGTTGAAGTTGTTGGAATGCACTAAAAATAAATTTCCCGGATATGAATTAATGCTTGAGGGCAGATTCAGTAAGGAAATTCAAAGCAACACCAACAGAAAAAGTAAAAATAATTTAAGTTTTATATTTTGCTTCAGATAATCAAGTTGTAATAGAATAATATATTCATTGCAACTTGTATCAAATAAATAAAATTGACAATAGAAATCACTATTTAACTGTGAAACTAACATATTTTACACGAAAGATTTACTCTTATTAATTTTGTAAGTAAGTCAAGTAATGAAAAATATCTAAGAATTTGTTTATATTTCCTCATTTAACATGTTTAATACAATGTTTCTATTGGCAGTTTATTAGTGGTGTATGATTTTCATATATAATATAACAAGTAGTATGAAAATGCTGAAAATATTTTGACATAAATTATGAGTTGATATGGAAATGGAAACATAACGAGTGCGAAGCACGAGTTGTGTTTCCTATTTCCATAACAACGAATGTATATTTATGTCAAAATATTATGTCAATTTTCATACTACGAGTTGTATTCGGCTTGAGAATTTTCCAAACAAGAGTTAATTAACAAGAATAGTTAGATATTTATTTGCACATTATTAATTAGGTATTACAGTGATGAAAATTATGAATATTAAATGTACACTGAAAAAATGCAGAAAATATTGAAAATATCCTTTATTTTATTCGTAACCAAGGATATTAATAACAGTGGTATTTCCGATAAAATTTCACTAGTGATGAATTTCCGACGAAATGTACATTTCATTGGTTCATTTTCAACCAAATTTGTGATCCTATTGGTTGACAGTGACGTGTGGTGAATTCTCACCAAAATTTTCTCATTAAACAGATTTCGAAAAATGTCCTAAAATTTTGCTACTGAATTCAGCATGTCAAAATACATACGTGTATTTGGACACGCGGAATACGATGCCGTTTAACACTTGTTTAGTTTTTAAGATATAGTTTCCGGAAAAAATAGATTTTTTTTTAAATTTTACATTATTAGATTTAAATCTTCACCGAGGCTATATCTCCAAAACTAAACGAGATATGAAAATGTACACAACAGTATTGAATTTTCTCAGAACATAGTATTTGAGAAACTTTTAAACACAAGAAGACATATGCATTTTAGTACTTTGCCATTAGATTCAGCGGGTCAAAATACATATGTATGTAAATTTTCGTTACAATATTCATACGAAAAAGAAAAACGACTGAAAATCGAAATAGACTCATCTTATGTTCAAAAAACAGCTAAAAATGTACTAAAGATTAAATTGTAAATCTACTTTTCTGCTAAACTTGAATTTGAATTCTGTTAATTTATTTTATTATACAGGATATTTCACAACTTAGAGCAAAAAATTAAAAGGTATATTCTGTACGACGTGCTGATCATGAAACAAACAGATTTTTTTTTAAATCGCAAAACTATTTTCCATGTTTCCCAGTCCAAAATTTTTCGTTGCCACTGCCACTGGATGGATGATTATGTTAAAGTTATTAATTAAATAAAATTATATTATAAATAACTGCTAATAATTGAATTGTGTAATTATTCTTTCGTAGTTGATACCTACTTTATTGTTTGTGTTTAATAGGAAAGCGAATCCAATGCAGTACTACAAAAAATGTTTTAGGTTAACAACCCTTAATTTTTTCGAATTTAAAAAACTTATTTTTGTTTCATGATCAGCACGTCGTACAGAATATACCCTTTAATTTTTTGCTCTAAGTTGTGAAATACCCTGTACATGCAATTCATTATTTTATATTTGTTTATATTAAAAAGCATTTCATCATATTTTGTTAATTTAAGAAAAGTTTAATCAAATATAAACTTTTTAAAATCTGTTGAAAGGGATACTGCTTCGTAAATCGTGTAAACTTCTTATGCTTTATTGCGAGAAAATCACGGAAATCAAGGATTTCCTTCTTCTCAACTTTCTTGATGACAATCGATATCTCAAACTTCCGAAATAAAAAATACTACCATAAAACTCAATCATCGTCGATTGAATCTTTGACATTGCCAGAATTACTCAATTCAACAGTCAGAAAAATTAGAATTGTTAGAGTATATTGGTAGTAATAAACGGAACATGTAGAATTAATAGGACTATCACGCAATGGGCGAACGAAAAGGAAAAAGTAAACCTTCGTCACACGTCAATCGATATAAGTAACAGGATGTCATTCCCTTATCCACAGTGAACGTAATTGAGTTGACAGTCAGCAGGTACTCATTCTGACCAGTGGCGTACCCATAGGCGCAGCAAGAAGGCATTTGTACTACTTCTAGTTTTGAGATTTATTGAATGAGTCACGAAAATTGTACAGTAAACAATTAATATGCGCTTTACAGGAAAAGCTGTTTTAAATTTTAAACTTAGTTAGCATATCGAAGTTTTATTAAGCTAGGAATATGTTGATCCTGAGTTTCAATTTTGGGAAGGAATATATGGTTTTAGGATCCTTGAATACTATTATTTATTTATTGGACGTTTCAATGGTTAACCCATCATCTTCAGCATTTATTTGTACAAAAATATTTTCCAAGCTAGTACATATCGGTTTTTTACATTGTCAATTTTTTAAATTACATTTGAATTTAGCTTTACGGATGAGCAACTGTCCTATCCGTAAAAAGTAACGTAACTTGTGAATTTAACAAGATAAACTACATGTGGAAAAACATATTTAATTGGGTGATATTTTTCACGTGTATATTGTTAAGCCTAGGAGCCATGATAGCACAGGATGGAAGATTAGAAGAGGAGGTCAAAGAAAGAACTAGTGCAGCAGGAAGACTTTTTAATAGCATCAGAAATACAATTCTAGACAAAAAAGAAATCCCAAAAGAGACAAAAATACAAGTCTATAAAAAAGTTGCTATACCCATTTTAACATACGGAGCAGAATCATGGACAACAACAGAAAGACACCGCAATAAATTAAGCAGTACAGAAATGAGATATCTAATAGAGGGAATAACGATTATGGACAAAATAAAAAATAAGGATATAAGGGAAGCCCTACAAATACAACACATAGAAAATAAAATCGAAGGACAACTGAGATGGTTTGGACACAGGGTTCGTAAATATCATGATATTTATAATAAATATCAAAATATCTGATATATAGGATATATATCAGATAAATATCATTTTTTGGATATTTATTTTTTAATTTTAGTTTTTGTACACATTTAGAAAAACTGAAAAATTCGAAAAATTTCACTTTTCCGGAGGCTATATCTCAAAAACTAAACAAGATATGGAAATGCGCTCAACGGCGTTGAATTCCCCGTGCCAGAATTGACTTATAAGCAAATTTTCATACAATTTTATGCAATTTAATATTTTTAATTATTTCCTACCCCTTTGGTTTTTTAAATTTTAATTCAATTTTCCCAAAAATCCTTAATCGTAGTATTATTAAAACGAAAATTTACATACATATGTATTTTGACCCACTGAATCCAGTTGTGCAATCTACAAATGCATATGACTTCTGGTTTTCGAGAAAATGTTAAAAAACCAGTTTTTGCGATTTTTTTGGCGGAAAATTGAAAAAAAATAAAAATCGCTGAAACTATGTTTATAAGTTAACTGAAGCACGAGAAAATTAATGCCGTTGAGCGCGTTTTCATATCACATTTAGTTTTTGAGATATAGCCTCGGAAAAGTAGAAAAACTGAAAAATTCGAAAAATTTCACTTTTCCGGAGGCTATATCTCAAAAACTAAACAAGATATGGAAATGCGCTCAACGGCGTTGAATTCCCCGTGCCAGAATTGACTTATAAGCAAATTTTCATACAATTTTATGCAATTTAATATTTTTAATTATTTCCTAAGGGGTACCCCTTTGGTTTTTTAAATTTTAATTCAATTTTCCCAAAAATCCTTAATCGTAGTATTATTAAAACGAAAATTTACATACATATGTATTTTGACCCACTGAATCCAGTTGTGCAATCTACAAATGCATATGACTTCTGGTTTTCGAGAAAATGTTAAAAAACCAGTTTTTGCGATTTTTTTGGCGGAGAATTGAAAAAAAATAAAAATCGCTGAAACTATGTTTATAAGTTAACTGAAGCACGAGAAAATTAATGCCGTTGAGCGCGTTTTCATATCACATTTAGTTTTTGAGATATAGCCTCGGAAAAGTAGAAAAACTGAAAAATTCGAAAAATTTCACTTTTCCGGAGGCTATATCTCAAAAACTAAACAAGATATGGAAATGCGCTCAACGGCGTTGAATTCCCCGTGCCAGAATTGACTTATAAGCAAATTTTCATACAATTTTATGCAATTTAATATTTTTAATTATTTCCTAAGGGGTACCCCTTTGGTTTTTTAAATTTTAATTCAATTTTCCCAAAAATCCTTAATCGTAGTATTATTAAAACGAAAATTTACATACATATGTATTTTGACCCACTGAATCCAGTTGTGCAATCTACAAATGCATATGACTTCTGGTTTTCGAGAAAATGTTAAAAAACCAGTTTTTGCGATTTTTTTGGCGGAAAATTGAAAAAAAATAAAAATCGCTGAAACTATGTTTATAAGTTAACTGAAGCACGAGAAAATTAATGCCGTTGAGCGCGTTTTCATATCACATTTAGTTTTTGAGATATAGCCTCGGAAAAGTAGAAAAACTGAAAAATACGAAAAATTTAAATTTTCCGGAGGCTATATCTCAAAAACTAAACAAGATATGGAAATGCGCTCAACGGCGTTGAATTCCCCGTGCCAGAATTGACTTATAAGCAAATTTTCATACAATTTTATGCAATTTAATATTTTTAATTATTTCCTAAGGGGTACCCCTTTGGTTTTTTGAATTTTAATTCAATTTTCCCAAAAATCCTTAATCGTAGTATTATTAAAACGAAAATTTACATACATATGTATTTTGACCCACTGAATCCAGTTGTGCAATCTACAAATGCATATGACTTCTGGTTTTCGAGAAAATGTTAAAAAACCAGTTTTTGCGATTTTTTTTGGCGGAAAATTGAAAAAAAATAAAAATCGCTGAAACTATGTTTATAAGTTAACTGAAGCACGAGAAAATTAATGCCGTTGAGCGCGTTTTCATATCACATTTAGTTTTTGAGATATAGCCTCGGAAAAGTAGAAAAACTGAAAAATTCGAAAAATTTCACTTTTCCGGAGGCTATATCTCAAAAACTAAACAAGATATGGAAATGCGCTCAACGGCGTTGAATTCCCCGTGCCAGAATTGACTTATAAGCAAATTTTCATACAATTTTATGCAATTTAATATTTTTAATTATTTCCTAAGGGGTACCCCTTTGGTTTTTTAAATTTTAATTCAATTTTCCCAAAAATCCTTAATCGTAGTATTATTAAAACGAAAATTTACATACATATGTATTTTGACCCACTGAATCCAGTTGTGCAATCTACAAATGCATATGACTTCTGGTTTTCGAGAAAATGTTAAAAAACCAGTTTTTGCGATTTTTTTGGCGGAAAATTGAAAAAAAATAAAAATCGCTGAAACTATGTTTATAAGTTAACTGAAGCACGAGAAAATTAATGCCGTTGAGCGCGTTTTCATATCACATTTAGTTTTTGAGATATAGCCTCGGAAAAGTAGAAAAACTGAAAAATTCGAAAAATTTCACTTTTCCGGAGGCTATATCTCAAAAACTAAACAAGATATGGAAATGCGCTCAACGGCGTTGAATTCCCCGTGCCAGAATTGACTTATAAGCAAATTTTCATACAATTTTATGCAATTTAATATTTTTAATTATTTCCTAAGGGGTACCCCTTTGGTTTTTTAAATTTTAATTCAATTTTCCCAAAAATCCTTAATCGTAGTATTATTAAAACGAAAATTTACATACATATGTATTTTGACCCACTGAATCCAGTTGTGCAATCTACAAATGCATATGACTTCTGGTTTTCGAGAAAATGTTAAAAAACCAGTTTTTGCGATTTTTTTGGCGGAGAATTGAAAAAAAATAAAAATCGCTGAAACTATGTTTATAAGTTAACTGAAGCACGAGAAAATTAATGCCGTTGAGCGCGTTTTCATATCACATTTAGTTTTTGAGATATAGCCTCGGAAAAGTAGAAAAACTGAAAAATTCGAAAAATTTCACTTTTCCGGAGGCTATATCTCAAAAACTAAACAAGATATGGAAATGCGCTCAACGGCGTTGAATTCCCCGTGCCAGAATTGACTTATAAGCAAATTTTCATACAATTTTATGCAATTTAATATTTTTAATTATTTCCTAAGGGGTACCCCTTTGGTTTTTTAAATTTTAATTCAATTTTCCCAAAAATCCTTAATCGTAGTATTATTAAAACGAAAATTTACATACATATGTATTTTGACCCACTGAATCCAGTGGTGCAATCTACAAATGCATATGACTTCTGCTTTTTGCGATTTTTTTGGCGGAAAATTGAAAAAAAATAAAAATAGCTGAAACTATGTTTATAAGTTAACTGAAGCACGAGAAAATTAATGCCGTTGAGCGCGTTTTCATATCACATTTAGTTTTCGAGATATAGCCTCGGAAAAGTAGAAAAACTGAAAAATACGAAAAATTTCACTTCTCCGGAGGCTATATCACAAAAACTATTTGATATTTTATATAATGGATATATATCATTGCAAAAATATGACGATATATATCAAAATAAATATCATTATATATATATCGATCGATATATATCTTCGAACCCTGTTTGGACACCTATCCAGAATGAAAGAAGACAGAACAACAAGAAAAGTATATGAAGCAAGGACATCGAAGAAAAAACGAAGAGAAAGACCAAGAAAAACGTGGACAGAAGAAGTGAAGAAAGCTCTGGAAAAGAGAGACATCAAGTGGGAAGTAGCAAAACAGCTAACGAAAGAAAGAAGCACGTGGCGAAACAGATGGAAAAGAAAGCCCATTAAGGAGGCAGAACGAAGATAACCTGGCCATGACCAGCCTTACACCCCAAACGGGTAGAAAGGCCCTTGGATTAAGTAAGTAAGTAAGTAAGTAAGTAAGTAAGTATACTGTTAAGATTGCCGACAGAGAATTATTCTCTGATGATGAGTTAACCATCGAAACGTCCAATAAATAATTAATAGTATTCAAGGATCCTAAAGCCATATATTCCTTCATTAAGTTTTATTAAGTTAAACTAAGTTTAAAATTAAAGTTACGTTATTACAACTGACTAGTAGATAATTAAATTCTGTATTACAATCAGTCTATATATTTATTTGATTGATTGTCAATTTTTTGCCGCCTCATTGGTGAATTAAATTAAAAGTATCTTAAATTGAAAAATGAAATCTTGTGTCCACAACTTATGGTACTTATTTTTATGGGGTAGGTGACTCAGTGGTATCGAATCGGCCTGTGTATTTGAGAACCCGGGTTCGATTTTCACAGCCGACAAACAATTGAAACTACCTGATCTGCTACGGTAGAGTGCCACATCTGGTAATTTGTAAAATGAGTTTTTATTTTAAATATGTATGTACATAAGTATGCATGTGGTATAAAGTGAACTGGAAAATGATCGTCTCACCACTGGACTCAACTACCCCCACCCATACTTGCCCTACTTCCGGTGGAGCTGCATCGAAGCCTGTTTGATCCGCGGTAAATGGATGAAAATTTTTAATTAAAACTCGTCTTAAAATTTAATTCGTTTACTGTTGAAAAAACCTTTAATTTGAAGATATTCACCTTGAAATTCAATATATATTTTAAACAAGGTTTTTTTATTGTTGTATGAAATGAAATGAAATGAGTAAATTGCGATTTTTATTTACAGTGGAGATTAATTATTATCTATTAATTATAATTTCAGTCTTGTAATTAAGGGTAATGTTTATATAAGATGGTACAAAATCTCTTTTGTGTTTGATATCTTATTGAAAAATCAATTCTATGGTAAAAAGGTCTTTTTTCCGGAAAGGAATGTCTTCGCTTTGGATTAAAACTAAAGAGGGCGGGTCTTAAGCAAAGACAACTTCAATATTCTTTTCCATGGGCGTCACAATTGGGTATTCACAAAGGAACTATTCTTGTGTACTTTTATTTCAATCTCGCGAGCATTGAGCTCCAGGTATATCATTGACGCTATATCAAATAGTTCCTTATAAACTATCACTTAATAATATGAAATTAATTATTAATTTTAAAACAAAAGTGTAAATATTCATTTTGCACTCTAGGGTGCAAAATAGTGCGCAAAATACGTGTTGTCATGTTAATGTAAATAATGAAAAAATCACGTAGGTACTTCGCGTATTGATATTAGTTATTTTTTAACTTATTTTGTAGTTGTAGAAAAAGTTTTTCTTTTCTCTTTGACAGAGTTGTATTATTTGCATAAAAATTTATGTTTTCAAATTTATTGCAATATTTTAAATACTTTACTTAAAGAACTGTTACCATAAATTTTAAATGTATTTAACGAATTACTTATCTTTATTAAAAGTTAAATTCATGTGGTCCAACCAAGCATTAGTGGTCAATAAAGAAAATAAATAAATATCGGAAGGTATTGGATGTACATCAATAATGTTTTCTAATAATTTCTGGTCAAAAATGCGTTTGATGAATTAATAAAATACTTCAAATTCTATGAGTTCAGAATACAAATTAAAACAAAAACATAAATAAATTCCAATATAACAATGTAAAACAAATGTATCCCGAAACAGAAATGAATAATACATAGTAAAATTGAACTGGCAGCTCGTAAAATGATTTACATTTTATCATTATGTCATTTAATGACAACAAATAATTCATCCATGTGTCGGGAGCATTTATCGTCGAAAATCGCTAATCACCCTTCGAATAGGCGGTTCGTTATGCGTGGAAGTTAAACGCGAATCGCTCAAAGCATCGCAAAGAATTAATAATGCAACGAGTCATTTTCCATTGGGTAAATTATATATTTGGAAACTAATAACGTTTTGTAAAATGGCCCTCATGCAAATAGCTTATGCAAATGCTGGGCGGCAGTCTGTGCTGTATTTGCACACGACATGAAATATTAAACACGGCCTGATAATCAAAACTAGGCCGCCTGCTGCTAATTCACACACAGATACACATATACACCCTCACGCACGCACTATGCACGCATTTTGTACGGATACATACATGCACTTATGCAACGACATGTCGTATAAGTGCAATCCAACGCATATACGTGCGTTCAATATTTTTTCATTTTACTGGATTGCGACTGAATCTAGGTATGTTGCTTAACAATTTTTAGATTTGATTTTTATACGTGATCTAGAATTTTTCGCTCGAATAAATACCTACAAAATTATTATTTCTTGTTACATTTTAGACATATTGGCTGGTGGCACAAGCTCTGTTTTTGGGTGTTCTAAGAGCACGGTTTTAACATGTTAGACATAGCTAAAACACCCAAATACACTGGTCTTAAAACGGGCAAAAATAGAGCTTGTGCTACCATCCCTTGTATTTGTTGTAGAATTTAATTGACCTTATTTTATAGTCTATTTTTCACTAGAGGAAATACATATTTACTTTTTTAAAAATTGGACAATTTAGGCATATTTTGAATTATTTTTAGTAAACAATTGAAGGTTTCAATTAGAGATGAAAAAACTATCGATAGTACTATCGATACATCGATAGTTTTTAAAAATAAAGTACTATCGATAAGTAATTAATAGAAAAAAAACTATCGATAGTATCGTTTAGTAATTATCGTTTAGTAAATATCGTTTAGTAACTATCGTTTAGTAACTATCGTTTAGTAACTATCGTTTAGTAACTATCGTTTAGTAATTATCGTTTAGTAACTATCGTTTAGTAACTATCGTTTAGTAACTATCATATAGTAACTATCGTATAGTAACTATCGTTTAGTAATTATAGTTTAGTAACTATCGTTTAGTAACTATCTTTAAAATAAAATAATTTAAAAATAAAAATTAATAAATAATAAATTTATAACACGGGCTGGGCTGTGAGTACTGACAAGCAAATTATCTTATGTTCCCGGAGCAATTCGAATACGTGTGTTTTTTGTGGATCACGTGTTAAGTATGACTTATAAAGATTTCATCTGCATTTAAATGATATAATTCAAATTATATTCAATATCGTTATTGTACAGTAACTGTACACAAATGTTAGCTGTAAATCGATTGGTTGTCAGAAGACTTTAAAGGGATGAAAGACAAAGTGGGATTTCTAAGAAATATTATTATAGGGTAACAGGTACGAGGTAATTTAAATTCAATTGTTCTCTGATGTTCATTGTAGTTTGTGCTGTAGTGAATTTTATTGGGTCATGTGGCGGCCAGTACATCAGCACACATGCTCACACAGTCATACACACATATGTAAAAACACAAAACACATGTATACACAAATAATTACACACCTTGTATATATTCTGTAATAGTCTTAGCAAAACACTCTGTATATATTCGTTCATTTTCTGTAGTTTCTAAGTAACATTACTGTACAATTTTCATGTTTCTCCACTACCTGCTATTGTAACTTCGCCCGCTTTCTCCGAACCTAACAACATCTGTTTTTCAAGTACCTACATTCCAAACTTCTTTGTTCACCCCAAAATCCACCATTTTTTCCTTCTAACCAGGACAGTCTCCGCTTACCACTCAACCAGTATGCATCACAACTCCAAAAATACTATCACAACACCACATTTCTTTTTTATTTGATCTAAATTAATATAAAAGGTGTTTCGAATTGCAATTAGTTTTCTAATATCTTGATCTCGACAAATATATAAATTAATGTAAGAAATGATATATACGAGTACCTAGGGATAGAAGTACATATTTGCATTTGATTTTTATTTTTCACATTTGTAACTTCTGAAATCTTGTTATTAAGCCTAAATTTTAAAGAAATAAATTTTTGACATTTATTGTATATTTCCTTATTTTTATTTCTCCCATTTTACATACCTTAGAGCGCGTAATATTAACTGTAACAAAACCATATTCACAGAAATTGTTTAGCAAACATCCCTTAATATAGAGCAACATCAACAGTTTTAAATTTTAGGGGATGAGGGTAACATTTAAAAAATTATAAATTTTATTTTACCTCTCTCTCAAAAAAGGAACAAATTTAATAAATGATTTAAAACTCTGTATAGGCAAAGATTTTTTAATTTTGAAAAAAAAATTATTTATACTTTTGTAAAAAAAATACTATCGATAAGTAATTAAAAGAAAAAAACTGTCGATAGTATCGTTTAGTAATTATCGTTTAGTAACTATCGTTTAGTAACTATCTTTTAGTAACTATCGTTTAGTAACTATCGTTTAGTAACTATTGTTTAGTAACTATCGTTTAGTAACTATCGTTTAGTAACGATCGTTTAGTAACTATCGTTTAGTAATTAAAACTATCGTTTAGTAACTAAAACTATCGTTTAGTAATTAAATTGACTATCGATAGTACTATCGATATATCGATAGTTTACTGATAGCACTATCGAACAATCGATAGTTGAAATTACCGATAGTTTTTCATCTCTAGTTTCAATGTAACTATCGTCTACATGCTAAAACGTGGAAAATAAGAGATTTTTTTAAATGTAGGTAAACTTTTAAAATTTCTATGACGAAAAGTTATAAAAATAAATAAATAAAAATATATCATCACGCCTTTTACCCATCACTGGGTGTGGCACTCTGCCTAAGCAGATTTCGGTAAGTGATATATTTTTTCGCGTGAAGTGCGGTTACCAGCCGTCAAATTACGGCCTCCAAAGATATTAGTGGTGGAGGAGCCACAGGGGTATATTTTTTTAAATTGGTGAAAATTGTTTGTCGTCTGTGGGGATCGAACCAGGGTTCTCAAGATCCACAGGCCGACTCGATACCACTGAGCCCCAAAAAAGAAAAGTTGATGTAATATAATACAGCGGTTTCTAACCTTTTTGTCATTGCGGTCAAATTAATAAAATAACGCTGATAAGATGTAAATAAAAATTTGTACACGCCAGGGTTGCAATTATTTTTTACTGGGCTCACTGGAATATGGAGGCTCGCTCCTTTGTCGCTCGCCCCACAAACTTTTCAGCTCGCCCGTAAAAATTAATTTACTGTACTAGTCACATAAATAACTATTATCGAACTATTTACGAAAAAGTTGAATCTCGCAGGTTGAATTGTGCGCATATAAGTCAACTTTGTTGCATAAAATATATATGTACGACAAAAATACTTTCACAATATTGCCCTGCAGTACGGTGGTGTAGATAGCGTTACAGAATTCGAATCCGGAGATCCCGCGGTTGAATCTAACTCAAACAAAGAATTATATGACCTATCACATTGCAGCTCGGTGAGTCCGGACCCTGTACTGCAATTAGGATTCAGTTCCTTGTTGTACAGAGTAACATAAATAAATATGGTGGTACTTAACTTTCGTTTAAATATCATTAATTTCACTTACATAAAAAATAGGACCATATTTGAGTGGATCGGGTTCCAATATAAGCTGTACTGCAGAAGATAAATAAATAAAACATATTTGCAATTAAACATATATCACCCCACTGGGATATATTCTATATTCTTTGGAACAAAACATCCCTGTTTAAATTTACCAAACCCGCATTCGTCAAACACTCTCAAATGTTTATACAACACAATATTTATTTATTTTCTGGGTATAAACCTCCCTATTTTTAATCTTCCTTCCCTTAATCCATCGTGCCATCGTACCATCGCACCACCGCGCACCGTGCTGCGCTATTTGATTCATAATCCTTGCGGATTACAAGAACAACACGAGTTTTCTGTTTTCTTGAGTTCAACGCCGACCGGAACTCGAGGCTTGCTGTGAGATATTTATGGTGGCAAGCCTGTAATATTTGGGATATTTTATACATAATATATCATCATCCCTGAGGTGGACACCAATTATAGGATATAGGGTTGTAAGCACTGTTTTTTTATTAATAAAAAAAATAAAATAAATATATCATCACGCCTTTTACTCATCACTGGGTGTGGCACTCTGCCTAAGCAGATCTCGGTAAGTGATATATTTTTTCGCGTGAAGTGCGGTTACCAGCCGTCAAATCACGGCCTCCAAAGATATTAGTGGAGGAAACTAAAATTGATACATTGAAACTGAAATAAAAGTGATGTGTATTTAGTACATAAATTATTTATCTATACTCTGCACAACAGGAATTTAATAAATAAATATATCATCACGCCGTATATACATTACTGGGCAGATTTTTGTAAGTGATACATTTCTTCGCGTGAAGTGCGGTTTCCAGTCGTCATATTACGCCCCCCAGAGATGTTGGTAGAGAATAAACCATAGGGATAATTTAAATGTGGTGAAAATTATCGGCTGTGGGAACTGAACCCAGGTTCTCAAATCCACAGGCCGATTCGATAGCACTAAACCACCTACCTCATTAGGAATTTAATAAATAAATAAAATAAATATATCATCACCAAGTACTGGATGTGGCTTTCCGCCGGTACAGATCTCGGTAAGTGATATATTTATGCGCGTGAAATGTGGTTACCAGTCGTCAAATCACGGCCCACAAAGATGTTAGTGAAAGAGGAGCCACAAGGGTAATGTAAATGTAATAAAAATTCTCGACTCTGGGAATCGAACCCAGGTTCTCAAATCCACAGTTCGACTTTATACTACTTATTCCAAATTATAATTTACGACCAATTGCTTGTCTCTGTTATGTTAAGATTTAAAATGAACGCTGTAAGTTTACTAAACCGCAATACAATAAAGTAAACTATTGACATGTGGTTGCATATCTAGCTAATAGAAAGAGATGTCTAGAGTTCAATGACCTCAGTAAACTGACAGTTCTATAATGCAACCTAGCAACACAGCTACATTCTAAGCACGTGGAGGTTGCGTACATTACACTTATAAGTATATATTTATGTTTGTTTGCACCACCGAAACTTAAACTTAAGTAAATAAAATAATAATAAAATAAAATATTATTTGAAGGCATTTATATTACAGTAAAACATTTGATACAATATTATCAATTTGAAATTAAAGTTTCGTTGCTGCAAACGGACAATATAAAAAAAAATTACACCAACTTAAATTTTAAGTTAGCGTAAAAATTGACAATCTATCGTCCTTGGAGGAGCTAGATATATAGTTATTTATTATTCTACACAATAAAAATGTAATCCCGATAGCATGAATGAGACAGGAAACCTACAGCTTATAGTGGAATCTGAACCACTGGGACACAGCAGTATTAACAAATAATAATAATCTCAAATCAACAAGGTTTGAACTATTCCTGGTAATGTTGTATTCAATGAACTAGAATTATTGCTTATATTACATCACTAAACCTCTGACGTATGAGTAACGTTTGTCTTGTAACACAAATATATTAATGATCTATATACAATAAAAATAATTAAATCAACTTGGTTCTAATAAATAAAATAAATAAGATATAAATATATCATCTCGTGTTTTACCCATTACTGAGTGTGGTACTGTGCCGAAGCAGATCTCAGTAAGTGATATATTTATGCGAGTAAAATGCAGTTACCGGCTGTCAAATCGCGGCCCTCAAAGCTGTTAGTAGAGTGGGAGCTACAGGGTTAGTTTACATATGGTGAAAATTATTTGTCGGCTGTGGGAATCAAACTCGGGTTCTTAAATCGACAGACCGACTCGATACCACTGAGCTATCTACCCCATAAATAAATAAATAATTTTATAATCTATAAGAGATTATAATATTTTTGCAATAATATATTCTTTGTACAAACTACCACTTCAATATGTGCTTCGTTTAAAAATTTAATTTCTAAATTAAAAATATACCTTTTTAAATATCTGTAGCTGATCTATACGTAATCTAATCGTCAGTCAAAGTTATGTTGCAATTCTTATCAACTGTATAACTAACAAAATATTTAATATGACAAACCTTATCAAATATGGAGAACTCCATGGATAGTCTGGCACTTTTATTCACATATTTACACCACAAAACACTACACTACAGCTATTTTTCACATATTAACACCATACTACAGCTATTTTTCACTGTCAATTCACTAACAAATTCGCTGTGCATCAAGGCACACACCACTGCACTTTCAATATCTACAGCCAACACGAATATGACGGATTAATTAAGTCCGAGTAGAATATCTATGTTTCAACTCGTTAGCGCAACTCAGATGCTTCGATAAAATAATACATATTTTAACTACAATTTTATATACTAAAATTATATTTGATTGGTACGTTTAAAGACATATTTTAATAGTAACAAAGTAAAATATTAATTGTCTTAAATAGAAACATTTTGTTTGTCGTCTTATCTATTATTAACGTTTCAAATTAATAACACGTAATAATAATAAAATTATAATACAAACAATTTAATAAATTGTAGATGTTGGAGAATTTCTACTAATACAAGTATAATTGTAGGATTTTAGATATTGGAAAATATATAATTAATTGTCGTTTTTGCACATTTTATTTCGAAAGATTGTGCAGACTGACATATTATTCATCTATTTTAAATGTCATGAAAAAGTAACAACTTTCTTTTTGTTTAATTTTACTTTTTTCACTTAGTTCTCGAAATACGTAGCTAATTTGATTCATTTATTAAGGATTAGGGGTTAAATTCTTTATTAGTTAGTTCTTAGCCTTAGATTTCTTACATTTATTTTACTTTTTTCACTATTTTTAGTTATTTTTTTTTTTTGATAATCACTTAAGATTAAATTATCTAAATTTTGATCTCGAGACTTTGTCCATAATTTATATGTTGTTTGCTTAAAGTAAACTGTATGACAATATCGCAAGACGAAAGTGTCAATTTTCTCGAGTTATGGGGTAGGTGGCTCAGTGGTATCGAATAGGCCTGTGGATCTTAAGAACTCTGGTTTGATCCCCACAGCCGGCAAAACAATTTTCACCAAATAAAATCTACCCCTGTTGCTCTTAAACTAACATATTTGGGGCCATGATTTGACGGTTGGTAACCGCATTTAATGCGTAGAAATATATCACTTACCGAGATCTGCTCCTCTAGGTGTAAATAAAGCTTATAATTAAGGCAATAATTAGTATATAACTGTGCTTATTGGTTGAATTTTCAAATATAAAAAAATATGATGTGGACACCACATGACTTCCTTGTACGCGTATTATACTATATCTTCATTTTTTTTTATTGCACATATTTGACATAATTTTACATTGCCATTAAATTTTTTATTTTTTTCTTATTTTTTGTTCTAATCCATAGCAAACTTACAAAAACAAAGAAATATATAATTTTTAAATTTAAATATCTCGCTTATGCAAAAGGCTACTTTAAAAATTCTTAATGTGCTAGATGCAGAATTTAATTCTCTAAAACTTTTATTTGCAGCATTTATTTCTAAAATTAAAATAATACCATTTTTGAAAGGAAAACTGTTACACTAAACACTTTTCGGTTAGTCTATTTTAAACAAAATCTATTATGTTATTTCCATTGATACAGTAGTCTTATATACCTAATTTGGAAAGTTTTGAATTATATTTGAATATAGTTTTTCATGAAAATCTATTATAGGCCTCAAGTAAAGTACCACTTTTGGACGATATATAATGACCAAAAAGGGAGGTGCACAACTAGATATTATAATTTAAATTTTCTACGGCTTACCGTTTATGACTTATGCGAGATACATACGTACGTACAGACGTCACGACGAAATTAATCAAAATGGATTTAGGGATGGTCAAAATGGATATTTCCGCTGAAATCTCAAAACAGAAAATTTTCGCGATTACAATACTTCCTTTACTTCGTACAAGGAAGTAAAAAGTGTGTATGATCCGTAATGAAAGCATCTTTTTTCCAGATTCGTCGTCGTGCATCAAACTTTAAATTAATAAAAGGCAAAGTAAATAACTATTAAGTCTTGCATCTAGCACCAATACCCCGAAATCGCACGATACTAAACAGACTTTTGCAAAAGTTTCAACGTTTACTGGTCTTTCCCTAGAGATAGAATTTTTAACAAAGTTTGTGATTGCAATTTGATTGTTTGTACTATTTTCAATACAGCCATAGTTCCATAAATATTGTGTTATACACTCGAGTATAAATGGATGACTGGAAAACAATGTTGGTGTTTACGGAAATATTGACTTTCCTAACTTAATGGAAATTGTAAACAGACTGGGGCTCAATTAAAAATTGCGATGCAACCAATTAAAACAGAGCTTAGTTTATTGATGTTCATCATATGAGTGTTGCTGTGTTTTTACTTTTTTAACCAACTTTTTGATATGGGTACAATAACAGGTTGGATGGCTTTGAATCAACCTTTTTTACTTCCTTGTACGAAGTAAAGGAAGTATTGTAATCGCGAAAATTTTTGGTTTTGAGATTTCAGCGGCAATATCCATTTTGACCATCCCTGAATCCATTTTGATTAATTTCGTCGTGACGTCTGTACGTACGTACGTATCTCGCATAACTCAAAAACGGTAAGCCGTAGAAAATTCAAACTTTATATTTAGGACTGTTATAACATCTAGTTGTGCACCTCCTATTTTGGTCATTATACAACTACCGGAAGTGGTACTTTAGTTGAAGCCTATAATAGATTTTCATGAAAAACTATATTCAAATATAATTTAAAACTTTCCAAATTTGGTATATAAGACTACTATATCAATGGAAATAACATAATAGATTTTGGTTAAAATAGACTAACCGGAAGTGGCACATTACATGAAGCTGCTAACAGTTTTCCTTGAAAAAAATGGTATTATTTTAATTTTAGAAATGAATGCTGCAAATAAAAGTTTTAGAGAATTAAATTCTGCGTCTAGCACATTAAGAATTTTTAAATTAGCTTTTTGCATAAACTAGGTATCTAAATTTAAATATTATATATTTTTTTATTTAAGTTTGCTATGGATTAGAACAAAAAATACAAGATTTAATGTCAAATATGTGCAATTAAAAAAATATCTACAGTTTAATACGCGTACAAGGAAGTCATGTGGTGCCCACATCAGATTTTTTTAGAAGTAAAATTATTAATTGTTTTACAAGAGTTTAAAGTAAAATTTTGACTAGAAAAAGAATATAAATTTAAAAAATAATGTAAAAGAGTTTGACATTTGTGGTTTGCAATAGTTATTTGTATCATTAGGCCAGAAACTGTAGTTTTACGAGTGCGAATATATTTTTGACAGGTCAAGCCAAATGCAAGACTGACAAATTTTGAGTCCTCACAAAACAATGTCTGGACGTGTGACCCACAACATTTTTCGAGGCGATTTAAATGAAATTATTGATATATTTGTCAAATATTCAATACTAAGAAATTTTATGTTGACATCAAAACATTTGTAAACAAGGACACGAGAGTTAAATAAATATAAACAATTCATATGTTTTCTTAAAAAACAAAATTGTGACATTCGTAAGATGAAATTTTATAATGTCTACTCCAGCACATATTAAAGAAGTTGTCGAGAATGTTATTATTAATTTATTGTAAGAAACATCCACTACTCTGAAAGACATTTTTTGTTGGTTGTATACAGCAACTGCAAATTTAATTTTAGTTTACAATAAACAATTTTGGTAAAAACGTCCAAGTAATTAATTCATAAATCTGTTATTGACAGTCAGTTGATATCAGTGCTAACTTTACCCAATTCCCTTATATTTGCTAGACTAGGCCTAAAACAGGATATATGTAAAACAATTTATTTTAGTTATATAAGGCTTTACTTTATTTAAATAATAGAGAACTTTCACTAATATAAATTTTATTGAGAAGATAATGTTTACACTATGAAATTTGGAAGAAGAATGAAAATAAATATATAGTTGCCAGAAAAGTAAACAAACAATAGAGCAATAATCAGAAGTTACTTGGAGACAAAATAATGTAACGTCGCCAAACTACTTGATAGCGACGCTACAATATATGGACGATTTGTAATTATGCAAAACTAATGTTTCTGGAGAGAGACACGAAAAATCTGCAATTGTTCACTTTCTATTACTAAATGACGTTCAAAATATATACTTTGTTAAATAACAGTTATTTGTATAGGCCGTGAAATATCTCTTTGGCGTATCAAAAAATAAACTTGTCGGGTGAGGCTAGTCAAGGCAGACTACATTCTGAGTAACCTAAATTTGGCGGAAAAGATATAAACAATATTTTTTATGTTCAACAGCACCATGACTACTTATGGATGACAATGTTTACTATCCATAAAATGGTACTTTATTTAAGTTGCGTTTATTAAACAAACAAGAGGTCGTGCATTCAAATCTTACCGACTTTAACTTATATAAAAAAGACGATTATATTCCACTATAATCTGTAGCTACCTGTACTTCAATTGGAATTTAGTTGTCCAGTAATTATTTCCCTCACTAGTAAGGTAAATTATTTACTTTCATCGCTAGTGAGGGAAACGGTTATTATCACAACTAAATTAAATAATATATTAATTAAAATATATATATATCATAACGCCTTTTACCAATTACTGGGTAGTAAGCATATCTTGGTAAGTGATATATTTCTTCGCATGAAGTGCGGTTACCAGCCGTAAAATCACGGCCTTCAAAGATATTAGTGGAGGGGGAGCCACAGGGGTAGATTTAAATTGGTGAAAGTTATTTGTCGGCTGTAGGGATCGAACCAGGATTTTCAAGATTCACAGGCCGACTCGATACCAATGTATCATTTAGATTTTCAATATTTATTAAGAAAACACAAACATATTATTGATACGTTGCTATGATTTGAAGCCTACTGATGAGAAATATAAACAAATCATTTGTTTCTTGATAAATACAAATTTTAAAACCACTTTTCATTTAAACTTTACCTCCCTAACATTACAAGTTGCTATCTCCCAATTAACACTCCTCTTCTCACCTCCACATATCCTAGATTCATTTCAACCCCCAACTCTCCAACGCCTTGTTACTTGTCATCGACGTTCACCATTCGACTGAGTTTTACGACACTGTTAAAGTGTGTATCCGCGATATTTACGAGGCGATACACATAGTGGCAGCAGGGAATGACACCGATGCTCTACTCCAGTCTAGTGTGCTGCCACTGCTGTGATGCAGGAACAATCGATAGCTTGGTTTTGTGCTTAGGAAGAGAAGGAAGATATAGATGAGGTTGTTTATTTTTAGGACGACAGCGTGTGAGGAATTCATTGAATTTTGAAGAGACATATGTAAATTTAAGGTTGTTAAGCTTCAACTTATAAATGAAATAGTTATTTGTATATCAAGGAAAGAAAGTGAGATATTTTTTCTTGAAAAAACAGTTTTATTTTCCGAGCCGAAGACGAAGTATATAAAGCCACTGACGAAAATATTACACTTTCTTCATGAAAACTTGTGAAAATTACATTTTTCTACTTCCGTTAGGAAATAGACATTTTATTTCATTTATTTGAGTTAGGTAATGAACTGAATTATTTAACTAGTGAAATAATGAGGTAACGTAGCAACAGATATCTTGGTAGACGAATTCTGATGTTATTATTTTATTTTTTGAATTTATAACTGTCATTAATATGTCAAAATTTCATAATTTCAAAAACGCTCTTTCGTATTTATTAGAACGGAAGTAGAAAAAATATTGTATGACACTAGTAAGGAAATAAGGTTATTACCTTACTTATGTGTTTACATAACTCGGCTACGCCTCGTTCTGCAAATTTCACATGCGTAAGGTAATAACCTTCATTTCCTTACTAGTTTCATAAATAGCTATTTCCTTACTGAATTTAATTGCGATTGTAACCGTATTTCTCACTAGTGATGAAAGTAAATAACTTTCTTTACTAGTGAGGAAAATGGTTTACTATTACTAAATTAAGTGCGGGAAATATCATTTAACATGATAACCAAGGAAACGTAATGTGTATTTGCAAATACAATATCTTTCATCTATATAAATAATTAATTTCTTGTATCGTAAACATAAAAATGTAATTATCACGTTTAATGTTGAAAAAAATAGTAGGTTCTTTATGTATATTCTTTACATTGTTCAGAATCTTTTTGTTTTCTTTCGGAATCTTAAATTTATTTAGTTTTTTATTGTTTTTGTTTAAATAAAAATAAATGTATTTACAAGAATGAAAAGAGACAATTGTAGGAGGCGTTCCGATTAATGAAATTTTCCATTTTGATCCTTACTTTTTCTTAAAGAAGAAAAATCGTACTTTTTTCTTTCAATTGAAGAAAGAAAATGTCACCTTCTGACAGGTTTATAGAAAGCAACTCAGCGAAAAATGACACTTTCTTCAGGAGATGAACAAATAATATTTTCACTTCCCTATCTGAAAATGAAATTGTAAGTTTTTTATGTGGTGTTCTGATTCATTTCAAGCCCTACTTTCTTCCCTAGTATGAAATGTATCACTTTCTTCTTTCAATTGAGGGAAGAAACTTTAATATTCTGACAGAATTGTAAAAAAAAAATACAATTGTATGTAAATGGTTCCGATTTAACTAAAAGTTATAAATCATAAATTGACTGCTACATTGAAAGCTTTTTTTAGAAACTATAATACTTGTAGTGATATATCTTGTATGTAGAATGGAATTCTGAATAAGCTTTCTTGAAGAATAATATAGATAAGTTTGACAAACACCATCTTTCATATTTGAAGCCATGTAGAACCGCCAGTATAAATTAAAAATACATAGAAGAGCATAAGTAAATTTGTATTCAAACGAGTAATGAAAATCTATGGCGAAAGCAGAAACCTCCTTGTATGTTCCTATTTTAACTACCACATTTAATATTTATAGCCCGACGTTTTCGAATGAGCTCTGAGAACAGTTTACAAAAAACTTTAGATCTTCTGCAACGCTCAACGTTTAATATTTGATTTATAAGCGTGAATATAAATTATTTAATACGTACGATACGAAGAGATACATGGAACACTTGTTTGACAGTTGGAAGGGAGAATGTATCTTTACTGCTTGAAAAAAACTTCCCCGTTGGGCAAAAACTGACAAATTATTTATGAAATATATTGCTAAACATGGCCTCGTTCACGCATAACATAATACGTGGCTATGAAGAATGGAAGTTCTTTTTTACCTGCTATCCATCAATATTTAATTATTTTTCTATACCCCGGAACGGGTTAAGTATTTTTTAGTGATGGGCGAATATCAAATTTCTCGAATTCGAATATCGAATACGAATATTAATCAGATCTCGAATATTCGAGGTACTCGAATATTCGAATACTCCTAAAATTTAATTTATTTATTATTAATAATTATTTAATTACGTCCTTTTCATTATTTGAATGAAATTGTTAAGATAAAATAAAATTAAAACAAAAAGTACAAACAAAAAAGAAAAAGACGAAAACTTCAAATTTAAGGTGAAAAGTACGGGCTGATGTTGGCGAAAAACTAATTTGAAATATGGTACGTCTTCATGGTTTTGAGACAAAATATACGTTATTAATAACTTCAAAGTATTGTAATAGCTTTCAGTTTATGTACAAATGATAAAGGAAAACAGTCAAAAATTAAGGTCAACATATAGCGCGATATTCGAGGTATTCGAATGTTCGCTATACTGACGTTAATATTCGAAAATCTCGAATATCGAATAATGTCAATATTCGCGGCATTCGACTATTCGCGGATGATATTCGCCCATCTCTAGTATTTTTAAATTAAATGGAATATCAAAAACCATTTTTACAGAGGAATCTTTTTAAATAATTTAAATAATATATTGTGAAATAAATGTTACAATTCGTCATGGCAAACAGACACATCTTTTAGCTCTCATTGCTCATATATGTATCATTAAAATTTACTTTTTTATGATAAAATAATCAAACAATAAAACACTTTTTCTACGATTGCTATGAAAAATTGACAATTACGCTCTCATTTGTCATTGTAAAGTAAAGAGGAACAATCGAAAAAAGATATTAATAGTTACCAGTAATACAAACAAATCAGAAACTTGTCATATTGACAGTTGACAGAACGAATTTATTTTCAGTACGTATAAGTTTTTAAATAATTTTAAAATGCAATCGTAGAAAAAATTATGTGTGTATCACGAGCGTAAAGTGTCTTTGTTCCACTTACACTATTGTAGCGTTTGTCTTCGGCTCGCTCTGCAATTACCGTGTTCGAGTAACAAAGAATCACATTAGGTTCTTAATACACAAATAACTATTTCTTTTTATTTAAATTAAAGATATTTAGTTTCAGAATGATATTGATATTATGAAACTTTTAATCTAACTTATAAATATCAAAATAATTTAAAATGTTTTTTATCTGTGTTTTCAACTTTGAAAATGTTTATTTCTTTTTTAATAATAATTTTTAAATGAAAAGCGATATAGGAAAAATAGTAGGAAAGACACGTATTACTGCTTAGTAAAAATAAAATAAAAGAAATAAATATATCATCACGCCTTTTACCCATTGCTGGATGTGGCACTCTGCCAAAGCAGATCTCGGTAAGTGGTACATTTCTTCGCGTGAAGTGCGGTTACCAGCCGTCAAATCACGCCCCCCAAAGATGTTAGTGGAGAGGGAGCCACAGAGGTAGATTTAATTTGGTGAAAATTGTTTGTCGGCTGTGGGGATCGAACCAGGGCTCTCAAGATCCACAGAGCCACCTACCCTTAGAAGAAACATGGTTAAAAATGTATTAACCTTGTAGTAATATAGCATTAGGTTTGAAAGTTTGTATTTCTTTTCATGAAAGTTACAATCTTGTTTTTCTGCTGTGAGACAAAGATTCCGTTCTAAGAGTGAAGGAGAAAAGCTCATTTCATATCAGTGCTATCTGAATCAGAGTACAAACACATTGTTGCCTAATGTAAATGATTACAGTGTTGTAGTTCGCAAACTAGCACCGTTGGCGTGAAAATTTACATCGTTAAAGAGCTAGCACCAGCGACGCTTGGCAGATAGCATTTCGAATTCAGAATTTCGCGCGTCGTAAATATCCACCAACAACTTTACGTGCGCCTTTATATATGTAAATGCAGTGGCGTAGACGGAACACTTTAAAGGTGGGCGCGAACTCAAGTGATGAAATGGAAATACTCTGAATGTAATCAGCTGGGCGAGGAATTTATGAAGCCCGGAAATTTGGAAGTTTGGGGGTTTATGCGAATTTATTGGTGATCACAACTGGGGAAATTCCACAAACGGTTTTTCTACATATACAAATATTTATTTTGCTTGTACCTACTTTGTTACAAACGAATTCATCCTTTACTTCTACTAAGGAAATAACTAACATTTATTGTCATGCAATTAATAAACAAAGCTGATATTCTGAATTCAACTATGATTAATTAGAGCATTTTTTGTTTTAAATCTTCGTAAACAATTTGCATATTATGTGAGTCAAAAAATATCACGTTTTCATAATGTATTACGTACAAAATTTTATCTAATTCCGCTAAAATAATATTTAAAATACATAAAATTCTAGGTTTATGATAGCTTCATATATTTCAAAATCAATAAATAAATTTATCAAAGCGTTGCCGTGAAAATAAATGAATAAAATTTAAAGCTTGTCATCATTAAACATGAGTTCTGAATCCGAGACAGACCTTTCTTCTTATATCGATGAATCAGCTAATCACACATTAGCAAATTTATGTGAGTGAATAAGATAAAAAGTACGTAAATGGACAAACTTTAGCAAATCTCTTTCTACCTCCTTGTACGAAGTAAAGGAAGTATTGTAATCGGGAAAATTTTCGGTTCTCAGATTTCAGTGGAAATACGCATTTTGGCCCTCCCTGAATCCATTTTGTCTAATTTCGTCGTGACGTCTGTACGTACGTATGTATCTCGCATAACTCAAAAACTCAAAATTTTATATTTAGGACTGTATATAACATCTAGTTGTACACCTTCCTTTTTGGTCATTATATAACTTCCAGAAGTGGTACTTTACTTGAAGCCTATAATAGATTTTCATGAAAAACTATATTCAAATATAATTTAATACTTTCCAAATTTGGTATATAAGACTACTATATCAATGGAAATAACATAATAGATTTTGGTTAAAATGGACTAACCGGAAGTGACACATTACATAAAGTTGCTAACAGTTTTCCTTGAAAAAAAATGGTATTATTTTAATTTTAGAAATAAATGCTGCAAATAAAAGTTTTAGAGAATTAAATTCTGCGTCTAGCACATTAAGAATTTTTAAATTAGCCTTTTGCATAAGCGAGATATCTAAATTTAAATATTATATATTTTTTGTTTTTTTTTAAATTAAGTTTGCTATGGATTACAACAAAAAATATAAAATAAAAGATTTAATGTCAAATATGTGCAATTAAAAAAATATCTATAGTTTAATACACGTACAAGGAAGTCATGTGGTGTCCACATCAGATTTTTTAAAGTGAATGAGATAAAAAGTACGTAAATGGACAAACTTGTCATATAGATTTGGAATGTATAAATTGGGCATAATAAACAATGAGTTCAAATTAATTAGGTCACATTAAAGTCCAATTGATTATAAATAGCAGCAAAGCAAACTTTTAAATCCGCAAATAATAATTTATTTAGTCCCAAACCGCATACATTAAACAATTAATAACAGTAAAATGATAACCCATATTTCGTTAGTTATTTAAATATTATAAATTCATTTATTTCCCGTCATTCAAATAAACGAATTCATCCGTTAAATTGAAATTATCGTGCAAGCCGACAAGTTTCACTTTCAACCGTCGCTGCCAATAATTAAATAAACCAGCACCAATATTTAATTGAATTTCAATAATTCACCTCACAAATGAAAAACAAGAGTTAATCGACGCATTATTCGCAGACATTAGTGCGGCCTGTATGTTTCACTAACGCATTAAAATCGTCGTTAATCTAAATCTACGTGTTAGTTGTTGTATTAGTGGTTCTAATTGTATCCGAGCAATTGCGATTGTATACAGTTGCCGCAGACGAGAATGTTGAGATATAAATTATCGTTAATAGTGACAATTTGCGTTCAACTGTTTGTGGTAGATATTTGTTGGGTTGTCTCTTCTGGAATCTGATTATCCTTGATTATGATTAGTTATGTGTGGTTTGCGGGAACCGTATGCATCTAAAACTATTTCAAATATCCATACTCCATCAGCAGAAAGTCACATTATTTCACGGTTACATACAATAGCTTCTGTTACAGGTATACATTGAATTTTTTTTCTACAATTGTCAAAAATTTGTCTTTTTTTACTAATATCAATATGCGAAATTACAGGCGCGGTGGCCGAGCGTGTTAAGGCACATCTTTTAGCTGCGGCGAGCATGACAACACCTAAAACTTGTAAACATGTATTTTAAAAACAATAATAAAGACCATTATTACAAAAAAAAAACATCTTTTAGCATACTGTGACGTCACCCGAACCAAGGTTCGTCAGTTCGAATCCGCCTGTCGTCAATGTGTGATTTGTCGTAAAAATATAAAAATACAGTTACATGTATTATCACACTCGGGTGCTATAAGCTAGTCACTTATACGCCTTAAATAATCTGACTAAAGAAACCGGCAGTACGGCAGTGTAAAAACTGCGGCTCGGTGTGCCCGGCCCCTATGTTCCGAAACGGAATGATGGGACTATATATATAATATGCGAAATTTACATTTCAATGACAATGCGTATTTTGTGCATTATTTTGCTCTGTTTTGCATTCTAGTGAGCAAAATGAGTATTTTACGCACGCCCCCAAATTATTTGTTGTCAGGTTCCATTAGTTACAACACATCAATAGTATCAAATTCATATGATTATTGTATGTTTCTCTTCAATGTACTTAAATAAATCAATAATTATTGTAGTATTATTCTTTATTTACAGTTATAGAAAATAGTTATTTGTGTATTAAGAGCGTAAAGTGATTCTTTGGTACTCGAGCACGGTAATTGCAGCGCGAGCCGAAGGCGAGAGCTTCAATAGTGTAAGTGGAACAAAGACACTTTACGCTCGTGATACACACATAATTTTTTCTACGATTGCATCTTAAAATTATTTAAAAACGTATACGTATTTAAAATAAATTCATTCTGTCTACTGTCAATATGACAAGTTTCTGTTTTGTTTGTATCCGTGGTAACTATTCAACGTCTTTTTCGCGCGTTGCCATTGGAGACGCGCAAAAAAGATATTTTTCAATTGTTACACAGAAAACGTCAACTTTACGATGACAAATGAGAGCATAATTGTCAACTTTTCATAGCAATCGTAGAATAATGTTATTTTTATTTTTTGGCGTATTCGAATGACTTTTTTGTCTCGACCTGCGGTCTTGACTAAAAGTAGCATTTTCATACGCATTTTGCGCGTTGAATACAAAAATAACTATTATTTACGAAATCGTATAATAATAATCTACTTTATCTTTATAAAATTGTAGTGAAAAGTACCACTTTAGCTCCGATTTTTCACCCAATCGAAGTACTGCCGATCCAAGGAGTATGTTGGAAATAAATAGAAAAGACAAAATATGTAACATTGAAATAAGAGGAAGAACAAACATAGTAGATGTCACGAGCAGAATAAAGCAACTGAAATTGTCCTGGACCGGCTATATTATGAGATTCAAGGACGACAGATGGACAAAAAATACGAGTACCACTAAATGGATTCCATTAAACAATAAGCGACATAATCCACTTCATTTATTCTAATTAATATGTTATTGTTTTATTCTTGTGTCCATTTTCACCAACTGATCTCTTACCAATAAATTATTTTGTTATTATTTTTATTAAATTTAAATACAAACGTCTCTTGAAAAAATTATAAAAACAAATTTAACCTGGAGATAGCCTGAAACCCGGAATTTCTCGGTCAAATCCGGAGAGGTGGCAACATTGTAATATTAAAAGTTAGCATTAACTTATCGATCATTAATAGATAATGATGCATTTAAAGAATATATGAGAAAATGTTTTGTTATTTACAATTAATTCTCAGAATTGAACTTTAATAGTATTATTTATATTTACTGTCATTCTGAATAATTTTTACTGGTGTAATTATTATTTTTCTTTTTTTTTTGGTCAAATCTTTAAAACCCACTGAATAAAACACCGTGTTCCTTTGGTACGTGAATGTCTACACAACCACGCATTTTTTTTTGAAAATATGCAAATAGAGCATCTCTTGTACATTACCTACAGGCTAAAGGATTTAAAATCTCTACTGTGCTCGCACAAGCAATTTAATTAGCCTAAACGCGCTGGTACAATCTGCCCCGTGTTGGCCTGTTTGACACCCCTGCCGCCCCTGGTCGTGCTTACCTTACCAGGGTGGTTAATGCAGAACAGTGGTCCCTAAACTTTATATGAGCGAAATTTGTGATCATATTTTACGCGACCATAAAAGGAACTTAAAATATACTGTGTCGCAAAAGTAGTAAAAAGTTTGTTAATTTAAACATTTTGTTGTAGTTTGAATAAATGTAAGACAACGTCTTTTACCCAATTCTGGGTAGGATAACTCAGCAAATTAAAATAAATTATAATAATTTATTTATACCTGGTTTTATAAAGGACGAAATAAAAATGTATTTTAATTAACAAATATACATCAATTTTAGATAAAATAAATATACCACCATGCCTTTTAAGCATAACTGGATGTGGCACTGTCCTATAGCAGATCTTGGTAAGTAATATATTTAAGGGCGTGAAGTGCGGTTACCAGCCGTCAAATCACGCCCCGCAAAGATGTTAGTGAAGGGGGAGCCACAAGAGTAATTTTTATTGGTTGTAAGAATATAAAGTAACTACTTCGTTCGTTTGAATGAGTTAATTTCATTTACTTTAGTAATACATTAATTTGGCATTTATAAAACCGGACATAATATACTTCTTTTTTTTACTTTGCGTCATTTATGTAATCAAAATTTTATAATTTTAATTACTAAAAAGATTGAACTACAATCTAGTGATATATAACATAAATTTTGACGTTTTTCAACTGCAAACTTAGAAGAATATACTTGAAATTTTTAAACTTTTCTATTTACTTCAAATGTGTATAGTAATTTAGTAATTTCCGTGCAAATTATGCAGTTATAATGTAAAACCTGAAAATAAAAATATTGATATTTTTATGATTTAAATTTAAATTTCTTAGTAAATAACATTATAGTTATTTACGTAATCAGTTATGAAAAGGTTGATATTGTTTAATGAACATAATATTTGGCAAAACGAGCGAAGCGAGTTTTGCAAATTTTGTGAGGCCAACAATATCACGTTTTCATAACGTATTACGTACAAAATTTTATCTAATTCCGCTAAAATAATTTTTAAAATACATAAAATTCTAGGTTTATGACAGCTTAATATATTTCAAAATCAATAAATAAATTTACCAAAGCGTTGTCGTGAAAATAAATGAATAAAATTTAAAGCTTGTCATCATTAAAAATGAGTTCTGAATCCGAGACAGACCTTCCTTTTGATATCGAAGTATCTGCAAAATTTGCCCGTGAACTGTTTAATACCAGAACAATTATTATATGTATATAAATCTTAAAAATTTTAATAAATATTTTTTTCAGGCAAAGAATTTTTTACTCTTGAATGACATTTATGAAAAAAATGACATTTCATAACATCAAAAATTGATGTAAAACAGGACTTCTCATAACGGAATTAAGTAAAATAATTATCTATCGTTGGAAATACTTTTAAATTGTCCGTCAGTACGGTGGTGTGGATAGCGATACGGAATTCAAATCCGGAGATCCCGAGTTCGAATCGCACTCAAGCTAAAAATTATATAAATTATCACACTGCGGCTCGGTGAGTGCGGACCCTGTACTGTAATTGGGATTAAATTCCTGTTGTACAGCGTAACATAAATAAATAAATAAAAGAACATTTTTAAATATTTAAGGTTATCATTTTAAAATGACATTTCCCATATATGGCTGAGTTGTATTACCAATCTTGAAAAATACAAAGTTACCAAAAGCTTTCATTGTTATTTTGTTTTTGGTACAATAATGGACCGATTGTGAACTCAAAGCATTAAAACAGTATTTATTTTTTGTCAATCATTTTAGATTCGACAAATTATTAATTTTAGCAAAGGAACACGCGTTCGTGTTGCCTGTCAAAATTATCGAAATGACTAGCGCTGAGAGAAAATTACTGTTGATAATGTAGTTATTTTCTAAAGCGAAATTTTCAGAAAACATTTTGAGGATAACTGTTATAACGCCGGTGTGCGCTTAACAATTTACGTTGTCTAAACTTAATGTATTCTAATTAATAATTAACATACTCGCATTAAGGTTTGTTGCCGGAATCTTATGGGAATCGTATATAAAATCTTACGCTTCTTCTGCATGGTAATAGGGGTGCTTTTATAGCTGATTGCTGGTTTTATGAAACAATTTAGTTATTGAGTCATCAAGATGAAAATTGCTTTGTAATATCATTATGTCGTAAGGTTTCAAACGGTAATTTTCTAATCTTCATCGAGATTAGATTTTTAAAATTTATTGGTACTGATCCAGGTGTCAACAATGTAAAGAGATCACTTTAAAACAAGGATATGGCCAACTACTGTATTAATATTAAACTTGAAGCCATTTCGGAAATTTGTTACTTCATACATTTTATGTATCGTAAAATATAAAAGCAAGTATTACACCTTTCTTTATAGATTGATTTTAAAAATAAACATTTTTAAAGTTTCTTTATTTATTATACTCTGCAAATAAATATATCTTAACAGATTTACCCATTACTGGGTGTAGAACTCTGCTGTTACACATCATATAGAGTGCCATAAAAAAGAACGTATATCTGAAATTTATTAGGTAATTATCTATCATAATTGGCAACGAAAAATTTCACCAATTGTGTAACTTTTTAGTCAAATAAATGTAATTGTATCTGTAGCATTTATTTATTATTTTATTTACTAATTATTTATTGTTTATTATATATTTGTTTATAGTTAGAATACCGTGTTATACAAAATCTAGTTTTCATATTATTTTTATTTATTATTCATTGTTATAGTCTTTGTTTGATGTTTGCTTGATGAGTAAAATAAAAAATAAATAACATAATTTTTCACAACTCAAATAGTAAACATCATAAATCTTGTTGTAGTGTCTGTATAGAATATTAAATATTTTTTGGTGTTTTGAATTGAATGTTATTGTCTATTTATTAATAATTATCATATATAAGAAGAATTTAACATATCAAATATAAATATGTCATGAATTTGCATCTTTAAACAATTGTTTACTTGCTTTTCTCACTTAGTTTATAAATTTTTCTCTGTTATAATTTGTATGGGCATTTGAATAGTAAAGAACTATTTATTTAGCTCTATCTCTAGGGGTTATGAGACTTTTAACGGGCTAGACCTTTTAAAAATTATAACGGGCTGTTGACATTGGTTATCATGACAACATATCTAATTTGAAACATAAATATCTTTTGATTAAACAAAATTTGTCACATTTTCAAAGTCTACCTTGATTGAACATTTTAGTTATTACGTTATACTATTGCAATTAATTTTATTAAATATACATATATTGCGGTTCAAATGTCCATGAAACATTGTACAATGCTCGACCGTTACCTGAAATTTACAGGCTCACACAGCTATCGCTCGCCTGTAAACTTTCTATGCTCGCCTGTAAATTTCTGTATAACGGTCTTGCAATGTAAATAACTAATTTAGTTTGTTTATTTTTGTGATTTAACGGCTGGTAACCGCACTTCACGCGTAAAAATATATCGCTCACCGAGATCTGTTACGGCAGAGTGCCACACCCATAATGAGTAAAAGGCGTGATGATATATTTATTTATTTATTTTATGTAAAAATGAATTTTACTAAAGATGAATTAGTTAAAATTGTATTTATTCTTGGTGAATTGGGGTGAGAAGGTTAAAATTATTCCCGTACTCTGACGGCACATATCCTAGGTATACCACCGACTGCGAGTTTATTCTAAAACTAATTAATTATTTCGTAAATTAACGAAGTTCAATTGACTAATTGTTGCGTGAATGGGGATGTTTACTAAACCTTCTTCAATGATAATATTAAAAATTAATCGATGAAATAAAGTACGGTAGTACACCTATAGCGCGTATCTGGATTTTATAGCTTCGTAAATCTTTTAAAAGCGAAGTAAGCAATACAAGAGTTAGTGGTTAATGTTTTGGAAAAAGCAGTAGTAAGCTTTGGAAACACTTGCTTTATTTCGTTCATTAGGTCAGTGCTCTTGATCTGCTGCTAACGCTTTGCTGGTCCAGCGGAGAATTGAATTTTGCTGCTTTGAACAGAATTTTACCAATAAACGATAGTTTTTTGTCGCACTATTGCGGACAGATTTGGGATTGTTATATCAGCAGAACTACACTTTTATTTCAAACAATAATTTCTTTTGTCTGTACATATTTCGTAATTTGATAAGGTTCTGCAGAAATTTTTTATTGCTATATAAAACAAATAAAATAGAAGCAACCATCATTGGTTTTATTTAGTAATTTGATATTGTTTGAGGTTCGACATGAAATAAAAGAGACAGAAATTCTCCAGCTTTAGATAAAAGATTTAGGGACATATATTTTATATCATTTTCAATGAACACTCTTCTTTCAAACTATTTTTGATTTATTTGTTTTAGTTTCATTATAGTAAAGTTGTGATCGAGTGATAATGAGTTTTTCAAATTATGCCTATGGCACACTGGTCGAAGAGCATCCTAAAAGTTTAAGTTGAAGGAGAATTAAATTTTCTATTTCTTGTATAAAGCATTTTTGTCTACAATAATTTAAAATCAGTTAACAACAGAAAATACAAGACATCTAATGTATTAAAATATTTAGTTAAAAAATTATATTTATTTATTTATTTATGTTACACTGTACAACAGGAATTTAATCCCAATTACAGTACAGGGTCCGCACTCACCGAGCCACAGTGTGGTAGATCATATAATTTTTAGCTTGAGTGAAATTCGAATTCCATATCGCTATCCTCACCACCGTACTGAGGCAAAAATACTCTTGCATTTCGCCTCATCATGTAACAAAAATGAGAGGTGGGACTAAGAATGATATAATAATAGAAAATCTATCGATATAAAAACTACGAAAGCGGGAATCTTGCACAAAATCTCGTACATTCATAAACAACGAAAAATTCCGATTTTGTATAATATCCAAGACAATATCTAAAAGACTAAATGAGACATAAAGATGTGTTCAACGGCATTGAATTTTCTTATAATAACTTTCAGCAATGTTCTTTTTTTAAAAAAAATCACCATAATTTTCTCAGTAAACAGTTTCTGATCAATATTTCAAAAAATTAAGAAAATATATGTATTTGAATTGAGCAGATCAAAATACACATTTGTGTACATTTTCGTTAGAATAACAACAAAGACAAAATTAATTGTCATCCATACACTTGGTGAGCGAAACGCGTCTATGGTTACTAACTGTGCTGGCCAGCCTCTGACGATGCCCTCATAAGGTGACTTGGAGGCTGAATTATGTGAGACTTAGCCAAGTGTTTAGTTTATATTTTATTTTTCGTTAGAATATTCGTCCGAGAAGCAACAGTCTGAAATTAACCTAAAATCTAACAATTTTCTTATAAGTCAATTCGGACACGAGGAATTCAATACCGTTGAGTACATCATCATATCTAGTTTAGTTTTTAAAATATAGGCTGCGGAAAAGTTTAATCTTTACCTCATCAGATTTAGTACTTTTCCGAGGCGATATTTCAAAAACTAATCGAGAAATTAAGATGCGTAGAAACTCAACTTAAACCTTAAGATATTTTCAAAAAAATTAATCGTATAATATTGCTTTTAAGTTTATTCGGACGTGAGAAATGTAATGCCGTTTAGATTTAATTTCAGCAAGACACTCTGAAGACTGTCACGAAAGAACGAGGCCAGAAACAGTATATTTTATGCGAGAGTAAGATCGATATTGCTAATATAAAATGACTCGAGATCGATATATTGTATTTCTTCATGCATCACTAGATATTCTTGAAAGCCCTGCCCTACCTAGTTGCAACACTGCCACAGGACAATACCTTCTCTTCATCCTATAGTCTCAATACGCCCCATAGTTTCCTATCATCCCGTAGGCAAAGTCCGGTGCCCGGATTCCTCCGGTTTAATGCTAATGCCGCCATATAAGTTCAGAGGGCGGTCTTCGGCCAGTGATTCGGCATGGAGTGCGGTCTGAAGATAATTGTTTGCGAACCAAGGGACTAATTGAAATAATTACCATTTCTGTAAACACAATACGCGGTCGTGTACAATCCAGTTTCAGCCGGCGGCTTTGATAAACACCGCTCGCCCCGCACTAAAGGGATGATAATGCCCATGTGCAGGTGAGAACCAGTGCCGTACGCAAGGTATTTGCATAATTGGGAAATTGGAACTAGGTTGATCGAGGAGTGATAGTGTTTATTGTGAATTATACTGTTTGCAACTAATTTCAAACTTATGTTCTATTTATTTATTTATTAATTCGAACAGGCAATCGCCCAAAAATACAATATGTGCGTATAAGTAGCACGACTTTACATATTTCATTTCACATGTAACATAGGATACAGGTCATTTCTCAGGAGAAATCATTTAATAGCATATTTTTGGTTAAGTCTATAAATCTGGTTAACGTGGTTGAAATCAAGTCACTGGTTACATCATTAATATTAAAATTTAAACTATTAAAGCGCCGACATATTCTCCATAAAGGAACATGAAACCAGTAGTTAGCGTTACAATGAGAAATACAAAATATAGGTTGAGCATTTCTCAGATTCCGTGACGGAATCTGCCAAGACAGTTTAGATAATAAAAACGGACAGTCGATGTTGTTATTAATTAATTTAAATAAAAATAATGTATCATTGTAATTGATATTTATATATTTATTTATGTTACACTGTACAACAGGAATTTAATCCCAATTACAGGACAGGGACAGGAATCTGGGGATCTTCGGATTCGAATGCTGTAACTACTGTACGAGTACTTGTCAAATATGACAAAAATTTATTAAGAATAATATTAAATGTAATTGAGGAACAGTCTACAAACATGCAGCACACAAGTAAAATTGAAAAAAACACCCCTAAAAATATGCTATTGGCTAACATGCAATTGAGTTTCGTCATGGTACGAGTATTATTTTGAAGAAACGAAGACCGTCTTAAGAGCTAAGTTTTTGAATACTAAATCACCTCAAGAAGCAATTGAAATACAAGAACATCTTAATAATTTCAAACAATGCAAATTGAAACTAAATGTATAAACATTTCTGGGTGTGACACTTTGTCGTAGCATATCTCGGTAAGTGATACATTTCTTCGCGTGAAGTGCGGTTACCAGCCGTTTAATCACGGCCCTCAAAGATGTTAGTGGAAGGGTAATTTTAATGTGGTTAAAATTGTTTGACGGCTTTGCGAATCATCCTGCGGTCTCAAATTCACAGGTTGACTTGATACCACTGAGCGATCTACCTCGTTGAATAAAATATAATTTAGAATATCTAATTTGCTGTATCTTAGTTACAAGTTTTAATTACTTATTTATATTACCTATTTTAAAGTACAATCAGTGTACTTAAAGTTAATATTTAAACTAAAAATTATTTCTTATTTAGATTCTACTTACAACTTAAAATAGTTATTCATGTAACTATTGTTAAAGGATGTGCTACTTTATTATAAAAATGTCACTTTAATACGAGTTGCTTACACTATTTTAGTATGATCGTAAAATAAAATAAATAAATAAATATATCATCACGCCTATTACTCATTACTGGGTGTGGCACTCTGCTGAAATAGATCTCGGTAAGTGATATATTTCTTCGCGTGAAGTGTGGTTACCAGAAGTCAAATCACGGCCCTCAAAGATATTAGTGGACGGGGAGCCACAGGGGTAGATTTAATTTGGTGAAAATTGTTTGTCGGCTGTGGGGATCGGAACCAGGGTTCTCAAGATCCACAGGGCGACTCGATACCACTGAGCCACCTACCCATTAGTATGATCATGTTTTAACAAATTAATCTAATTTAACTTATTACATTTCTAACTCCAAAAATATTTAAGTAAAATACTAGTACTGCCACTGCGTAAACTGTACTATAATTACAAAACCGTCATCAAAAATAAATACCTGAAAAGGAGGAAAAGATCCACGGAAGCATAACAAATCTACCCGCATGTGTAATGAAGTAATTACACACTTCAGATTTCAGGAAGGTCTGCTATCAAATATTAATTATCTCACAACGAGCAGCATTGTTGTGAAGTGTGTTTTGTAAAACAATTAACAATCCCTTACCGAGGGGATATTCGGCAACATCGCAAGTAATTTCCTTGATTTACATGTATGTAGACTGACCCGAGTTTATATTCATCTTTTTGATATACTGTATGTTTGTGAAATGTTTTAATAGGAGATGGAATCATTTGAAATAATATTTTGCGAGAACCAACTTCGCTTGTTTATCAAAAGCTATCAGATATGTTTGTGATGCATCGTACTTTGAAGTTATTAACTATATATGAATAATTTTGAAGACTTCACAGTAAAGGATGGAGATTAAAATAATAAAAAGAATAAGCGTATGTTTGTAATTACTTACGATTTGAATCAATGATAAAAACAGCTTCAATATGAACTCACCTGTAACAAAAATATCGTAATTAACGAATGTAAATAAATAAATAAATATATCATTACGCCTTTTACCCATTACTGGGTGTGGCACTCTGCCTAAGCAGATGTCGGTAGGGGATATATTTCTTCACGATAATTGCTGTTACCAGCTGTCAAATCACGCCCGTCAAAGATGTTAGCGGAGGGGGAGTAACAAGGGTAGATTTAAATTGGTGAAAATTGTTTGTCGGCTGTGGGGATCGAACCAGGGTTCTCAAGATTCACAGGCCGACTCGATACCACTGAGCCATCTACCCCACAACAACGAATGTACAACTTATAATTATAAGAAACATAGTGTGCTAGAATGAAAGGGGACTAAATTGTGATATTCAACTAATAAGAGATGGCGATGATCACAATAGCTGGTAGCGCAAGCTCTATTTTTGGGTGTTTTAAGAGCACGGTTTTAACATGTTAAAGATAGCTAAAACACTCAAAAACAGTTGGTCTACATAAGCTTAGCATTGCTTTCACTTGTATTTCTTTAATTTTGTGTTTGCTACTAATGTTTTATTATTAATTTATATAGAATATAGTTCTATGTTGTCCTTCGTTGTAGTTTTAGTATTAGTTTCATTTATCGTTTAACTTTTAGGTACAAATTTAAGTATATAGGTCACAGGTTCTTTTAATAGTGTAGGATTTTTTTAGTAGAAATTAGTTCTTTAGTATAATATTAGTTAATTAAAGTTTTATTATCTTTATTATTGTAAATATTAGTTGTATTATCAATCATTTTTATTTATTTCTCAAGTACTTAGTTATTAGGTTACTAGTAATGTATATTTTTGTTGTAGTTTAGATTTTTGCAACTAGGAGCGAATTCTTATTTAAAAATCTTAATAGCAACTAATTTATTTTAGCTATTAAGTGGTCCTAAATTAATGTAGAGACAAATTTTTATATCCAATTTTATATTGATCATGAAAATCGTATTTATCACCACGCCTTTTATGCATTACAAGGTGTGGCATTCTGCCACAGCAGATATCGGTAAATGATATATTTATTCGCGTGAAGTGCGGTTATCAGCCGTGAAATAACGATTCTCAAATATGTTAGTTGGTGCCACATGGGTAGTTTTAATGTGGTGTAAAATGATTATTGACTGTAGCAATCGAACACAGGTACGCAAATTCATAAGCCGACTCGATACCACTGAATCTCTTGCTTTATAAAAAATTGTGTAAAAAAAATCATGAAAATAAAGTAAATATTTCATTCACAAAGGGTTAATTTAATTTTTTAACCGTTTATATTTAATAAATATAAAATATAAAATAAATATATCATCACGCTTTTGACCCATTATTGGGTGTAGCACTCTCTCGGTAGGTGATATATTTCTTCGCAAGAAGTGCTGTTACCATTCGTAAAATCACGGCCCCCAAAGATGTTAGTGGAGGAGGAGCCACAGGGGTAGATTTAATTTGATGAAAATTGTTTGTCGGCTGTGGGAATCGAACCAGTGTTCTCAAGTTCCACAGACCGACTCGATACCACTGAGCCACCTACCCCATTATAAAATATTTATATTTATTTATATTTAATATCTAAGAGATTTAATAATAAACTATCAAAATTTTGAGATGTCAAAATAATTTCATTTCCATTAATGCTTACTGTTAGTTAAATAACAATTATAAATTCATATTTATAACAAATTATTAACAGTATTAGTCCAAAAAATTTCATATCTTTTCAATACAGTTTTTTATTCTAATTCAACTTTTTCGCGTAATTAACATCATGATTAGTTGATAATATTTTATGTAGCCCTAAACATACTAGCTGGTAGCACAAGCTTTGTTTTTCCTTGTTTTAAGAACAGTGTTTTTGAGTGTTTTAGCTATCTCTAACATGTTAAAACCCTGCTCTTAAAACACCCAAAAACAGAGCTTGTGCTACCAGCCCATGTCTCTGACAGTATTTCTTACCACAAAAATAGGTAACAATTATACGGATAGACTAATAAATTCTAGGAGTAAATGCTCAGTAATCTGCAGCTCATGATATCCTCGACTAATACACCCTAAATCGTAATTAAGAAGAACAAAACCTATAATCCAAATTGGATTATTAAGTAATGAATATAGAGGCCGAAGGCAGTTTCGTATGGACAAAGATTTCGGTTATTAACTCGTAATAATTTGAGGATGAGAATGAGGATAAGGGTTTGAGGTTAGGGCAAAGGACACGAGAGGGTTTGATAGTGAGAGGGAAAGTTGTGCCAATATCGTAGAGTTTACACTTCCGAGGCCCTTCGTGGAGAAAGCGAGGGGGTTGATCTGGACTCTGGTTTATTAATTATTGGATATCGTCATTAGGTTAACATTGTTTTCAAATCAATTTGAGATTGCGTGAACGACTTTGGAATGAATGGACGGGTATGTTATTTTTGACAAAAAATAATATATTTTATTACGATATTGTCGTTGTCAATAACTACGGAAGAAAAGAATATATATTTTAGTACAACATTTTAGTAGAACAGTAGAAAATATTGTATCTACACTTCGTGAGAGAAGTGAAAATATGCACTTCTCTCCCTTGGTGTATAATATACCATTTCTTTGATAATTTTTATTTATTTACTTTCAAAACAAGCGCAGAACGGTACTCCTAATTCTTCTTCATATTTAAAAAAAAATAAAAACCGCCATCTTCTTCATATTTTTTTTTAGATTCATTGTTAAAGGAGTGGAATAAGGGAAGCAGGAGATTATAAAAATATAATTTTACATGTTCCCGTGTCGTAATCACCACCCTGTATATCAAAGCCCAGTAATCCATTTTTCTTACAAAACTGAACCACTGTCAGCTTATCAAACTTTAAATTGATTATATTTTATTGTAGTTATTATTTATTATTATTATGGGGTAGATGGCTCAGCTGTATCGAGTCGGCCTGTAGATACGTCGTATGAGAACTCGGGTTTGATTCCCACAGCCGACAAACAATTTTCACCATATTAAAATTACTCCTGTGGCTCCCCCTTTACTAACATCTTTGATGGACGTGATTTCAGGGATGGTAACCGCACTTCATGCAAAGAAATATATCACTTGCTGAAATCTGCTGTGGTGTAGTGCTAAAAAGGCGTGATGATATATTTTATTTATTTTTATTTAGATCAACTTGCAGCATTATTATATATATGTATTAAAATCGTGTTTTAAGGACCCTAACCAAAAGTGCTTAAAAGTGGTTGAAGATTTAAGATAGTTCAAAGTAAAAGATAATTGCTCCTGACTAGTATAATTATTATTAATTGGATAAACTTGTAGCATTATTAATGTTGAAATCTGTAAAATTAAAAAAATAATCACATAACTCAAAGGCAATGTGAACAATACTTCAAGTAGGTCATGAGTGTTAATAAACACAGTTAAACGTCGAGTAACTCACAAACTTGTGCATATTGAATATCAGGGGAAATTCAGTGATTTAATTAGACACTAATCACACAACAGCGTCGACTTCATGTTTATCTTAGAGCTAATAGAACATTCTGCGGCTTTATAATAGACGGCACGGCGAATTCTATCAGCGCGGATAAATAAATAACAATTAAACTTAATATTAACTGCAATGTTAAAGGAGAAGTTTGGTGGATGCGGGTATTTGTTATTTAAATGTCTTGGAGGACGGTGGATTCGAAGCGGGTGGATTTATCTTGCAAGATATATGTATAAATAACCTGCGATGTTATCGATGTAAATTGACAAGTGATCATTGTTGTGTTATTGTTGTCAGTATGGTAATATTACCGTACAGACTACAGTTCTTACTTACTTACCAGCCTACTATTGTACATGTAAACATAGGTTTAATGTCCTGAAACCGGCAAAGTTATTTACTTTCATTACTAGTAAGAGAAATGGAGAATATAATTTTCACAAGTAATGTTGAAAATAATTATTGTTTCTACAACTGTCAAAATATACATTTTTTTCACTAATATCAAAACGCGAAGTACGTAATTTTGTCGTCATTTACATTACCATGGCAAAGTGTATTTTGCGCATTATTTTGCACTGTTTCGTATTTTAGTGCGCAAAATGAATATCTCACGCACGCTCCCAAATTATTTGTTGTTAGGTTTTACTAGTTACAACATATCAATAGTATCAAAATAATATTATTGTTAATTGTTTTCCTTCAATTTTATTAAATAAATCAATAATTATTGAATTATTGTTTATTTACAGTTGTAGAAAAAATGTTATTTGTATTTCGTGGGCAAAATTCTTGTTTTTTTGGCGCGTTCGAATGACTTTTGTTGTCTTGACCTGCGGTCTCGACTAAAAGTAACATTTTCACGCGCAACTAAAAACACTCATTTTGCGCACTTAATACAAATATAACTATTTACGATCTTACCACATTTATTTTATTCTTGTCTCAATTGAAAGAAGATTAAACTTTTCTTTCTAAAATAACTGATAGAAATGCATATTCTTAATTATTTGCCAGGAAAATTATTTAAACTTCATTTATATATTTTTCTAAATGATAAGGTAGATCATATATGTGACTACAATTATATGTTAGCTCCGCTGTTTGAAATTCATATTTTCTTAAATCTGACATAATTTTCTAGTACTGTACATTGTTTTCAATTTAGATAAAGTTTCATGAAGAAACAAATGTTATAAACGAACATTTTAAAATCTTTTAGATTTTCATTTTAAAATGACATGTGATTACCTAGTAGTTACAAAATTAAAAGTTACAAAAATCGGTTTAACTATAGCCTCTATTATTAAACTGTTCACACAAAGTATAAATAAATACATTTCCAATTATATTATTATTATTATTATTATTAATACATTACCCAACAGGCAAACGCCCAATTCTAGGGTAAGGAAGAAACTCAGAATTAGAAAGAAGTAATAGATTTCTTTATATCATTAATGTTGTTATGAAAAATATCAATTTCATCCTCAATGACATTGTGAGAATTGATCATTTGATGAATAGGTGACTTCGATAGCATAAGAGTTCTTGCCGCGTGCAAGTAGAAAACGTTCTTATATCTGGATGACACTCTGGAAACTTGAAATAGAATTCTACTCATGATGAATATGCAATCAATTGTATTGTGAATAATCTTGTGTAAAAATGTTACAGCAACAATATGTCGCCTCTGCTCGAGTGTAACTATTTATAACAAAAGACAACAAATAATTCATTTGGGTTATCTTTACCCAGTGTTAATTACTTAACATCGTTGTCCTCTCTGGAATCATCATCGTTAAAATTTTAAATGTTGTTGTAAAACACCTTGTTTACTTGTTAAACCTTACGAAACAAAACATCCCTAAATAATTCACTGTAAACAGTTCATCTGCGTCCAAACCCCGCTATTCGAATCCTTGAAGCCACAATTTAATATATCAACACAGGCCTCTCTAGGCGGAGTTTATAATTATTTTAACTCGCAACACTTAAAGCAAACTCTGGGAAGAATAAGAATAAGAGCGCCACACCTCAGGCATTGTTCGCCCGCTGCAACAAGAGATAGAATTAGATTTGCTTCACTGAAAGCTGAAAGTTCGCGTTGTTATATTCTGTCGCCTCTCCTGTTTATGTTTTATAGGGGAGAGTTACGCCCACAATAGGGTGGGAATTCGGGGTTTGTGATGATTATGAAGCAATGGATTTTAGCGTGGTGGAGGATGGTAGATCTATTTTATTTTGTAAATGATATGTCGATAACTAACAACTGTTATTATTAAAAGGATATTTAATTTTATATAAAATTAAAAAAAAAAATAAAACAAAACCAACAAATATCTAAATAATTATTTTTATTTCTAGGTTAGAAACTGTCCTTTTGCGAGGCTTGAAAATTACAAGTACTAGCAGATTTAAAATAAAATTATTCACTTTTTTATCAAATATTAAATACTAGAAATTTTTTATGTTGACAACATCAGGATATTCGTAAACAAGGATACGAGGGTTAAATAAACATAAACAATTCATTTGTTTTTTTACAAAAAAATTGTGACATTCGTAAGTTGAAATTTTGTAATGTCTACTCCAGCACTCATATTAGAATGTTATTAATAATTGCCAGAAACATTCACTACTCGAATATACAGGGTGTTTCAGGACTAGTGTAACAAACTTTAATAGCTTATACCTGAGATCATTTTGAGCCAAAAATGTCATATGAACATAGGTCCTATTTCTTCTAGTTACCAAAATACAAAAGGTTGAAGTTCTATAAATAACACGAAATGTTCAAATTTTTGTAATCAAGATACTTTTGGAAAACAAAAATGCGCGCAAATAGGGGATGGGAAAGTTGGCTTCTATTTGTATATCTGTCTTGGTATTCTCTGGACGCATAACGGGCATTACCATTACATAATCCATAAATAAAAATCATATCTGCATATTCAGCAGTACTATAACCATCCATTATGTAACAATAATACAATCAAAAGTACAACAATTTTTAATTAAGACAAATAAGGTATGGCTTTTCAATAAAATTCTTGTTTTCCGAAAGTATCTTGATTACAAAAATTTGAAAATGTCGTGTTATTTATAGAACTTCAACCTCTTGTATTTTGGTACCTAGAAGGAATAGGACCTATGTTTATATGACATTTTTTGCTCAAAATAACCTCAGGAATAAGCTGTTAAAGTTTGTTATACTAGTCCTGAAACACCCTGTATATGCATATATTTATATATATATATATATATATATATATATATATATATATATATGTATGTGTGTGTGTGTCAGAAATAATATACATTAAACCTAAAAAAATAAGAACACGGCACAACAACGCGGCAATGCTCCACTTGCACAAAACCAAACCGTTTTACAACACTCAGGGCAATCTAAATCTCACCCACTTTCTCATAATCCACCACTATAGAATACTATATGTCTGGTCTATGATAGAAAGTTATCAACCGGGCGCTAATCTAGCACTGCTTGGGGGTGGCACTTCCATGTCTTAGGCCATCGGTGTCCCCCCTCCTCACTGTTAGTTTGTCTCTGTCTTCTGAGATTACGCAATATTGTTAAACAATACCTTTGTCATTAATACCCAAACTATCGTTCGTTAATACCTTCTGATATTACTCAATTTTGTTCAATAATGCATACGTCATTAGCGCCCGAATTATCATGCGCTAACATATATATATATATATATATATATATATATATATATATATATATATATATATATATATATATTGGTGTACACAGCAACTAAAAATTATAATTATTTATATTTGAGTTTACAATAAACAGTTTAGTTCTAAATTTGGTAAAATCTTTTGGATCCAAGCACTCAATAAATAAAACTGGCACTGACAGTGACAACCAGTTGATGCCAATGCTAACCTTACCAAAGTCCCTAGTTTTTGCCGGACTAAATCGACAACACGCTGTTTTTAGACGATTATAAATTATGAAAATAAATATTTCTAACACATAAATTCCAAAGCGTTGAAGGAGAAAACAAATTTAAATCCATAGTACTTATTAAAGTTTAGTAGTTTTTGTAAAATGAATAATTATTAATTTCTTAACTAGCGTTTCAAAAAAATTAAAACAAATCAAATTATACTTTTGAATTTTCACATATTTCTGTAAAAACAATTTTTTTCTACAATCAATTAAAAAAAGTGTATTTTCCAAATGTCGTTCAATTGCAGACCATTGCTATCACCAACGGGATTCGTTTCAGATCGTTGCTATTAGCAACGAGGCTTTTTGCAGATCACAAATATATTTTCTTTTACATTTTTGTTTTGTGTGCATTATTTTTCTAGTTGCCTACATTCAAAATTTATATTAATTCAATTTTAAAAATAAACTTATTCTCTTCAAAGCAACGTAATTGTATAATTATTAATTTACATTAGAACCATTTGATAGAAAGTTAATTAAAAATAAACACAGACTCAAATAAAAAACAAATTAGAAAAAACAACTTCAATATTAAAACCTTTAATAAATATTTAGAAGTTTCGTTTTTAAAATGTTTTAAATGGAGTATAAGTTTTATAACAACTTCTTCAAACTTGTTTGCATTAAAAAAAATGTTAGTTTTTTTTAACATCACATTCAATATGAATTAAAAAAATATTTATCTTCTCAAAAATGATATAAAACGTCATATTAAATGATGAAAGTAAATTACAAACAGTAATTAAAAATCAACAATATATTACTGTGTTTACTTTAGCAATTTAAAAACACAGCTCAAAGTTATTAATATCGCGCTTCTGAAAGTATTGATTACTTTCTACAAAAAAACACCAAACATTCACATTTTCACATTGATTCTCAGCTTTTGACCCGAGTAACAACAAACCTAAAAACTTTTCAAGAAAAACATTATTAACAAAAGCGTGTCTCGTGATTAGAGAGTTCGGCGTCACACAATCCGTTCGCAAACGACTCGCGATCTTATCCACTATCCTTCTTCCTCTAGTAGAAAAGTCATTAGGATGAAGCGAGAGCACGAGAGTGTATTCCAGATTATATATCGCGCTTTAATCCAGAAGTAAATTGCAACCCATGGTGTAGATTAGCTAAGGGTAGCCCGCCCCCTGTACTAATGAAAGGGGCGGCAAAGAAACGGAAACTAACACATATAATCCCGCCGTGGAAAAGTTACATTCTTTTTAGCGGACGAGACTTAATTACTCTGCTAATTTACATCTTTTTTACAGTTTTAATTGTGCAACTCAGTTACTCGTGAATTCTTTTTACTGAAGAACTTTATTTGTTACGCCGTAAATAATTAAGACAAACGTTTTACATATGCTTTAGCCCTATTTTAGTACTTAACCTGAATATGTATACAAGATGCTTCTATACCTCTGCACGAAAATGACATACATATATAATTTGATATATTTATTCTTCTGATGGCGCTACAGCCCAAACCGGGCCTGGGCCTTCCGGACACACCGAGCCGCAGTTTTTACACTGCCGTACTGCCGGTTTTCGTAGTAAAATGCTACATTTTTTAAGGCGTATAAGTGACTAGCTTATATCGCTCGAGTGTGATAAATACATGTAACTATATTTTTATATTTTACGACAAATCACACATTGTCGACAGGCGGATTCGAACTGACGAACCTTGGTTCGGGTGACGTCACAGTATGTTAAGAGATGTGCCTTAACACGCTCGGCCACCGCACCTGTAGTGATAATGATACAGGAAGAATTTGTTTCAAGAATCGCAAAATTAAGGTAATATTTTCGGTACCACTGGATTCGGGTATTACTTTATAAAGAATAAACAAAGTTAATTAGTTATAAGATTACATAAAGTAATATTCGAAAATCAAATTAATAATAACATATTAAAAAACTAGTACTGCAATAACCCTAATTGTAATACGTGTCTTTCATACTATTTCTCCTATATATTTATTATACAACAAAAAATTTTTTTTAAAATCCATAAAACTTAGGGAATTTCATTCCTAACGAACCTTTTTAGTGTCATTGGTTTAATTCGGAATTTTGCACACTAACAGCATGTCCACTAATTCACTGTTGCTATACATTTTTCTCAAATTTCTACTAAAACAACGTACCCTTTCAATACCGTATACGAAATCAGACTTGGTACTCAAATAAAAATAAAAATAAGGCATTACACCAGGTCATCATCATCATCTGTGGCGCTACAGCCCAAATCGGGCCTGGGCCTACCGGGCACACCGAGCCGCAGTTTTTACACTGCCGTACTGCCGGTTTTCGTAGTCAAATGCTACATTATTTAAGGCGTATAAGTGACTAGTTTATAGCGCCCGAGTGTGATAAATACATGTAGCTGTATTTTTTTTTATATTTTACGACAAATCACACATTGTCGACAGGCGGATTCGAACTGACGAACCTTGGCTCGGGTGACGTCACAGTATGTTAAGAGATGTGCCTTAACACGCTCGGCCACCGCGCCTGTCATTACACCAGGTACCTACATAATAACTAATTAATAAATGATTATTTGTAGGCAGTGATTATACTTTTATTTCATTAGTAACATAATTATAAATAATTAAATGTAATATTAAATCAGTGACACTAAAAATGTTCGTTAGGAATGAAATATCCTAATTTTTGCGTATTTAAAAAAATGAATAAAATCTGTTTCATTCCTTTAAATATTATTTTACAATTCTAAACTGATCTCACGTTGCCTAATGGTAACAGTAACATATAGAAATGTGTGGTGTAATGTGCTATACAGAATGTTTCAAAATTATTGCTGAAAAATAAGGGTATATATTATTTGATGAACTTATTATAATACAAAAATTGTTTTTCCTATATTTGCAGAAAATATGTGCTCTTTACTTAGATATGACATTATTTAATGCCACTGAACTGATAGGTTACAATAATGAATTGAAATTAAGAGCTTACAAAACGACAATCAAATTATAAATACATTTTTGTGTTTACTCATTTTTAATCATTATTGTGGCACGAAAAATGCTTCAGGTAATGTGTAGTTATTTATGGGAATTTCGGGAAAATTATTTTTGCGTTGTAATTAGTACATTAAATAATATTGAAACATCCTGTATTTCCGTAATAACGATACATCTGTTTTTTTTTTAGTTTCAATAGTTTTATTGAAATATATTGAAATTAACCAAACAATTGAATTTTAACTATATTACTTGTATGACTTCCCCATAAATAAGCATATTTGGAGATCTATTTGACAACTGGTAACCGCATTCAGACTTCAAATTTGCTCCCATATTCAGACTAGATAAGAAGGTAGCTTTAAGATAAATTTATTTATTTATCAACTAACATCTACTGAGTGAGATATCAAATAATCCAGATATCAAGACAATCCCCCCCGTTAATTTTCCGTAACACCCACTATACGACCACATGGATCTGACTTCATTTGTCGTGTAAGTTTTATTTTGTTTTTTCGGTGGCAGAGCCACCCATCCAACCCACTCGTAATCTCTTTTACTCTCGTAAACGCTGACTTTGTAAAAACTGCACAAAAACATACAGGGATTAGTTGATGAAATTATACGTCAAAGAGATAATGAACCATAGTCAGGAGGAAGAATGTTCGTAGGAAAAAACTTGCTGCGAAGATTAATAACATTTTATATTTTACACTAGTTTTTGTGTAAAATGCACCAGGCTACTCGTGAATGCTTTTGTCATTTATTTTCTTGTACTAATTAACGAATTCATGTAATTATTTAAACGTAAATATATACATTATTCATTCACTAATTACTCAATTACGATCATTAGTATTTTTTATCTTCTTGTGCTACATAATTCAATAAAAATATCCGTATTAAAATGAATCTATTTTGTTATACTGTATGCATTTGTTTGTTGTTTGTTTTTGGATGTACATAGAGGATACTTTTAATGTTATATATATCTAGAATGCAACTACAAAAACACTGTTTCTATAATATAAAAGAATATGTAGATTGCGTTGAATTATAATCTTAAAAACTATGTACAATTTTATCTATTACGTTTTTTTTTTGTTATTGTTGACTTGGTGATGCATTTTTGTAATGTCTTAAACTTGAGAATAAATTATTATTATTATTATTAACTATAAATCAGATTCGTAGTATTAACCGTTACAAATGGGGTAGGTGGCTCAGTGGTATCGAGTCGGCCTGTGGATCTTGAGAACCCTGGTTCGATCCCCACAGACGACAAACAATTTTCACCAAATTAAATCTATCCCTATGGCTCCTCCTCCACTAATATCTTTGAAAGCCGTGATTTGACGGCTGGTAACCGCACTTCACGCGAAAAAATATATCACTTACCGAGATCTGCTTAGGCAGAGTGCCACACCCAGTGATGGGTAAAAGGCGTGATGATATATTTATTTATTTTATTTATATATTTATTTATTTTATTTATTTATTTACAAATTGTTAACATTTAAGATGCAATCGTAAATTATGTGTGTATCACGAGCGTAAAGTCTCTTTGTTCCTCTTATACTATTACTGTGTTCGAGTAACAAAGAATCACTTTACGTTCTTAATACACAAATAACTATTTTGCACGTAAATAATTTATACATATATACCTGTACGTTTTGCTTTCCGCATTGTCGTAGAAAAAATATTTGCAAAGCAAATAAGGCAATGTGCTATTTTTCACTTTTTCTTAGCATATGACATTCAAAAAACCTACTTTTTTAAATAATTATAGAAAATAATTATTTATATATTAAGAGTGTAAAGTGATTATTTGTTACTCGAGCACGGTAATGCACAATAGTGCAAGAGGAACAAGGACACTTTACGCTCGTGATACACACATAATTTTTTCTATAATTGCATCTTCAAATTGTTAAAAAATTAAATGAAAATAAATTCATTCTGCCAACTGTCAATATGACAAGTTTCTGTTTAGTTTGTATGCCTGGTAACTATTGAAATAAGCGCGCATTTAATATCTTTTTCGCGCGTCGCCATTGGAAACGCGCGCATTTAACGTCTTTTCCGCGCATTGCCACTGGAGACGCGTAGAAAAGATATTTTTCGATAGTTCCATAGAAAACGTCAACTTTACGATGACAAATGAGAGCGTAATTGTCAACTTTTCATAGCAATCGTAGAAAAAATATAATTTTGTCTAGTGTTTAATATTCCACTTGTCCATTATACTATAATTGCAATTAAGTTTCTGTAATCCAAAACAATAAATAAATAAGTAAATAGTTAAATAATGTATATTTGCATGTAACGGCAGGAAAAACTATGAACATATTTCCATGTTTTCTTCTCATTTCCATGCGTCCCATCTCCTTTGCTGACAGAGCTACTTGACTTATTACTGTCTTACGTTTACATGGTTGCAACGTCACATGAGTCCAGCGCGGGAATTTAGGAATTTTCAATTCGACACCGGTTCGAAAATTCGATGAACAAATGAATGCAACAGTGGCATGCGGCGGTCAGCGGACGCGCACCGGAATGCCCGGAAGAATTCAATAAAGTGTCCTGGAATGCTCTGGGCATTCTCACTTCTCCGCAAAGCCCCTCTGTTGCGGGGAAATGGATTTCGGAATATTTCGGAACTAGAACTCGAGTTCGGATTAGAATGCTAAGAGTAGGATGATATCAACAGGAAATATTTATTAGCGATATTCATATTTTTTATAAAACTTTATTATTATTATTCGAATAGGGCTCGGAATGGAAAAGTTTACGCCATTTTAAAATTAATAGTGTGACAAAAAAATTGGGGTAGGTGGCTCAGTGGTATCGAGTCGGCCTGTGGATCTTGAGAACCCTGGTTCTTTTCACTAATTTAAAAATCTACCTCTGTGGGTCCCCCTCAACTAACATCTTTGAGGGCCGTGATTTGACAACTGGTAACCGCATTTCACACCCAGTAATGGGTAGAAGGATAAAAAATACATACCCGTAGCAGATATGAAATATTTTTTAACGTGAAGTGCGGTTACCAGACATCCAATTACGCCCCTAAAGATGTTAGTGAAAGGGAAGCCACAGGAGTAGCTTTAACGTGGTGAAAATTATTTGTCGGCTGTTAGAATCAAACCCGGGTTTTCAAATCCACTGACTGACTCAATATTTTTGAGCCATCTACCCAATATTCTAAAAATAAATACATTTAAATATAATGTTTTATTCTTTTATGTTCTATTTGATCATTACAAAAAGGCAAAATTTATTATGCTTATATGAGCAATGACAGCTAAAATGATGTGTCTATTTGACAGTACGACAACTTTACAAATAAAAAAGTGCCTAAAATAGCATTGATAAAGTATATAAAACGAGCTGACGACTTGTTATAGTATTAGTCTATTACTATTAGAAGCTTTGTTCATTTGTTTGTAAATTTTTTATTTTCTTGTTTTAATTTCCTGAATTATGAAAACAATGTCACAAAATTGGTTTTGTAAATAAATAAATAATTAAATATATCATCACGCCTTTTACCCATTACTGGGTGTGGCACTCTGCCGTAGCAGATCTTGGCTTTGTAAATACATTATATGAAAAATATATATGTTCCAAATATAAAACCTAATATTTGCACTAATTTATAGACCCTGTTCTGTTACACAAGTCTTATATTTAACTTTTTATTGTATCTTTGATGTTACAGCAGTTACTATAAGAGGGACAATAAAAAATCAACTACCATGTATATTTTGTCCGTGGTCTTAGCTAGTTTTAACACCATTAACAAATTGGTAATTGTAACTTATTACTTAAAATGATAGTAAGAACAGTATAAAAATCTCAGTAAACTTATTCCAAATTCCAAGTATAATCCAGAACAATAAAAATGTCTCTGCTCTAAAACAGCAACACCCAAAAGGCGGTCCCTGGCACTCTGCCTCAATAGCGCATAAATATACAAAATTAACGTCATTAACTCGACGCATACATAATGACTCCAGAGACCGGAATCCCGGACCCCGGAGCTTAACTCGAGATGACCACAAGGACGAAACCCAAAGTCGCTGAACTTCAACGAAAACAAGTTTAGGGTAAAAACGCCAGGGCGGCCCTGAAACAAACAACTGGGACAAATTCCCCAAGAAGTTGACGTTCCGGGAACTGACTCCGGTGGAGAGGGTTCCGGGTGGTCACCGCAGGCTGCTTGCCTCGCTCTGGATATTTTTATAACCTTCGCGAAGAGGAGAGAAATTTAAGCATTCAACCGGACTTTAAACCACAATTAAAATCGATTCGATTTAAATTAATTAAATATTTTACTAATAATAATATCATCATATATCATCACGCCTTTTACCTATTACTGGGTGTGGCACTCTGCCTAAGCAGATCTCGGTAAGTGATATATTTCTTCGCGTGAAGTGCGGTTACTAGTCGTCAAATCACGGCCCCCAAAGTTGTTAGTGGAGGGGGAGCCACAGGGGTAGATTTAAATTGATGAAAATTGTTTGCTGGCTGTGGGGATCGAACCATGATAAACAATAAAATACAACACTCACAAGTGTTAGGGCTAAATTTTCAGTCACATATTTAGTGTTACTTGGTTTTTGAATATTTATTCTTTTTCTAAATCTTTAATTTAAAAATATATAATTCTTTAGTAGATTGTGCCTCTATAAGTCCGGACCCTGTTTAATACGTCCAACAATCAATTAAATATATTAATTTTAAATCCCTTCTTTCACACTAATCGATGCTACCGTCTTATTCTTGTTTCAGGCAAATGTATGCTCTACGTGTATTACAAAATATATCTAGATAAAATGAAAATTGCTTACAAACTTTTCAAACACAGAGTTTATGGAGTCTAGCGCGACTGTAGTAAAATACTTAACTCTGGATGCTGTTTTTTGCTTAGTAACGTGTGCACTCGCCTTCAGTTTGGAATTTGAAACAGATCCTTCAAGAAGAATTTCTTTTGATACATACATAATTATTGTGAAATAAAAACATATCGCAAAATTGTCGTTATCGTATGATTCGATAAAAAGATTTGTAATTCCCACTTTAAGTTCAAACTTTTGCCATCATTCCCCCATAGCTAAATTATCTCAAATAGGTAATAAATGTTATCTGCTTTCGTTGTACCTACTCATGGGTGTCCGTTACTCCCCCTAGATCGCCAGACATTCCAAAAAAAATGAGTTTCCCAAAAGGATTCAGTGTTTTTTGATGATTAACCCGTGCCACCGAGCGGTTGAAGTTTTAAGCCTACCGGAAAATAGGGGTATAGCAAAATAATTCTATTGTGTCGCCAGTTAGCGTAAAATAGACATGCGGGATATGTTTTCCTATGAAATTGATGAACCCGAATCTGTTGTCAAAATGTTGATATCAGTCGAAGTTTTAGTAATAATTGCAAAATATGCATTTGTATGTTTTTTTGGGGTATAGATAATTTTCAAGTAAATGTTCATTTATTTGAGTAAAGTTTCAGATTTATAATTCTATTAAAAATTTCTGAAACTGAAATCGAATATCGAATATTTTGTTTCAAAACCATGAAGACGTACCATATTTCAAATTTGTTTTTTGCCAACATTAGCCCTTACGTTTCACCTTAAATTTGAAGTTTTCGTCTTTTTCTTTTCTTTTTTGTTTGTACTTTTTGTTTTAATTTTATTTTATCTTTACAATTTCATTCGAATAATGAAAAGGACATAATTAAATTATTATTAATAATAAATAAATTAACTTTTAGGAGATCTGATTAATATTCGTATTTGAATAGGGGGGGATCCCGAAGAATATTCGAAGGTCGCCCAAATAACGGACACCCTAGTACCTACCATATAAGATATTTCAAAATCAAATGAAACATAATGTACATAAATACGAATGACTCTTTTAGAATTACCTGCTATTAAATGTACCGAATTATATACGATTTATACGATGTACAACCTTTTGTATTTGGGCTTGAAATGTTGAAATGAAAATAAATAAATAAATAAAATTTTGTTTAATTTATAATAATAATAACTTGTTTTAAACAGCGCATAATACATTCATAATTCGTGTTACAAATACATTGAAATTTGCCAAGAATAATCAAGATTCAATTTTAATAATCACAGAATAGGTAGGAGGTCCCAGGGTTACAAAAAAACAGAAATACAATTCTATTATCATTTATTCGGACGTTCCGATTTCAATCCAAATCATTTTTAGCTATACAATAAATAGTATTACAAGAATAATTACAGTACAAAAACAGTGCCGTCAAAATTATATCCGTCAGTACGGTGGTATGGATAACGATACGGAATTCGAATCTCACTCAAGCTAAAATTTATATAAACTAGAGATGGGTGAATATCAAATTTCTCGAATTCGAATATCGAATACGAATATTAATCAGATCTCGAATATTCGAGTACCTCGAATATTCGAATACTCCTAACAGTTAATTTATTTATTATTAATAATTATTTAATTATGTTCTTTTTATTATTTGATTGAAATTGTTAAGATAAAATAAAATTAAAACAAGAAGAACACACAAAAAAGAAAGGAAAAAGAAGAAAACTTCAAATTTAAGGTGAAACGTACAGGCTGATGTTGGCGAAAAACAAATTTGAAATATGGCACATCTTCATGGTTTTGAAACAAAATACCTATCTTTGTTATTAATAACTTCAAAATATTGTAATAGCTTTAAGTTAAGTTAAATGATAAAGAAAAATATAGTAATAAATTGAGGTCATCATATGGCACGATATTCGAGGTATTCGAATGTTCGCTATACTGACGTTAATATTCGAAAATCTCGAATATCGAAAAATGTCAATATTCGCGGCATTCGACTATTCGCGGATGATATTCGCCCATCTCTAATTTTTAGCTATACAATAAATAGTATTACAAGAATAATTACAGTCCAAAAACAGTGCCGTCAAAATGTCCGTCAGTACGATGGTGTGGACAACGATACGGAATTCGAATTTCACTCAAGCTAAAAATTATTTAAACTACTACACTGCAACTCGGTGAGTGCAAACCCTGCACTGTAATTGGAATTAAGTTCCTGTTGTACAGCGTAAAATAAATAAATAAATTAGAGATGGGCGAATTGTTTGTCGTCTGTGGGGATCGAACCAGGGTTCTCAAGATCCACGGCCGACTCGATACCACTGAGCCACCTACCCCATTTTGCATTTTGCTAGAGATGGGCGAATATCATCCGCGAATAGTCGAATGCCGCGAATATTGACATTATTCGATATTCGAGATTTTCGAATATTAACGTCAGTATAGCGAACATTCGAATACCTCGAATATCGCGCCATATGATGACCTCAATTTTTGACTATATTTTTCTTTATCATTTGTACATAAACTTAAAGCTATTACAATACTTTCAAGTTATTAATAACAAAGATATTTTGTTTCAAAACCATGAAGACGTACCATATTTCAAATTAGTTTTTCGCCAACATCAGCCTATACGTTTCACCTTAAATTTTAAGTTTTCGACTTTTTCTTTTTTGTTTTCATTTTATTTTATCTTAACAATTTCATTCAAATAATGAAAAGGACATAATTAAATAATTATTAATAATAAATAAATTAACTTTTAGGAGTATTCAAATATTAGAGTACCTCGAATATTCGAGATCTGATTAATATTCGTATTCGATATTCGAATTCGAGAAATTTAATATTCGCCCATCTATAAAATAAATAAATATCATCCACACAAAGTCATCAATCAAATAACAATAGAACTGTATTTCTGTTTTTCGCGATTCTAGAACCTCCATTCTACAAGTTTAAATAATAGTGCATTATTATGTCTTTAATACTAATTAAACTTTTTCCGTACCAACCCAGTATTTCTTCTTCTAATCACGTAACATAATAATAGGTAACTGTGGTTCTCTGTGATATTAACAGTTTAGTGGAAAGTCTAATTACCAAGACCACGAATTGGATTACAGACTACGGATTAAACTGGATAATACGTTGTTCTATTTACTGGTTCACTCAGGTAACTAGATCTGTTTGTAGGAGATAACTACGTTTATTCTAAATTAGATACAACCAGCATCTATGAATAAGATATATAGAATAGAATAGAATAGAATTTATTTTTTTGTTTATGAGATACAAACTCAATACAAAAAAGATTGGTAACATTGTAAATATTTTATAACAATAACAAGCATATAGGTAATGGGTTTATATATATGATTATAACAGAAAACATTTCATGATTTTTACAAGTTAAGGGCAAATGCTCGTAGTTTTAAAGCATTCCATACGTAGTAGGTCAAGTCGTATATTTTCTCCTTGGTAGGGTTTGCCAGTAGGTCTCTCATTTCCATGTCGGTTGCCTGTAAGTGTTTAGCAAGGAAAGTTATTCTTAATGGAGTATATAAGGGACAGCGAATTAGGAAGTGGTATAGGTCATTAGGTTCGTAGTTGCTACAGATATTGCAAATTTCTTCAGCGTTGAATTTATGACAAACGTCGTCTTGGTAAATGTAGGATAGTTTGTAATTGGAGATACGTATTTTGAGGTAGGTTTGAAGGATTTTGCGAGGGATGTTTAGAGTGAGGTAATTTTGACTGATATTGTAGGATATGTAGTTTGGGTTGTAGCTAGACTTTATGATACGTTCTGTATCATTATTATATAATAGTTCTTTGTAAGCTAAGATAATACTATTCATCTCATTTTTGAGAACTAGAAAATTTTGGCTTGTCCATACCCAGTTGAAGTTAATATTTGTTAGCATAGTTTCAAGGTTTTTCACCCAATTAAATTTAACTTGTTCTTCTTCAGATGTTCTGTCTGTATTATTTAATTGGAGTAGTTTGTTATAACATACCTTTACATATCTTGTTTCATCCATGAGCAAAATCTTATACCACCAGTTCAGCATTCTGATGAAGATATCTAGCTCCAAATTAGACGTTCCTGTTTCTCTTCGAATCCAGTAATTTGGTGTTGTCTTTGGCCAATTATAAATGCTTTTGTAAAATTGAACTTGCCCTTTTTCGATATTTTCTAGTTGGTTAGGACCCCAGATTTCTGCTCCATAGAGCAAAACTGGCTTTATTAGAGACGAGTACAATTTATCTATTGTTGTCCATGACTGTGTGTTTGCTTTGTACAGCATATTCTTAACAGCTCCAATAGAACGATTCACTTTACTTATGGTTCTAGCAGTGTTTTCCTTGAACGATCCAGTTGTTCTAAATGTCATGCCTAAGTATGTATATTCGTTACTGAGCTTTACTTCTCCTTCTTGGCAAATGTACCTCATATTTCTGCTCGGTGGTCTCCCACGATGAAAATGCAATATTTTTGTTTTTTTAGAACTTATCTCAAGTTCTTGCTGTTCGCAGTATTCTTCCAAAGCAGTAATTTTATGGTGTACATCAACTGGTGAATTAGCCAATATCACAATATCGTCTGCGTACTGCAATGTGAGAATGTCAGTTTTTTGGTTGATGTAGAATCCTTCGAGGTTTTTATTTCTGAAGAAATTTTCAAAATCGGAGATGTATAGAGCGAAGAGTAAGGGGCTTGTACACTCTCCTTGTAAAACGCCCTTAGTAATGGGAATCTCCTCAGTAAGCTCATTGTTAACTCCTATTCGTACAGTGGCCTCAGCATATATATTTTCTAATAATCTAATTATTTTTCCGCTAACTCCTACCTCATTTAATTTATGCCATAGTTTGTTATGAGACACAGAATCAAACGCTTTCCTGAAATCAACAAATATAGCGTATATTCCTTTTTTATTTTTCCACAGAGTGGTTTGTATTATAGTGTTCATTGCGAAAAGGTTATCTACGCAGGAGCGTTTTTTTCTAAAGCCGGATTGAGATTCTGGTAATATATTGTGGCTTTCTACCCAGGTTTGCACTCTGTTGTTAATTATGTAGGTGAATAATTTTGTGATTGTGTTAATTAATGCAATAGGTCTATAATTATCCGTATTTAGTCTGTCTCCATTTTTATGTACTAGTGTTAATTTGATTACTTTGAGTTTCTTAGGTATATCCTCATTTCTCAAAAACTCGTTTAGCAAATCTTTTAGGTATGAGGTCCAGATTTCCGGTAAATTTTTTAGTTGTTCATTTATAAGATTGTCAATACCTGGACTTTTTTTCGTTTTGAGGTTTCTGAGCGCATATTGCATTTCTTGTGTAGTTATATCTATGTCAAGATATGGATGTAGTACACCAAAGATTTGGGTCTCATTGTCTATTTTGCTGCCATACCAATTTTTAAAATATTGCGTCCAATAAGAATAAGATATATATGTATTAGTTATTCCCGTACGGACATTTTAAATTAATTAATGTTATTTTTAACAGATGAGAATACTTGACAAGAACAATATCAAGAATAGTTATTTGTGAAACTAAAGAGAAAAGTCATATTTTCTCACTTCAATTCTATGTTTGTTTCTGCAAGCAAAGCAAGTGAGGCATTCGAACACTTTTTTCATATGCTTAAAAAAAATGTTTGAACTTTAAATAAATTCGGAGAAAATCTAGCAAGTACATTTGAAAGAAAACGAGCTATTTACCAAAAACTTAAATGAAAAAAATTGTTATCAAATTTTTCTGAAGAAAAAAATAACTGCTACATTAATTTAAAAGCATTATTAAATGATTTTTAAAGTAGATTTGATTGATTTCGTTCAATTGAAGACACGTGCAGAGTGATAGGAATTTTCTTGAAGGTTTTCGTGAAGAAAGCATAAATAAATATATCATCACGCCTTTTACCCATTACTGAATGTGGCACTCTGCCGAAGCAGTTCTCGGTAAGTGATATATTTTTTTTCGCGTGAAGTACGGTTACCAGCCGTCAGATCACAGCCGCCAAAGATATTAGTGGAGGGGAGCCACAGGGATAGATTTAAATTGATGAAAATTGTTTGTCGGCTGTGGGGATCGAACCAGATTCTCAAGATCCACTGGCTGACTCGATACCACTGAGCCACCTACCCCATAATGTTTCTGAAGAAAAAAATTACTGCTACATTAATTTAAAAGCATCATTAAATGATTTTTGTAGTAGATTTGATTGATTTCGTTCAATTGAAAACACGTGCAGAGCGATAGGAAATTTCTTGAATGTTTTCGCGAAGGAAGCAATAGACATTTGCGATTAAAATGTTCGTCATATTTGGTTCGACATATATTTATAAACAGACCTTCTCACTCATGAACAGCAATAAAATCCCAACAAGATCCAAGTTAACAGATGAAAATTTAGAAGCGATTTTAAAATGGCTGCCACAAATCTGCAATCCAAGATTTAGAAATTATTAGGAAACAAAACAATTTCAATCATTTTATTAATTTTAATTGAATGATGTATTAAGACATTTTTGTATATTTTATATTTATGATACAGAATAAACATTTTAGTTTCTATTCTAATATTAATAATAATTATAATAATAAGTTCATTAGTTGTACTTTTTAGTTTTGAAAATATTTCATTCAAAAATTAAAAGAACAAAAAACATCGACATAAGAAATTTAAAATTAGCTATGTAGTGATTGACTCGCGAGGAATTTTCCAATCAAACTATGAAAAGTTTGGCCATGCGTGACTTAGACACAATCTCATTTTTTTTTTACATAATTTGAAGTCATCGAGATTAGTACCCTCTCGAATAAAACTGCCAGTAAATACTCTAGATATCTTATTTCTTTCTGTATAGAATTTTAACTAAAGTTCATCATTAAATAAATTTTTAAATAAACATAATATCATTTATATAAAAACGTAGCAGAAACTTTTTTGCTGGAATGAAATAAAATAAAAGAAAGTGAACACGCCTCATAAAAAAGAAAAAATCTCAGCTGGACGAATCCAAATGATATAAAAATATTTCAACTGTTTTTCCAGTGACATTTACATAAAGCGGACAGTGAATTCTTTGCCAATGGGGTCCATGACCACAAAACTAAAATGTAAATGTCTCAAGTTTCTTATTCTCAATATATATCATAAGATACAAAGATCATAAAAGAATAAAGAAAATGAAACGTTTTGTACAACTTAGCTTATTGGATATAATAAATTTATACTGCGTTTACTAATGTTATTAGAAGGGTGGATGTACGTCAGTGTAGATGATTTAGATATTTGAAACGTATGTCAGATTCTTCTACGATCACTCAGATTACGGTTTATTGTATGTTTGTTGTTTCTACGAAAGTACAATATATTATACACACATTTTCACAGGGGCGGATCCAGACTTCGAATTAAAGTAGGGGGGGAAGGGTCATGAAGTTAATTGTGTTTGGGGGGGAGGGGTTGGTTTGCCCATCTTCTAAATATTTGTATTTGCTCATATTATATTCCTTTAAATAATTTTTACAATCACATTAAATCACTGTAACTCGTCTTTGAAATCGCATTAAATCACATTAAATCATCTTTGGAATCACATTAAATCACATTGAATAACATTAAATCATCTTTAGAATATACTTAGATAACAACATTTTTTTTCACCTCAAAAATGTCCCCTAAGAACGTCAACATTTTTTAAATCATAAAGTTTCAATATCTAAACGGTTCTTCGATAGAATACAAAAATTATTGAATTAGAAGTGGATTTTCTAAATGCAAATGTCGGTAGTCATATACTTGACAAGGTCTTAAATAGAATACCTCTCCCATCTGCGGGTCGAAATAATATCCCCACAAAATATTGGTTTTTGGCTATTTATTAGAATAACAAATTAAACAATAGTTCTTAATTATCTTAGAATTTTAAGTGCTTAGATAATATTTTCTATTTAATTTGTTTAACAAATTGAGTTGTCGTAAATAATGACATCATTATTATGTATTAGGGTCAATTAATTATTAGGGTCAACATTTAAAAAAAGTCCATGCTTAGGGGGGTCATGACCCCCATGACCCCCCGCAGGATCCGCCCCTGCATTTTCATATCTCGAGGGATGCTTTGTTGCTAAGATAGTAATTCAGAATTGTCATGTAATTGAAGTAGTGAAATTAAGACAAACTTATTATTAAAATATAAATTAATAGGAACAAAATCGAAGTTGTAGTAAAAGCATAGTGTAGAACTTGTATGAATTGCAGCATACTCTTATAAAATAAGAACAATTCTAGGCTTGTTTACCAATATACCATGATATCAAAACCAGTGCTCAATTCTGCTTAGCAGACTTTCGCATTAGGGTCTGTGGACACTGATATATATAGCATTTACATTCATAGGACAATTCGATTTTTTGTTTGTAGTTTGTACAGATGTTCTTCAAAAGTAATGGAAGTATCTATATCTTAATCTCGTTTGAATTATTAATCCTTTTTACTTAAAATCGACAAAATTGAAATGTACCGATTATCTACAGAATCTTGACATGTAACAAAATTTGATTGAAATCTTTTAAAAGCTGAATAATTGCAAAAATAAAATATTTTTTTCGCTGAAATTAGGCAATATTTAAAAACAATTGAAATGTTTCAGTTATCTATAGGCTAATCTTGACTTGTAAAGAAAATTAAAATCAAATCGTTTGAAAACTACAGATTAAAAAAAATTGACATTAAATAAAAAGAATTGAAATGTTTTAAACATCTACAGGTTGAACTTGACTGGTAAAAATATGTTGCAAATTACTTAAAAATTACAGAAGTTTAAAGTATATAAAAAGCGAGCAATCGACGACAGACGATCGACTAAACATACATCCACATAAACCAAATTGAATTCGTCATATGTATAGGATTTCAATATGATTTTTTAAAATGTTTACCGTTGACACAGATAATATACCGATTACATAAGCACATCTCTTTGAGAATTATCGAGCTAAGAATGACATTAATAAACAAGAATTTAATCGGAACAATTTTGATTGAAAGGCCGTTTTGTAGCACAAGTGTTAGTAATGTCATCAGCAAGACTAGGGTAAACTACCCAAATTTATCGAACATTTACCAAACACAAACGACAGGTCAGAGTTTCAAACCCGGAAGATTATCGTTCGAAAGCGTTGAAACCGTATCAAAACTGCGATTCAACCCTTACGAAATCACTTTAGTCCGCTATAACTCTACACCGGCTCCGCCACCGCTGGACTTATATCATTCCGAGTAACCCACTCTTCATCCCCCGCTAAGACACACATAATTTTTCCCTGCTTGAAATACAACCGTAATTTACACTCGGTTTTATAAAACACACACCGGTCTGTTACGGTTTACAGCGCACTATACTCGCTACGGGAAATATTCAAACTAATTGTATAGATGGCAAAAATTTGCAGATGCTACCAACGAACTCATGCGTTATAGTGAAATCTCTGTAGCAAATACAAATTGGAAATATAAATGTATCATCACGCCTTTTACCCATTACTGGTTGTAGCACTGTGCCGAAGCATATCTCGGTAAGTAATATATTTCATCGCATGAAGTGCGGTAACCAGCCGTCAAATCACGTCCCTCACAGATGTTAGTGGTGGAGGAGCAACAGGGGTAATTTTAATGTGGTCAAAACAGTTTGTCGACTGTGAGACTCGAACCCAGGTTTCCATATCCATAAAATAATATTTAGTTCGCCACATCCAGTAATTGGTAAAAGGCGTGATGATATATTTGATTTATTTATAGTTCAGCATATAATCTTAGTAATTAGTCCGCCAGGAAGCCAGAAAAGAAATTAGTTATTTATATATCTAGTCGGAAAAATATCGAGAGTAAAGGTTTGTTTGACGAGGGTTGCCAAGTTAAACAATTACTCCAGGGCGCTAAACACATTTTGCATACAAGGTGCATACAAAATCATTGTTATATAACTGCCAAAAAAGTATCAATTGTTTCTTATACAACTTTTAAAAGTATTAGTATAAGAAGCAGGTTATTTTTTCAAAAGTTAATCTATAAAATCAGGAGGTTTTATATTATTATTTGTGATAGTTTTCCTTGACCAGTTTTCAACCAATCGTAAAGTGACACAGTTAAAAATTAAAACAATAAACACAATCTTATACTGATTATTTTCTTCATTACATTATAATCCAATCAGAATGCTTCATTTGCACCAAGAAAACATTTCCTGCACTTACACCTGCAATGTTTGTTGATATTGAAAATTTTGAGATTTAAACAATAATTTAAAACGTGAATTCAAGAAATAATCATATATAATATAACAAGTAGTATGAAAATTGCTGAAAATATTTTGACAAAAATTATGAGTTGTTATGGAAATGGAAACATAACGAGTGCGAAGCACGAGTTGTGTTTCCTATTTCCATAACAACGAATGTATATTTATGTCAAAATATTATCTGTCAATTTTCGTACTACGTGTTGTATTCGGCTTGAGAATTTACCAAACAAGAGTTAATTAACAAGAATAGTTAGGTATTTATTTGCACAGTGATGAAAATTCTACATTTTTTCAGTGTACATTTAATATTCAAAATTGACGTTTATGAAAATATTGAAAATATCATTTATTTTATTCGTAACCAAGGATATTAATAACGGTGGTATTTCCGATATCAATTTCACTAGTGATGAATTTCCGACGAAATGTACATTTCATTGTTTCATTTTCAAACAAATTCGTGATCCTATTGGTTGACAGTGACGTGTGGTGAATTCTCAACCGAATATAACTCTAGCCACAAATTTATTTGGTAAAATTCTTTATTATTCCTGCGTAGAAACGGCAACTCATGTTAAATCCCTGCAGTTACGCTGTCGGGTTCTAATAATGTAATTTTGACATACAACTGTGCGTTTCTATACAATAATTATTCGAAATTTTACCGATAAATTCTTGGTTCTCGGAATATTACCTATAATAAAATTCCGTTACTTGAATAAAATCCCGTCATTAAGAACAAATATTTATATGTTGTCAATTTGATACAAAATTATTTCATTTTTAATTTATGGTGTCAGTTTGATACAATAATATTTTAATTCATTTCGGGAAATTATATACCAAATAGTACGCGACCTCTAAGTTCTCTAGATATTTTTTTTTTCAATTATTTGCTTGTTGATAGCAAAAAAAATTTTACAAAATATATATTTATTGATAAAATCTGAAAGGCTGGTGTTATTACTTGTGATAAAAATTATTGAATCCAGCTTTTTTCACGACTTTCAAAATAGTTGAAAAATGTGTTACTTTTTATACGATTTTTCATTAAAAAAGATAACTTCCTTAATTAAACTGTCAAAAAATATAGTTAATAGAAATGAGAAACTCTCTCGGTGAACCTAAAGTTTACGAGTGAAAGTAGTCAAACATCTGATATCAATTATTGATACAATTTACTTGTCATAAATATTTAAATCTCAAAACAAAGGTCCTTTCAATCCAGTTTCTTAAAACCTCTATATTCCCTTGCTCTTAACCAGACAGAAAGAGTAAACCTCAACAAGACCATTCCCAAAAGTGACAATATCCTCTCTCCATCCAGAATCAATCTTCATTCCTAGGCGACAACGCTGCCGTCTTGGGTGGCAAGCCCGAGAAACACATTATCCCAGTCAACAAAAACACATCGCCGTGAATGCTGCGCTCATGGTTTGCTTGTAGGTTTACTATCGGTTTAATAGCACGATCGTCAACTAGATGAGTATAAGGTCGGTGAGGAGGGTGGTGGAGGGTGGTGGAGGAGGTGGAGGAGGTGGAGGGCTAGTAGGCGGTGACATTGGTGACCGGACTCCTCTTTATTAGACTACATTACACAGTTATCCGTGTCGTGATCTCAGGCAGGGTACTCTTTTATTGTGTTGCTACTGTTATTGGTTTCTTGATGTCACCAGAGATTTCTGATATGGAGCGGGGTTGGCTTTGGAAACGTGTGTGTATATATATGTGTGTGTGTGTATGTGTGTGGAAGCCAGGACAGTGTATTTCTTCAAGGTATTTGTTCAGTGTATTTGTGTGCGTTCGTACATATGGATCTAAGAGTATACTAGATGTTTTTAAGAAATGTTGACCTAGAAGATTATTAGACTGTTACATTTTATTTAAAATTATTGTTCAAGCTATTTGTCAACCAAAGTTGGTAATAACGCGCATAATTCAGCTCACGAAATTCAGGTTTCTGTAAACAGCCCGACAATAATTATTTACGTGGCCAGCGTAGTAAATTAAAGTTTACGGGCGTGCTGGATGAAGAAGCGAACCTCCATTGCCCAGTGATTTTTGAAGCAATTGTCAAACAAAGTTGGTATTTACGCGCACAATTTAGCCCACGAAATTAAGTTTTCTGTAAGCAGCTCTATAATAGTTATTTACGTGGCCAGCGTAGTAAATTAATGTTTACGGGCGTGCTGGATGAAGGAGCGAACCTCCATTGCCCAGTGATTTTTCAAGCAGTTGTCAAACAAAGTTGGTATTTACGCGCACAATTCAGCCCACGAAATTAAGTTTTCTGTAACCTGCCCGACAATAGTTATTTACGTGGCCAGCCTAGTAAATTAATGTTTACGGGCGTGCTGGATGAAGAAGCGAACTTCCATTGCTCAGTGATTTTTCAAGCAATTGTCAAACAAAGTTGGTATTTACGCACAAAATTCAGTTTTCTGTAAGCAGCCCGACAATCGATATATACTTGATCAGCGTAGTAAATTAATGTTTACGGGTGTACTGGATGAAGGAGCGAACCTCCATTGCCCAGCGAGCGCAGTCAAGATTAATTGCAAACGTGCTGAGTACAAAGTTTAATTTTCACTTTTGTAGTATGTTTTTTTATTAATTGTTATTAGCTTTATAAAAAGATACATTATGTTTTGTAATCAAAGGTTGTTGGCGATAAAACAGTTTATAGCTAGATGTTGTCATCGTAGTGTTGAAAAAACAACTGCTGTCAATAATTTAAAATAAAGGATTTAAAGCCTGATGAAGACTTCGAAAGCAATTTTCTTGCAGCTCAAGAAAGGATACAAAATACGAGTATTGCAAGTAACAACTTTTAATTATTATTTTTTTAATAGCTACGCGTGTGATGAATGAATGAGGATACGAATAGTTTATGAACCTAACATACCATCCTCACTTCAACGACATTCATACAAGCTTATTTATTCAACACACTCGGAATTCTTCATCACGCAACAAACCTTCAATCACATTCATCCATTCACACCTACACACCTTTTTCATTAACTTTTCATTCGACATACATTTGACATTCTCCAGGGGCGTATCCAGGGGAGGGGTCATGGGGGTCATGATCCCCCCTAAGCATGGACTTTTTTTAAATGTTGACCCTGATACATAATAATTATTTACGATTGTTAAACAAATTAAATAGAAAATTTTATCTAAGAACTTAAAATTCTAAGATAATTAAGAAGTATTGTTTGATTTATGATTTTAACAAATAGCCAAAAACCAATATTTTGTGGGAATATTATTTCGACCCGCAGATGGAAGAGGTTTTCTATTTAAGACTTAGTCAAGTATGTGACTACCGACATTTGCACTTAGAAAATCAACTTCTAATTCAATAATTTTTGTATTCTATCGAAGAACCGTTTATGATTTAATGCGATTGCAAAGACGATTTAATGTGATTGTAAAAATTATTTAAAGCAGGAATATAATATGAGCAAATACAAATGTTTTTTATATTTAGAAGATGGACAATACCTCCCCCCTCTCTCCGAGACAAAATTCACTCCATGACCTCCCCCCCCCCTAATTCGAAGTCTGGATCCGCCCCTGACATGCTCAACACATCTTAAATTACGCACGCTCACTCCTCTAAAAAGATAAAAAAAGAAAGGAATCAATATCCGATCATTTACATAAAAATACGAGTGTAGTTGAATGATTCAAATTCAACCGTAAACTGTAGGCCTCTAGAAATATGAGACAATAAATAAAAACTGCAAATGCAGTTATGACTGAATGGTTAGCGCTATTATTCTATAAGCAAGAGTTTGCATCTGCTTCTGAATACTTTGCATGCTATTATCTTGTAAGCTTGTAGTTGAAATTAATTTCCTGTTGTGCAGAGAAACAAATAAATAATAATAATATTAGCTTTTCTATTTATTCAACAGTGAATATCCTTTATTCTTGGAGACAGAACAAAACCTTATTCACAAGCTCGCAAGTTCAGTTGTATTCTGCAGCAAACTCCGGCGCTCCGGGTAGCCGAACAGTCCGTTTCCGGGTTTCCAGTCTTGTTGTGTCGCATGCACGTGGCTTACAAGACGGATAGCGCTGACCTTACATATCTTCAACCCCTAAAAAGGGAGGAGAAAACAAAAAATTTCCAAGGATTGTATATTTATAAACATTTGGGGTAGGTGGCTCAGTGGTATCGAGACGACCTGTAGATTTGAGAACCTGGGTTCGATTCCTACAACTGACAAACAATTTTCACCACATTGGTTCTCCTTACATTTTTAGGAGGCGTGATTTGACGGCTGGTAACTGCTCTTCACGTGCATTTCACGAGATTTGCTACGGCAGAGTGCCACACCCTGTGATGGTATATTTATTTACATATTTTATTTGATAAAGGAAAATATTAGAAAATGTCACATCTCTCAAGATAAATGAAAACGAGTATTTTAATAATTTTATGTTTTGATTTGTTCGGTGTTGAACGTACATAATTGTTTGACAATAAATGGTAGATAACAAATTAAATGATTGTAATTGATATTTTATCTTGTCGTTTAATTAATTTATAATTAAATGTAGATTAATTAATTGCTGACTTAATTAACTATGAATTTACATTAATATTTGTGTTTGTAATTTCCAACAAATATTCAGTTGGCGTGCTATAAATTTTGTTTCAACTGTTTTGGAATAGAATAGGAAAATTCTTTGGATATTGCAATATTATCGTTGCCATATATGGCTGCAATTACATGGATAGGAACTATTTTATAATTCTGTATCAGCAGTATGCTGCTATGGCATTCGTATCCGGAGATCCCGAGTTCGAATTCCATTTAAGCTAAAAATATATGAATTTCTTTATTGCGGCTCGGTGCGATCGAATCCTGTACTACAATTGAGATTAAGTTTCTCTTATACAGAGTGGCTAAATAAATAAAATACATAACAACAAAGACAAAATTAATTGTCATCCATACACTTAGTGAAACTAGGTTTAATAAAAAACAAAATAAACACTTGGCTAAGTCTCACAAAATTCAGCCTCCAAGTCACCTTATGAGGGCAGAGGCTGGCTTTTTAAAATAAAATACATTTCCAGTTTTCTAAATATTTATAGTATTTGATCTTTTAGTCATTGTTATCTACAGATATATTCAATTATGTTATTATTATTATTATGTTAAGGGTAGGTGGCTCAGTGGTATCGAGTCGGCCTGTGGATCTTCAGAACCCTAGTTCGATCCCCATAGCCGACAAACAATTTCCACCAAATTAAACATCTATCCCTGTGGCTACCTCACCACTAACATCTTTGGTGGCTGGTAACCGCACTTCACGCGAAAAAATATATCACTTGCCGAGATCTGCTTCGGCAGAGTGCCACACCCAGTAGTAGGTAAAAATATATTTATTTATTTATCAAGTTTTCAATTACACAATAAAATTTTATTTACTCATTGATTAATAAAATTTAATAAAACATTAAAATTCAGAATAAACAACAAAAGAATCATTCTGTAAATATCCAGCCGTACCACATCATCCCACCATTACACGCTGTGACCAAAACACTGAAAAAACAAAACGGAACATAAAAATTCCAAAGCTAATATCACAATAATGACAAAAAAGTTATAACATTCCGTAAACGAAGCACGAATTTAACGCGCCATTATCTCTTTGACATGTCATAGGATATCACGCCAGCGGAGACAATGAAAATAACGCGACGCGAAAAAAATTAACAAATCACGTCGATTTAGAAAATTGATGTAAAGTAACAGTCAATTTCACGCAGGGTGATCGCACACCGACACACCGATAAGGGTGAATGCGATATTACTGACATGTGCATTGGTGCATGCTTGTACTGAGGCGAATGTGTCGTATAATAGCAGAACTTATAAGGGTTGGAAACTACGAATATCTTGGTTATTGTTTAGATGTTTACAAACTTGATGTTTATAATGTTTGCTGACGGTTCATTTTATCGGTGTTTACTTTAGACAGAAATGATTTTATATTTTGTGCTTACCATGTAATATTTTAGAATCGCAACATTGAGTATCAAGCTGTTAACCCTACATTGCGTAATTATTAAAATAACGTTTAAAATAGTAAAAAAAAAGTTCTTCGTCACCAGCTTCTTCACATGAACTATGTTCTAGGTGAAGAAGTGAGTTATACCATGCTGATGAGCTCTAATAAGAGCGAAACGCGTCCATGGTTACTAACTGTGCTGGCCGGCCTCCGACGATGCCCTCATAAGGTGACTCGGAGGCTGAATTTTGTGAGACTTTGCCTAGAGTTTTATTTAATATTTTTATTATACCTAGTCTCACCAAGTGCATGAATGACAATTAATTTTGTCTTTGTTGTTTAAAATAGTATATTATGTGAAGAAAAGGCCATAGTTATCGGTAATATATATCATAATAATAATATAAATAAATATATATCATCACGCCTTTTACCCATTACTGGGTGTGGCACTCTGCATAAGCAGATCTCGGTAAGTGATATATTTCTTCGCGTGAAGTGCGGTTACTAGTCGTCAAATCACGGCCCTCAAAGATATTAGTGGAGAGGGAACCACAGGGGTAGATTTAAATTGGTGAAAATTGTTTGTCGACTGTGGGGATCGAACCAGGGTTCTCAAGATCCACTGGCCGACTCGATACCACTGAGCCACCTACCCCATAATAATAATAATAATAAATAAAGAAATAAATATATCATCACGCCTTTTACGAAACAATTGTACAGGAGCGAATGCATGAATGTTTGTTTCGTGATGATGGATTTTGGTTGTGAGAAAAGAAAGAGTTCGTATGGAGGAAGTGTTAATGTGGTCGAAACGAGTATCGTGTGTCAGGATGAGAATGTTAATGGGTTCGTGATACCCCATATAATGGGATAAAGCGTGATGTTATGTATGTATGTATCACGTCTTTTAGCCATTACTGGGTGTGGCACTCTGTCGAAGTAGATTTCGGTAAGTGATATAATTTTTTGCGTGAAGTGCGGTTACCAGCCGTCAAAGATATTAATGGCGTGGGGGACCACAAGGGTAGATTTAATTTTGTTGAAAATCGTTGGCTGTGGGGTTCGAACCAGGGTTCTCAAGATCCACAGGCCGACTCGATATATAAATCTAGTACGACATAAAATCGTCCACATATTTATCGTTCTTGTAAATCCTAGTTTCCATTAATTGTCGTTTAACAATTAGAAGCCAACAAAAATATCCGTTATCCGATTCCGATCCGATTCGAAGTCGGATTTGCGATCAGATTAGAACTCTCTCAGATCGGACTTCTAATCGGATCTCTGGATGAATGTCGGATCGGATAGAATCAGGTCTTGAATTCAAATTAACAATACAAAAACGATAAATGAAAAATTTTTTGTGCCTTAAAAATTTCAAGTATATTCTTTTGACAGGAAAATAAACATTTAAGACTCTGGAAAGATTTGCTTTGCATGCCTAGTCAGGAAAATAACATATTGCCTGCCTAGGCAGGTAATGAAAGAAACGTGAGTGTCTAGTTACTTAGCAACATAAAATACTGACTGAATATGTAAGTTAAATATTTCTTTTCATTTAAGTTAATTTAAAATATGTATTATTTGTTTATAAGTTTCAGATGAAATGTTATATGTAACATGTCAGTAAAGTGTCGTACAGGATTCGTAACCTGTTACTTACTGAAACTATCTACTCATCCTGTAATTGAGCACATTCCTGACTTTTTACGTAAATAACTATTGAATTTATAGTTGCAAAACGTCAAAATTTATTCGGCAGTGTTGCCACATGTCACATAAAACCAGGGTTCGAAGATATATATCGATCGATATATATCATGATATTTATTTTGATATATATCGTCATATATTTGCAATGATATATATCCATTATATAAAAATATCAAATAGTTTTTGAGATATAGCCTCCGGAGAAGTGAAATTTTTAGAATTTTTCAGTTTTTCTACTTTTCCGAGGCTATATCTCGAAAACTAAATGTGATATGAAGTCAAAATTTAATAAAAATCTGAAAAAACCAAAGGGGTACCCCTTAGGAAATAATTAAAAATATTAAATTGCTTAAAATTGTATGAAAATTTGCTTATAAGTCAATTCGGACACGGGGAATTCAACGCCGTTGAGCGCATTTCCATATCTTGTTTAGTTTTTGAGATATAGCCTCCGGAAAAGAGAAATTTTTCGAATTTTTCAGTTTTTCTACTTTTCCGAGGCTATATCTCGAAAACTAAATGTGATATGAAAACGCGGTCAACGGCATTAATTTTCTCGTGCTTCAGTTAACTTATAAACATAGTTTCAGCGATTTTTATTTTTTTTCAATTTTCCGCCAAAAAAATCGCAAAAAGCGGTTTTTTAACATTTTCTCGAAAACCAGAAGTCATATGCATTTGAAGATTGCACCACTGGATTCAGTGGGTCAAAATACATATGTATGTAAATTTTCGTTTTAATAATCCTACGATTAAGGATTTTTGGGAAAATTTAATAAAAATCTGAAAAAACCAAAGGGGTACGTACCCCTTAGGAAATAATTAAAAACATTAAATTGCTTAAAATTGTATGAAAATTTGCTTATAAGTCAATTCGGACACGGGGAATTCAACGCCGTTGAGCGCATTTCCATATCTTGTTTAGTTTTTGAGATATAGCCTCCGGAAAAGTGAAATTTTTCGAATTTTTCAGTTTTTCTACTTTTCCGAGGCTATATCTCAAAAACTAAATGTGATATGAAAACGCGCTCAACGGCATTAATTTTCTCGTGCTTCAGTTAACTTATAAACAGGGTTCGAAGATATATATCCATTATATAAAAATATCATATAGTCTATAATAAATACAGTATACCTCTCATTATTACTTTCTTTAATTCTGTTAAAATTATATTCTAAAGATAATTCTTACTTTACTAGCTTTTGACTAACTTCACATCAACGACATAAATCCGAATTGTGTGCCATTTGTGATGTCATTAACGGCAAAGTCTGAACCATTTCCAAAATTTTTATTTGGTACTCATTTTAGAAATACAAATCCTTTAATATGGTGGAAAAGTGTAACTATCAATGAGTCAGAGTGGCCAAATAAAAGTACATTTATTGAACTATGTGAACAGTTACACACTTGCTGTAACAGCCACAGCAGGGCTGGAACGATATTTCTCCACTTGGTATTGTCCAATCTCAATTACGTAATCGTCTCGGTAACGACAAAGCCGGTAAATTAGTTTTTATGTTTAAATAAAAAAGAAACTACAAAAAAAAACTAATTTAGATTGGATTTGGCCAAGTGAGTCTCTATCTGCAACGGTATGTTCAGGAAGTTCATCAGAAGATGATGATTTGCCCCTATCTGGAATATAGGATTATTTAAATATTCTTACTATTCTTATACTATATAATATTTGTGTATCCATTCAATGTATATTTACTTTTTTTCATTACCTATGTTAATTTTTTATTTAGGAGTAATAATTTATTTTGTATTTCCTATTGTGATAATAAATGTGTACAAAAACTAAAATTAAAAAATAAATATCCAAAAAGTGATATTTATCTGATATATATCCTATATATCAGATATTTTGATATTTATTATAAATATCATGATATTTACGAACCCTGCATAAAACTCTAGATTGTAGTTAGATCTTCTTTTGCAATTGAAATAGTTAGAAAACTTTTGATAAAATAAATGGCACAAAGCACAAAAATAGTATATTATTCTCGTTTTATACAACATATTGTCACACTCGTTTCTTTGAAGCACTTCTCGCTCCACTCGTACTCCAAACAGCTCGAGCCACAATACATCGTCTTATAAAACTCTTATAATAATAGCTACTTTGAAAAGAAATTGAAATCTGTACTCTAAAATGTATTTAACATTGCTAGAATTACAACAGCTCGAGGGCGATGTGTCTGTTGGTGTATACCACAATTATTTATAAATTGCTGTACATCAAACATCCTAGTTAACATCATGAAACATTCACTGAACAATTATTCATTAGATTAATCCTGGAAATTAATTTTCGACAAACATTCCTATCTCGCCATACAGTTTTTGCTTTACCCACATTCGTAATTGGTTTGATACAACCTCATTTATTCCTTTGACTACAAATTTTTCGAAACAAACCTTCAATCATATCTTTTCAATTAATCCTAAATTCTACATGAAATTTTTGAGTTATTATTATACACTTTTTTTACGATCATATCAGAGAGTAAAATTATCTTACCTCAATTAAGGGGTAAGGCCACTCTAGACAAGGAAAAAAAGAGTCATTTTCAAGATTTTTTTTATCGAAATCTAAACGTGCTGCTTAAGAACTGTTTTTCTGCGAAATAGCAATGTACGCAGACGACACTGCCATAATAAGTCAAAACCAAGACCTAAATCTAGCAATTGAAAATCTTCAAAACTATGTTAATCAAATGACAATATGGTACAAAAAGTGGCGCATAACATTAAATTCAGACAAATGCGAAGCCAAACTATTTACCCTCCGAAGACAACGGCCAGCAACTAATCTTATTATAGACGAAAAAGAAATTTCGTGGAATCCCGAAAATGACACAATAAGATACTTGGGCATGTATCTAGATAAACGGCTTAGTTGGAAGCATCACATAGAAATAAAGCTAAAGCAATGCTATAAGAGACTGGGAATGCTGTACCCACTAATAAATAGAAAATCAACATTAAAAAAGGACTGTGCACTGCTAATATATAAAACAATACTAAGACCAATTATTACTTATGGATGCAACCTATGGTATAACTCTAGTAAAACCTTGATGCAAATCCAAGTAATGCAAAATAAAATATTACGAATAATATGTAATTCACCCTGGTTTGTGCGAAACCATCAAATACACAAAGAACTTGGAGTACTACCGATAAACAAGTTTACAAAAAAATTAACAAAAAATTTTCTTCAAAAAATCCCACTCTGCTCCGGAGCAGAATATTACAATCTAGGCCAAAAATCACAATCTAACAGACTAAAAAAACGACTAGCACAGGATATCATCACCTCTTCAAGCGAAGAAGATTAAAGCAGCTCACCAAATCAAATATTTGTATTAATAAATTAAAATTTACACATAATGTAAACCATAATTATAATGTTAATTAATTGTTAATAATTACTCGAACAGTACCATGTATAATACTAAGTGTATTGAGCTGGCAATATTAATAAAAAAAAAAAAGAACTGTTTTTAAATCTTTATTTAGTGCTCCTTAAACTTTATTTAAAAATTTTTTTTAAAGAAAATATTCAAAATTGTCGTTAGAAATTAAAAAAAATGGCGACTCCTCTCGGCGCGTAGGGCAAATCGGGCGAAAACATTCCGGGAACAGCAATAGACCTGGATCAAAAAGGGATATGTTTTCTTAATCTCTGATGTATACTGTAAAAAACTACGAGCTGTATTGTGAAATTTTGATTTTTAACAATATGGCGCACGTTTGAAAAAAAGTTCATTATTCGGGACTAAATTTCTGTATAAAATCGACTATAAAAAACGAATGAAGCACTTTTAAAAAAAAAGCCCCCGTAGTTTTTGAGTATTTTATATCTAGAATAAGAAATAAAAAGATTCAGCACGATCCATCAAATAGTATTTCAGATTTCTTTTCTCCCGACTTTGAAGATATGATTTCGAGAAAAGCGCGTTTAAAGTTTCGAGTCATATATGTATATAAATACTAGTACTAATAGATATATGCTTTTTTCCCTCTGATATACCTCCGCGCGGCATTTAAATTAATTGTCCCTTATTCCTAAGGGTTTAAACTATAATTTAAGCAAATAAAACAAAATGCATTTTTAAAAAATTTTAGAGTGGCCTTACCCCTTAAGTGAGAAAGTGACAATTTTCATTGAGGGAGGAAAGTAATGTCTTATACATAGTAACTGATAATAATGGTATTATTTGATGTTAGTGACATCTGTTAAGAGAATAATAAATAATAATATTTTATAGGAAGAATTAATAGAGATCACATATCAATGAAAAGTAGACGGCATATAAGGAAAATATTTTAAACATAACACATTATTAATTTACTAATTTCACGACTGTAAAAAAGATAAATTTTCTTAATTTAATTAAGTGAAGAAAGTGATACTTTACATTCTTAGGAAACAATAGTATAATATTTTTTTAATTTGCGTTATTTATTTCATCTAAATTTTACAATTTTATTTGCAAAAAAAATAGAATCTAGGGATTTATGTGGTAACACTGCCGAATAAATTTTGTTCTTTTTCAATTGTAAATTCACGAAAATATACTTGAAATTTTCAAGTCCCGAAAAATTGTCACACTTTTCTTTTTACCTCCCATGTTTATAGATACTAATTTAGTTTTTTTCGTGTAAATTATGTAGTTCTAATATAAAACTTGAAACTATAGATATAGATATTTTGACGATTTAAATTGTCAGGTTGTGTTATAGCTTACCAAATTGTAATATTGTTTTACAATGCTATTCTTATGGTGTTTTCACATATAATATAACAAGTAGTATGAAAATTGCTGAAAATATTTTGACATAAATTATGAGGAAACACAACGAATGTATAATTTTGTAAAAATATTATCTGTCAATTTTCATACTACGAGTTGTATTCGGCTTGAGAATTTACCAAACAAGAGTTAATTAACAAGAATAGTTAGGTATTTATTTGCACATTATTAATTAGGTATTACAGTGATGAAAATTTTGAATATTAAATGTACACTGAAAAAATGCAGAAATATTGAAAATATCATTTATTTTATTCGTAACCAAGGATATTAATAACAGTGGTATTTCCGATATCAATTTCACTAGTGATGAATTTCCGACGAAATGTACATTTCATTGGTTCATTTTCAAACAAATTCGTGATTTTATTGGTTGACAGTGACGTGTGGTGAATTCTTTTAATAATAACATTATAAAATTATTATCTGTTGCTGGAAATACTTTCAAATTGTTGTAAAACAACATTTTAAAATATTGAGGTTGAAATTAAATTTAACGTATGGCGCATAGTAACACCAATCTTCTAAAATAAAAAGTTACCAAAAACAGTTTCATTCTACTAGTTATAACTACATAATTTGCACGAAAATTACTAAATCATTATCTATAAACATGTGAGGTAAATAGTAGAGATGGGCGAATATCAAATTTCTCGAATTCGAATATCGAATACGAATATTAATCAGATCTCGAATATTCGAGGTACTCGAATATTCGAATACTCCTAAAAGTTAATTTATTTATTATTAATAATGATTTAATTATGTCCTTTTCATTATTTGAATGAAATTGTTAAGATAAAATAAAATTAAAACAAAAAGTACAAAAAAAAGAAAAGAAAAAGACGAAAACTTCAAATTTAAGGTGAAACGTACGGGCTGATGTTGGCGAAAAACAAATTTGAAATATGGTACGTCTTCATGGTTTTGAAACAAAATATCTTTGATATGAATAACTTCATAATATTGTAATAACTTATGTACAAATGATAAAGAAAAATATAGTCTAAAATTCAGGACAACATATGGCGCGATATTAGAGGTATTCGCATGTTCGCTATACTGACGTTAATATTCGAAAATCTCGAATATCGAATAATGTCAATATTCGCGGCATTCGACTATTCGCGGATGATATTCGCCCATCTCTAGTAAATAGAAATGTTCGTGCCTTAAACATTTCAAATATATTATTTCAAATTTACAATTAAAAATTTTCAAAATTTATTCGGCAGCGTTGCCACTTGTCACACAAATCTCTAGATTATAGTTTGATCTTTTTGAAATTAAAGTAATTGAAATAAATGATACATTGTAAAAAATATATATATATTATTCTAATTTGCTAATTACTATTCATAGTCGTGCGAACAACTTTTAGAAATATACTCGTAGATATACATTGAATCAGATAAGAATATAGGTAACGAAATCTACCCTTAAAATCCCTATATACCTAATAAAATCCTATCTTCCCTTACTTATTGCCATAGCTGTTTCCAACAGCAAAATGCTGAATAAACCTCGTTTCGATACATATTCGAAACAATCTCCGATAACCGATCAATTTAAAACAAAAACTTATTTATAATGTGTTTAATACTCTTTCCACCGAGCTCTACAAATTTGCACGATCTGTGCACAACTGGAGATAATTACCACGCATGAATGAATCGTTTGTATTGTCGTTTTTAACAAAGGGCTTTATCGAACACCATCAAAATTGCATTAACGGAGTAGGCCGCGGTTTGCAAACAGACTAATGTGTATTAGTGGAGAGCTAGCGGATGCTGCAGGTTTACAATATACGGGGGTGGAGACAGGTGGTGCTGTAGCTGGTTAAGGGTGAGTAAGTGGTCATATTCGAAGTGTAACTTTGTAATTTTAGTTTTTCGGCTGTATTTATTAATTTATTTAATTTAGTTTCAATCACAGATTTTCACATAGTCACTGTTTTTATCTTTTACAGATTTTACCGGAAATACATTTTAGTTGTCATAGATATACTAGTGGTAAAATAAACAAAAATCATAGAGACGGTTATTAAACTTGCCATAACATTTTAATTATGATTTTTACATTTTATTCAAGTAAATTAAAGGAGGACAATCAAAGATAATATGATTTTGATACTATTGATGTGTTGTAATCAATTAAACATGAAAAATAATAAATTGGAAGCATGCGCAAAATGCTCATTTTATGCACTAGGGTGCAAAACAGCGCGCAAAATACGCGTTGTTATGGTAACGTATTTCTCGTATTAATATTAGTGAAAAAAAGTAAACATTTTTTGACAGTTGTAGAAAATAGCTATTTATGAAACTAGTAAGGAAATGAAGGTTATAACATTACGCATGTGATATTTGCAGAACGAGGCGTAGCCGAGTTATTTAAACACATAAGTAAGGTAATAATTGAGTTTTCTTACATGTTTCATACAATATTTTAAGTGGTTGTTGATATTTTATCAAAAAAGTCTAGAAGTTATTATGAAAAAGAATTTCATATGTTTGAAGACTGGATGACAACTAGAAACGTCAAAGGTATAAATGAAAGTGTTTTTTATAGGAATTTCTAGACTTTTTTGGTAAAATATCAACAACCGCTTCTTCCGCTTTCTTAATGATTATTTCGGGAATAAAATTCTCGTCTTCCATTTCGAATACTACAGCTGCAACCTTTTTTAAACTTTGTTATATTTAAACTCAACAGTGAGTTACAAGTCATAATTTATGCGTGACTTATAACTCACGTGTGACTTATAAACCACTATACCAATCTAAAATGACAACAATAATGACTTTATAAGTAGTGGGTGTTGGATAATAGTATATTATTCAATGAGTAAGTAATATAAGCTATTACTCAAGAGAATGAAGTTTGCAACACGAGCCGAAGGTGAGTGTTGTAAATTATTCCAGTGAGTAATAGCTATTACTTGCGAATAGAATACTATACTTTATCTACGACGAATGTTATTATGTAATAAGATTTTACAATATTTTTTTTAAGTTACATTATGAATAAGTCAGATTGCTTAAATTTGTTGTTTTTATTATTATTTAATAAATATTAACACTACTTAACATGGAATAAGTAGCCCATAATGACGATGATTTATATTTATCAGAAAGTTCGCAAAAATATACTATAAGAACATTTTCCGAAAAGGAATTTACATTTTTGTATATTCGCCAATCCATAAAAGCTTTATAAACTTGTTCATACTTTTTTTTTGATTTTTCGGGCAGTAAATTTAAGAAACGTACGTGTGCGGCTTCTACAATATCTGGTAGAGTACAAATTTGACTTTGTTGGCTTTCAGAATCCATAACTCACATGTATAATCACACAAATTATAGTATTATTGTAAACAAAAACGTTTTAAACTAATTTTGACAGATAATTAACAATAGTGCGCTTCACTGTTTCATACCATACTTAACGCGCGGCAATTATCGTTATTTTTTGATTGGCAATTAAAGTGTTAAGTAATGAAAATTCAGACGTGTGATTGGTCGTGAAGTATTGAGTAATGAGTTATTACTTAACACTGTCAATAATGATTAGTATCACTTATCATAAATTTCATAAGTAATGAATACATTATTTAATAAGAGTAGATAAATAACTATTATACCTTATTGTAAATCTGTTTTCAAATGAGAAATATTATTTGAAATACATCAAGACGTCATATCCTAGTGGTTGAATTTTGAAATATGTTTCTCTACCTCATATAACTTTTATTAAAGAAATAAAATTCAATACACTTCACTTGACTCGTGAGCATCTGCAACCAGAATCATATAAAATTCAAACTATATTTTATCAAGAAATAGTAAAACTAATCATATGACTACTTCTTAGAATCTGTACAGTCGGAAAATAATCCCACTGACTTCGGATGTACCTGCGTGACATCTCAATACACACGCATCGAGCAACAGGAAGAGAGCGATAGCTCCTACGATCCTAGGATCTAATAAGAAAGAAATGAGGTCAGGATAATTCAAGTCGTCTCCTCGGGACTGATCCCAATAGAATTTTAATAGCATATTTATTCCTCTCAATTTCTCGTCTAAATATCATTACGCGCGCGGCTCTTTTTTTCTTGGGTAAATTGAATTGCCATCGCGGAAGAAGAAATTGATTAAGACTTGTAGGTTTTGTAGTTGACACCACCATGTAATTATCACTGTTTGCTCGCTTTGTTCCAGATTGAATAAAGTTTCAATGCACTCAATTTAATATTTAATCTAGATTTATTTTTACTTTGTACTTTAAGGGGTAAGGCCACTCTAGACAAGGAAAAAAGGGTCATTTTCTAGATTTTTTTTTAACGAAATCTAAACGTGCTGCTTAAGAACTGTTTTTGGATCTTTATTTAGTGGTCTTTAAACTTTATTTAAATTTTTTTTTTAAGAAAATATTCAAAATTGTCGTCAGAAATTACAAAAAATGGCGACTCCTCTCGGCGCGTAGGGCAAATCGGGCGAAAACATTCCGGGAACAGCAATAGACCTGGATCAAAAAGGGATATGTTTTTTTAATCTCTGATGTATACTCTAAAAAACTACGGGCTGGATTTTGAAAATTTGGATTTTTAACAAAATGGCGCACGTTTGAAAAAAAGTTCATTATTCGGGACTAAATTTTTGTATAAAAACGATCATAAAAAACGAATGAAGCACTTTAAAAAAAGCCCCCGTAGTTTTTGAGTATTTTATATCTAGAATAAGAAATAAAAAGATTCAGCACGATCCATCAATTAGTATTTCAGATTTCTTTTCACACGATTTTGAAAATATGATTTCGAGAAAAACGCGTTTAAAGTTTCGAGTCATATATGTATATAAATACTAGTACTAATAGATATATGCTTTTTTTCCCTCTGAAATACTTCCGCGCGGCATTTAAATTAATTGTCCCTTATTTCTAAGGGTTTAAACTATAATTTAAGCAAATAAAAAAAAATGCATTTTAAAAATTTTTTAGAGTGGTTTTACCCTTTAAAGAACTTGATTTCTAAGGCTTGCTTTATAAGAAACTGTAACCATATCTACCTATTCTTCAACCACAACCATAAATTAGAATTATTTTTATATCCTGTAGGATCCTGTAAAAATTTGTATTTGTTTTATAATAATAATTTTTAAACAAAAAAAAAATCATTGTGCTATAGGAAAAATAGTACACATTACAATATCCCGTTGCAATACTTATACTTTGGGTTTAGCTATCATATCTCAGCTCATGTAAAATTATTGCAATTATTTTTAAATAAATAAAATAAATATATCATCACGCCGTTTAACCAGTACTAGGTCTGGCACTCTGCCGTTGCAGATCTCGGTAAGTGATATATTTTTCCAGTCGTCAAATCATGGCCTTTAACGTTGTTAGTGCAGGAGGAGCCACATGAGTTTATATTAAATTGGTGAAAACAGTTTGTCGATTGTGGGAATCGAACTGGGGTCCTCAATCCATTAAACTACAAAACACTTTTTTGATTAAAAATTAAAGGTATGTTAGTTTTATAACATAACCTAGATAATTATAAATTTGAACTCTTACTTAAATAATAAATATCAAAACAATTTCAAATGTTTATTAATTTATCAGTGCTATCACCTTGATATTTTATTATTATTGTTTTGATTCAACTTTTAAAATAAAAGTAAATGAAAGCAATATATTATGAAAAAAGTATGAAAAACTTACTTTACCGTTATGAAAAGTCCTGTTTTACATCAATTTTTGATGTTATTAAATATCAATTTTTCACAACTGTCATTCAAGAGTTATGTAAAGAATTTATAACATAACTAGTTACGTAATAAATGTTGACAATTTGAAAAGTATTGACATTAAACAATATCATACTACTAAAAAGACGGTCAGCAGATTATCACCCCAAAAAATCCAAGATTTTAACAAAAAAAATATTTAGAAGTTCTTAAAAGATGCTCGTGACTTTTCTGGTATTAAACAGTTCACGGCGAAATTAGCAGATTCTTTGATATCAGAAGGAAGATCTGTCTCGGATTCAGAACTCTTTTTCAATGATGACATAAGCTTTAAATTTAAACATTTTTAAATTTTATTTTCACGGCAACGCTTTAGTAATTTGATTTATTGATTTTGAAATATACTGAGCTGTCATAAACCTAGAATTTTATGTATTTTATAAATTATTTTAGCAGAATTAGATAAAATGTTGTACGTAATACGTTATGAAAACGTGATTTTGTTTAACTCACATAATTTGCCAATCTCGCTTCGCTCGTTTTAGCAAATTTTATGTTCGTCAAACTTCAGCAACCCTTTCATAACTGGTTACGTAAATAACTATTTCAATATACTTAATACTGTAGACTGATTTTCTATCATTTAAAGAGTTTTCCCGTAAAATAATGTTCAATAATGGCACAGTTTTCACAGATAATTGTCAACCGTAGTGCTTATCCAGATTTCTCTATAACCACCACAAATGCATTGGTTTATCTGCCAGATCTGGTTGTAACGTCACAGGCTGTCACCGGAGCTAACCGGAACGTTAACCGGAGCGCCGGAGTCGACAATACGAGCGAGATACTGAAGGTATCAAAATTGACACAAACTGAATGGCGTTAGCATAGCGTTATACGGCGTATTAACTAATTATTATTGATTTTACGTTGGCTATTCTGGATAATTACGACTGTTTACTGTACATGTGAAGATTACATTTGGAACATTGGAATTATCTGATGTGTGTAACCTAACTCGAATGACATGAGACAGGGCACTGCAATAAAGTATTTAGGGAGTTGTACTAACATATTAATTCATACACGCTTGCTGAGTCTTTGGTGAAACGACTTGTTTGTAATACTATTTGAAGTGGAGGCTTCTAAACCATAATCGAAATAATACGAATTAATGATAAAAACATAAAATATAAATAACAACAAAGACTAAATTCATTCCTTATGAGGGCATTGTCAGAGGCTGGCCAGCACAGTTAGTAACCATAGACGCGTTTTGCTCTTATTAGAGCTCATCAGTATGGTATAACACACTTCTTCACCTAGAACAAAGTTCACGTGAAGAAGCTGGTGACGAAGAACTGTGCTAGCAGAGAATAAGATCTCTAAAAAACGGTAAGATAACATGAGAAGTTCTGTGGAACAGGCCATGCCATCTACCGAAAAAAAGGAAAAGCTACGCAATAGCAATTTAAATAACAACGCGTCTATGGTTACTAACTGTGCTGGCCAGCCTCTGACGATGCCTTCATAAGGTGATTTCAAGACTGAATTTTGTGAGACATAGCCAAGTGTTTATTTAATATTTTTTACATAAATTATATGTATTTATTTATGTTATGCTGTACAACAGGAACTTAATCCCAAATACAGTACAGGGTCCGCACTCACCGAGCCGCAGTGTAGTAGTTTATATAATTTTTAGCTTGAGAGAGATTAGAACACGGGATCTCCGGATTCGAATTCCGTATTTCTATCCACACCACCGTACTGACCGTATTTAATTATGACTATTAGTGACTAAAATCATAGTACAACACTAAAAACAACCTCTTTGTAGCAAATAAATCCCCAAATATCATAGACAAGAGAAGACAAGTCAAATATGAAAATAATGTAAATGTTTGACATTTCCTTTTCACATTTTTGTTCGACAAACAATTTTCACCAATTTAAATCTACCCCTGTGGCCCTCCACTAATATCTTTGGGGGCCGTGATTTCACGACCGGTAACCGCACTTCACGCGAAAAAAATATATCACTTACCGAGATCTGCGTAGGCAGAGTGCCACACCCAGTAATGGGTAAAAGGCGTGATGATATATTTTATTTTTGTTCGATTCCCACAGGCGACAAACAATTTTTGGGGACCGTGATTAGACGGCTGTTAACCACACTTTACGCGAAGAAATATATTACTTAACGAGATATGTTCCGGGACAGTGTCACATCCGGTAATGGGTAAAAGGCGTGATGATATATTTATTTTATTTATTTTCATTTTAACGTCATAGTTATCTCAAACTGTTTGTCATATTTATATAATTTAATTTCCTTTTCTTAGGCTTTTAACTACTGTAAAATATAATTCTTATTGTTCCACTCATGCAGACTAATCTAAGGAGATCAAAAGTGAAAAGTTTTTGAAATATAACAATTGCTGTAATTGAATTATGATGAATTCAGTGTCGTTGAGCACATCTTCATATCTCATTTAATTTTTGAGATATAACCCGAGGAATGAACAAAATTTTGATGAAATAATATTTGTGAAAAAATATACAAATAATTACAATAAATAAAAATATCATCACGCCTTTTACCCATTACTGGGTGTGGCATTCTGCCTTAACAAATCTCGGTAAGTTTTTTTTCCGCGTGAAGTGCGGTTACCAGCCGTTAAATCACGGCCCCCAAAGATGTTAGTGATGGGGGAGCCACAGAGGTAGATTTAAATTGGTGAAAATTATTTCTCGGCTGTGGTAATCGAACCAGGGTTCTCAAGATCCACAGGCCGACTAGATACCACTGAGACACCTACCCCAAAAATATATTTAATTACAAATAGTAAACAAAAACAAAATTAAATGAAAATAAGATTTGTGTAAAATATGAGCACTGTTTTCCTATTAAAATTGCAATAAATACTATAATAATTGATAATAGTTTATAGATAGAAAATTGACTGCTATTCTATTTGTCTAAAGCCAGTTTTTTTATTTTTTGTTATTTTTGAGTTATAACATATACTGTTTAGGTAAACTTTAATTAAAGAGAAGAAAAAATTGTTGACAAAAATTTAAAAAGTGGTATTAGACAAAGTTGTAGGCTAGTTTAAACTATTGAACAATATTTTATTTGAAGTTAAATTTTACAAGGAAAACTGGACAGTGTTTTTCGGAATTTGTACGACTAGTAGTCGACCATCTTAACATCAGTTGACAGTTGATAATAAATCAAATTTAAGAATAACCGTGTAGTTTTCACAGCAAAGCAACATATAATTTAAACTGTAAACCTCAGTTAAACTTAATATCATTTACACCCTCGGCAATGTCGAATTTCATCCGACCTTGACGTCAAGTCCTCCCCAGTAATTTTATAAATGTCAGGGGCTGGCACTAATTGGCTCCGCGACGACTATCACCCCTTGCCGCCCCTTCAAACACTTCAACTTACCCTCCCACGCAGAGCCACAGCCAACAACAGTGCTCACATTCAATAAAATGGGTCCAACTTCTTTTATTACATTCTTACACGCTGTTTCATGACTCCCAATGGCAATAAATGAATAAAACGCTGGTATTGGATCAAGGATGCGTTGCTGATACTTTTTGTAAGTTTGTGTTATGCAAATATCCCTTAATGCGAAAATAAATATTGGATGTTTGACCTGGTTTGTGTCTGACACGATGTTGGCTTTTTTGTATCTTGAGATGTTTTGTAGCCGAAGGTGAATTCCTGTTACATAGTGTTGTGGCAGGCAAAAAATTATTTTATGTCTGTTTTTTGAATGTCGCTTTATAAGTTTGTTATCATTATTTTTTATTCTAATTTTCGTGTACAATATTCTCAAGATTATATAACTCATGATATATTCAACCAATCATACTTAACAATATGGGGTAGGTGGCTCAGTGGTATCGAGTCGGCCTGTTAGATCCCCACAGCCGACAAACAATTTTCACCAATTTAAATCTGCCCCTGTGGCTCCTCCTCTACTAACATATTTGGGGGTCGTGATTTGACGGTTGGATATTTTATTTTGTCGATATTTCAAAAAGTTGAAGAGATAATGTAAATATGAAAACACCAGTGAATTCCTCGCGTAAAAATACATAGGTATGCAAATTTTCAGAAGAAATTCGAACGGACACATTTTTTATTACAAAAAATCGAAAATGGCCGTTTTTTGAAGATTTTTGGCCATTTTTCGTTTTTTTGTAATAAAAAATGTATCCATGCAAATTTTTTTGTGAAAATTTGCATACTTATATATTTTCACGCCAGAAATTCACTGATGTTTTCAGATTGTCATTATCTTTTCAAGGTTTTGAAATATTGAAAAAGAAAAATTTTGAAAAATATTGAAAAATTTTCAAAATTTTCAAAATACCTGTACAAGTTAAGTAGCGCGCGAGAAATACACTCGTTCAAACCGCATTTTAATATCTCCTTTAGTTTTTGAGTTATAGGCTTTCAAAGTTGAGCTTAAAATAAGTCAAAAATCGCTGTAACTCAAAAACTAAAAAAGATATGAAGATGCGTTTTGCACCATTCGATTTCTTGTGGTCTGAATTATATAGAACCACATTTGAATAATTTTCCATTTTTGAACTGGTTCAACCCAAAATTTTCATTATTTGTATGTACGAGCTCTTAAACGAAGAATTTGAGAATAAACCTCTACACAAAAGAACTTTTGGATTGTTTTAAGGTTCTAAATTTATACCTAACGTTTAGTTAATGTAATTTAAAGTAATTAAAATTAATTTAATTTGTTTAAACTTAAAATGTTTCTTTTAGACTATAGACTATTACACTTCAATGTATTGCTGAAAATATTATTTTCCCTATGTTTACTTTTAAAATAAACTTTTTAACTGTAACTATGGTAATGATATATCCCTATGTTTGCTGATAAGAAAAACTCCCGATATATATATATATATATATATATATATATATATATATATATATATAGAGGGAGAGAGAGAGAGGTGAAATTGAGATGAGTGATTGCGTAAACAACCTAGGAATAAATGAAAGAATATAATTGAAGGTTTGTTACATGAACGATAGGTTCCGAGTGTGAGGAATAAACGAGCATAATATGAAAGGAATTATGAATATGAAAATAGCGAAATTGGTGTGTTAGAATAACTGACGAAGATTGAATGCGTGATTATTTTAGTGAATAAATAATTAGAGAATGTTTTAAGAGTTTATGCTAGCCATTTCATGGAATATAGCGTAAAGTTGTTTGTATGTACAATTAATTGAAGCTTGTAAAAAAATAGTTGGTAGAAACGTTTAATAACAAGATATTCGAAAATTGGTGGAGGTGCCATAATTGATCCCCAAAGCCGACAAACAATTTTCACCAAATTAAATCAATCCCTGTGGCTCCCCCTCCACTAACATCTTTGATGGCCTTGATTTGACGGTTGGTAACCGCACTTCACGCGGAGAAATATATCATTTACGGATATCTACTTCGGCAGAGTGCAATTAATGAGTAAAAGGCGGGATGATAGTTTTTATTTTATTATGTTTACATACTTAGCAATTTAATATTAAAGTAGTTTACCAGCCGACTAATTACGGCCCCCAAAATGCGACAGCAAGTTGAGAAGTAGCCCTAGAAAAATACGATTGTGTCTGAGTGATTCGAATACTTTTTATTTTAATTTGGATTATTTTTATGTTGTATAAACTAACATATAAATAAATTATAATTAAATTAAACAATAAAATAATATCTTATCCCACCATTATTATAAATAACACAAACTTTCAAAACTTTCCTTCATTTCATCCGCAATTTTTTCACCCCTAAGTAACCGAATCTGGCAACATCCTAATCAAGGGTAAAAGTTAGCAGTGAATGCGAGTCCATTTCCGGGCAAACACGCCATCTCCGCGAAAGAGAGGAAGAAAGAACCGACGAAGTCACCAAGGGTGGTTTTCGGAGGGTGGCTGGCGGTATGAGGCACCGTAATGCAATTAATGCGTTGGCGAATGAGGGCTTGCGAGTGTAATGAGGCCTGGATTAACGCGACACCTCGCCCTTTACAGGGAAGAAGGAGAGGTTTAGGGGAGGGGGATATTTACTGGTAATGTGGTTTGTTAAGTATTGTGAGAATAAATGTTAAAAGAAGATTAAAATGGCGCCATATTACTCGAAATATTTTTTGAGACGTTAACAAACTAATGGATAATAATTTAATTGAAATCCGAAAAAACCTACTTTCATATTTAATCTACATATCTATCTAGTAGAAGTATGAAAAAAGTAAACAATTTCGTACTTATCCGATGAAGACTGGAAACTAAAATGAGTTATTAAACTAACCATATTCCACGTCTGCCTTCAGTACAAGCAGAATAAATTATGAAAGTAATAATTAAGTCCAAGTAATACTACTAGTAAGTAAAACTACTTCATACTTTTAATACATTCAAGTTCCTCACTAAATATTAATTAGACGCTCCTTTGCAAGAGACTTTCCAAGCCACTTCGACTCCGTTAAGTAAATTTTAGGACTCGCGTTTCAGGAACCGAGCTGAATACATTCTTTCAGCCTTTGATAAAGTTACTGTAATTAATTATCAATTATTAATTATAAATCATTTTGAATTTCACAAAGGTAGAGAGTTAATGAAATGCTTTATATGTATTTCCTATTCATAATGAGATAAAACTACCAAATTTATAACAGAATATATTTTTACAAAAATATATACTTGCAAAATTTACAATATAATGTACTGCCTAGTAGTATACTAAGACGAAATGTTATAGTTATTTGTGTAACAGGGGTTGAAAGTAGCTGTCTGCGGACTAAGGCTAGATATTGTAGCATGGGCAAGGGTTGCAACTAGTTGAGGCCCGAAAAGATACTTTTTGTACACGTAACCTTCAAAATGACACTTCCCGCACGCAACACTTAATCTGGAACAAGTGCTTCCCGATCGACTCGACTGTAAAAATTGCAAAAAACACTGGCCCTTTGGAACATTCTAAAATAAATCTGTCTTGATAATAATCAAATCTAATTTATAAAATACAACTTCCCTGAATTTTCCTTTATTCAAAGTTTGGAAAATAAGAGTAATTTGAATAAAATAAAATTAAAATACACTAGGTTAGTTTCAAATAATGTAAAGTTTATTTTACAATACATATTTCGGTCGACTAGACCATTCTTATTTTTCACCTGATGATGGTCTAGTCGACCGAAATACGTATTGTAAAATAAACTTTACATTATTTGAAACTAACCTAGTGTTTTTTAATTTAATTTTATTATAAAATGTTTCAACGAGAACCTACAGTTAAATCTATCGAATTTAAGAGTAAATTGCTAAAATTCTTTCAACAATTGTCTGCATTAGTGCCATGTGCCATGTGACTCTGAACTAAAGACGCCATTGATATAACTTCTTGCAGATTGTAATCAAACAAAAATCGCGACTAATACTATTTAAATAATAAGAAAAAATACATATTGTGGAATATAACAACTTAGTTTAATGGAAAAGTAAGATTGTAACAACATAATATGGTTAAATTAATTAATCTATTTTAGGTTAGGTTTGATATTTGAATTAAAAACAATATTTTTAGATTGAGAAGAGACACACCCAGTAATGGGCAAAAGGCGTGATGATATATTTATTTATTTGTTGTGTAAACAACAGTGCCGTCAAAACAACAATATGTCCGTCAGTACGGTGGTGTGGATAGCGATACGGAATTCGAATCCGGAGATCCCGCGTTCTAATCTCACTCAAGTTAAAAATTATATGAACTATCACACTGCGACTCGGTGAGTGCGGATCCTGTACTGTAATTGGGATTAAATTCCTGATGTACAGCGTAACTTAAATAAATAAATAAAAATAAATAACGAGCATATAAATGTGAATGCGCTTGAGTAATGAATTTTTTTCTAAAATGCTGCAGTTCCCCTATACTGTTGTAATTAATAGATAATAAATAAATAAATATATGCTTGACAAATTGCCAATTGCTCATTTATAATTTCTTCACCAACTCTCAACTCATTTCAAATCTCACCCTATCCAGTCACTCTATTCCATAACCTACTTCAACCGCTTAACCTCACTTTTAACCCTCTTTTCAACACACAACCATCAAACAATCCTTCCAGAACTTCCTCTGGAGGAGACAAGAAGACGACGAAGTTCTGGACGTGGTCCGCGGTCGACTCTCTTTGAGCAGTGATTGCCTGGAGAAGCTTTGGATAGACGTTGTGTCTGTGCGGATGTCTGGACGTTGAGTTTCCCTCCAGGGAAAGAGAAAAGAGAGAATGAGGGAACCGCTGCCTTTGTGTCACGTTGCCGCAGGAGTTTAAGAATTGACGCGGTCAACAGTACAGTAAGGAACAAAAGTATAGAAGATTTATACAATCTTTAAAAGAATCACATAATTTTCATTGAATTTTAAACAGATTAAAATTATTGATTATATAGTATACCCCAAATGTGATCGGTAAAGGATTATTTTCAAACTTTGCCAAAACCAAATAAAAAAGCTTGCGTATGTGGAGCGCGCGTTCTAGGGGCCTAGGGTTTATTTGTTCAAAACACAATCAAAGCGACAGTTCCGGTATGTGCGTAACGTTACGGCATTCGAATCCAAAGATCCGAATTCAATTCACACTCAAGCTAAAAATATATAATCTAGCACACTGCAGCTGAGTGAGTTCGAACTGCGTATTGTAACTGAGGTTAAATTTCTGTTGTACAAACATAAATAAATATACTGTTTCAATGGGGTAGGTGGCTCAGTGGTATCGAGTCGGACTGTGGATCTTGAGAACCCTGGTTCGATCCCCACAGCCGACAAACAATTTTCACCAATTTAAATCTACCCCTGTGGCTCCCTCCCAACTAATATCTTTGAGAGCCGTGATTTGACGGCTGGTAACCGCACTTCACGCGAAAAAATAAATCACTTACCGAGATCTGCTTAGGTAGACTGCCACACCCAGTAATTGGTAAATAGCGTGATGATATATTTATTTTATTTCTGTTTCAATGTGTCAAACATGTGAGATTTAAATTTGTTTGGCAGTAGTGCAAGCGAAGCGAGCCTCGCCAAAAATGCGTTCATAAATTAAAAATAACTCATAATAAGACAATTTTTACATTTAAAATTTTATACAATTCCTCGATTATTCGGCCAGTAACAAATATAATTTTAAGAACCCGGTTTATCCGTCTTCGGATAAAGTTCACGATGATAATCAGCAGGATAATTAAAACAATATTGCTAATGAGTTTGTGATTACAAACTTCAGCCGGAGACGAAACCCCGGCCCTTAGTTTTATATATGTTATTTGACGTTGAAGTAAAAAAAACATAAAAATAAATATACATCGCGCCTTTTATCCATTACTCGGTGTGGCACTTCCCGTAGCAGATCTCGCTGACATATTTTTGTGGGACGTACTATTACCAGCCGTCAAATTACACCCTCAAAAGATGTTAGTGATAAGTTTAATTTGGTGAAAATTGTTTGTCGGCTGTGGGAATCAAACCCGGGTTCTAAAATATGTCATCAAATAGTGCAGCACGATTCACTGAATTTTAAGTCTTTACATTCATTCTAAAATTAATTTATACCAAACACCCCATTCTGGGAAACGTCATTTGCTTCAGTCCTATTCGTAATTCCCTTTTTATACAAGCTCATTGATTTCTCTAAATCAGCATTTTTCGTTCTTATAACAAACATCCTCAGTTTCAACACTAGTCGAACAAAATGTAATAGCTTATTCTTAATGTCATTTTGAGTAAAACTTGCTATATGAATATAGACCCCTTGCGTTTTAATTACCAAAATACATGAGGTCAAAGTTTTATAAATATAAACTCTGAAGGTAACTAATGTATTTTAAAATACTGATTGCACAAACAAAAGTACTTTTATCCGTTTATATAAGTAATTAATTACTTACGTATGGATGATACATTGGAAAATATAGTTGCATGACTCACCTGTAACAAAAAATAAACGTAAATATAAATATAAACTAAAAAAGATACGAAATTGGAAGTTTCATATTTTTTGCTTTACAGATAAAAATTTTAGAACATAGAAACGTAAAATGGCCTAAATTTTACAAAACCCCAAGGAGTACCCATTGACTTTAATAAAAAATTGAATAAAATACTTTCTTCATCTTATTTCTCTTATTTTTGACACATAGATAACGAAAAAATTATCTAGAATGTCGTCCGAGGGTTACTTTTTCAGATATTGATGATTTAAAGTTTCAGTTTTTGTGCCGCCCAACAAACCTACATGCTAGTCTAACTTGGAAACTATAAAAGATAATCATGTTCTGATTATACCACCAAATTTGTCATCATTTACTTGATGCATAACAAAATTTTCATTACATTTACTTATGAAACAAAAATTTTATTACAGATATTTTAAAAGAAATTAAAACTCGAAAATTGACGATTTATCCTAGCTTATAATTAAAAAAGTAAAATAGATATTGAAATTCTACGAATACCACTGTATTCGTCGTAATTTTATTAATTAGTTTAGTTTCCTTCAACAGATATTCTACAGTCTTAAGATCATTTTCTGCATCCAATTCTCCATGAATCTCTATCATAGACATCACCATCTTCGGATCCTCTTGCTCATCGCTTCTTTGATTTCATTTGATGCCATCATCTCCTAGGTCTACCTCTCTTAGTTTAGTTATTTTCATTATTACTGCCTTAAATTTTTTATTTTAAATTGCATTAAATAAAAAAATTAGCAATAGTCATAAACATTTTTGACCATTTCAAAAAAAATGTCCAAATAAAATATTCTTGTATAGGTATATAAAAATAATAATTACAAATAAAAGTACTAGTAGTAGAATTACAGTTAAAACTTTTAAGTTTTGCAGACCCTTTGAGAACCTCTCATGAACCTTCTGTTAACAATCATTGCCCTTATAAGGCGTGGCACTCTTTTGTAGCAAATCTCGGTAAGTTTTATTATATTTGCGCGTAAAATAATATCCCGACCTCAAAAGATGTTTTTCTACGATTGCTGTGAAAAGTTGACAATTACGCTCTCATTTGTCATCGTAAAGTTGACGTTTTCTGTGGAACAATCGAAAAATATCTTTTTTGCGCGTTTCCAATGTCAAAAAAGATATTAAATGCGCGCTTATTTCAATAGTTACCAGAGATACAAACAAAACAGAAACTTGTCATATTGACAGTTAACAGAATGAATTTATTTTCAGTACGTCTACGTTTTTTAATAATTTAAAAATGCAATCGTAGAAAAAATTATGTGTGTATCACGAGTGTAAAGTGTCTTTGTTCCTCTTACACTATTGCAGCTCTCGCCTTCGGTTCTCGCTGCAATTACCGTGTTCGAGTAACAAAGAATCACTTTACGCTCTTATTACACAAATAACTATAGTGGAAGGAGAGCCACAGGGGTAATTTGAATTCGCTTGAAACTGTTTGTCGTCTGTGGGAATAAAATTTTCTCTAAAATAATTTAGAAAGTTTTTACAACAAACTCAAAAACGAAATAAACCTACTAACTTTTTTTGTGAATTCGGTGGCCGCTGCAAATACTTTTGGTGTCCAGTGTACTCCTGCCACTGTTTGCGTCTATATGTGTATGTCAGTGGTTAGTACGTGCCTGCCTATATCACCATGTGTGTTTCTTTGTGTATTTGTGTGGTTATGTGTGTGTGTGTGTGTGTTTGTGGGTTGTGGTTGGAGTGAGACGTCCTTTCGCTTTGGCTTAAGAATACTTGAGAGTTCGACGTGTAACCCGGGGCAACTACTAGGGTCCTTTGAATTGAACGCAGTGCTCTTCAAAATGTGTTTTTGGGTATCGGTGTATTGAGGTACCTTTTTATATTCCATTGTTGTGGCAGCCTTGTTGTAACTTATCAATATTGCTGATGGAATCTTGCGGAGAAATACTTTATTTTGGTATTAGGGGAATTTAAAAATTGTACTTTATCGAATAGCCATTACGAATTATTTAAGATTAACTTGGTAAGATCCAAGATTCAGTTATTATAACTGAGAGGTTATAAAAAGTATTAGTTAGCATAAAATTTAATTAACTTTGTGAATGAGTTTAATTTAGTGCCGGTTTTCCATCTGCGGATAAAATTCTCGATAACTATCGACAGAATAATTGAAAAATATATCGCGTAAAAATATAGGATAGCGTTACAGAATGGAATGTCTATACATGTGCAAAAATCGTGAAAATTATTAGAAATGTAATTAAAAAAAACAAATTAAATAAACACTTGGCAAAGTCTCACAAAATTCAGCCTCCAAGTCACCTTATGAGGGCATCGTCAGAGGCTGGCCAGCACAGTTAGTAACCATAGACGCGTTTCGCTCTTATTAGAGCTCATCAGTATGGTATAACTCACTTCTTCACCTAGAACAAAGTTCACGTGAAGAACCTGGTGACGAAGAACTGTGTCAGCAGAGAATAAGATCTCTAACAAACGGTAAGATGACATGAGAAGTTCTGTCGAACCAGTAATGCCATCTACCGAAAAAATGAATTAATTATTCGTAGTCAAGAAAAAAATTTATCTCAAAAATTATAGATATTATGAATATAATATCTTCTCGACACGGGGAATTCAAATGTTAAAACCGCAAATATTATTTTAAAGATAATAGATATTAAAAGGGGTATTACTATCTAATCTACTTTATGAATTTACTTGTAGATTTATTTGTATTCAAAAGATTGTCCTAACAACTAGATCGTAAGTCATATATATGGGTATCATGTTTCGACAGTTGGTAAACATTACCGCAAAATATATGTGAAGCTACCACGGTTAAAAAAAATAATTATTTGCTACAACAAAAGTTATTTCTGTAACTAGGCCGCGAAATAAAATAAAAATATCATCACGCCTTTTATACATTACTTAATGTGGCACTCTGCCGTAGCAGAATTCAGTAAGTAAAATATTTCTTCCCAAAGATGTTAGTGAAGGGAAAATCACAGGGGTATAATTCCTTTCTTTTCTTATCTTTTTGATTCATTTTCTGTTCTTTATCTACCTATAGTGTTTAACGGCAATTGTGTGAAATTTACTTTCAAAACAAGTGCAGCAAGATGTTTCCTGCCTTGCTTATCTTTTTCGTTGCAATAGGAGTTGATTTGAGCTTTATGTAACAGGTGTATAGGGGCGAAGGATAGATGTGATTGAAAGTTTGGTGTGTGAAGCGAAGATGATGTGCCAGGATGAGAAAGTTTGACAAAGATTAATTCTTTGATGAATCTAATGAGTGGATGTTCTATGAATGTTTCAAGGGTTCATGCTGTTACATTTGATGGAATATAGCGGTATGTTATGTATGTATGTATGTATGGATATACTAATTATTTTAAATTTGTTTTAACGAAGTTTGAATTTGCAACCTCTTGTCTGTAAAGCAAGCGTGTTATTATTGAATCACAACTGTTCATATCTTGTTATTAACTAGAACAAAACTATAATATTTTTAAAGATAAATATTTGAAATTTCTAATAATACAAAAATACTGCATAAATAAATCAAATTAAGTATGTCAACATCAGATTATAAAAGTTTGGCGTCCACTGGTAAGTCCTAATAGATCCGCTGTCTTTTTAGAAGAGGGCTAAGACTGACGGCAGTCTTCCCAATGTCCTCTTCCTCTTTGTCCCTCCTCACGCACTGAATTCCTCATTTTGCAAATTACACCGAATCGCCCCGAGGCTGAACCGTGTCTACCCGTTTTTGTTTTCTCTCTTTTTGCTCCGGAATTGTTTTAAGCACAGAATTTATAGCCCAAAAAGTGCAGCGTGTGGGAGAAAGAGTGCCATGGAAATGCAAAACAAAAACGCATCAACAGCGTCTATTAAATTTGCGGGAAATACTTAAACGTCTCAAACTGACGTGTGTGCAGATTTTTTGCCAAGTAATTTGCAAGCATTTCAAGTAGGATATAGTGAAAAGTAAGTGAAATTTATTTCTTTTAATTACAGTAAATTTGCCAATTTCAAACTAAATTCTGACAATGCATGAACGTATATTTGCATTTGTTTTTCATGTCATGCAAACATTGTTTATATGTAATTATTTTTAATTAGCCGTATTTGTTTTAATATTAAACAAACATATATTAATGGACATGAGTTGTCATGTTAATTAAATATTATTTGTTCGTAGTCTGTTCTAAATATGTTTTATATATTGTTATTTGCAGTTTTTAAAACCTATTTTACAAATTTCGTGCTTCAAACGCAATAATGCAAATGTACAATAATCCATTATACTTTTATAAAAATAATATGTTTATAAAGCATAAACATATTCGAAACAAATAAATATATATAAAATAGTTTGCATTCTAAGTAAAACAATAAAATAATGAATCAAGCCAAGTTATGCAATAAAATAATCTTATTTATATTTCTTTTAAAAAATAAATTATAATAATAACAAAATATTTAAAATATGAGGTAGGTGGTTCAGTGGTATCGAGTCGGCCTGTGGATCTTGAGAACCCTGGTTCGATCTCCACAGCCGACAAACAATTTTCACCAATTTAAATCTACCCCTGTGGCTCCCTCTCCTTATATCTTTGAGGGCCGTGATTTGACGGCTGGTAACCGCACTTCACGCGTAAAAATATATCATTTACCGAGATCTGCTACGGCAGAGTGCAACATCTAGTAATGGGTAAAAGGCGTGATGATATATTTATTTATTTTATTTATTTAAAAATGAATTTTAAGGATGCCAGATAAAATAATGTTAACAAGACTAACTGAAAGTACTTCACAAAAACAATAAGTGAACCTTTGAAAAGGTATTCCATTTATTCCTTTGTGAAAAAGGGTAAAAGGGTAGTTTTAAAACCAACAGATAATGAAATTTGTAGGGTTTGATGACCGTAACGAACTCAAAAAATCGAGTGTTAGCTGGGCAAACCAAATAAAACTTCGAAATCGGCAAACGGAGAATAAAATTTAAATTTCCCTTTAAGCATGTATGACCTTTGAGATTCTCGCTTTACATGAAAAATGTAAGACGAAGAAGAAATGTTTCAGCTCCAAACCCAACTGGGAATTGAAGCGGCACTTGTGTCTTCCATCGTAAACTAGCGTTCTAAAATTGACTCCTACAAAAGAATTGAACGCAAAGTGAAAGGCAGATGGGCAAAGAAAGAGTCTGTAATGTCAGAGTTCGAGGCAATCGAAACGCGGGTAATGTCAGGATAAACGAAAGGATAACAGGCAGCGTCTCCTGAATTAATCGAATCGCTCCACTCCCGATAGAATTAAAAAGTTAATGAGATGAGAAACTCGACCAGCCAGACGGAAACTCGTTTTTTCCGAACGAATCAAAGGATTTTACCCCCAACTATTTATTACCACCAATCATTTATTTAAAAGGAATCAACTGTCTCTTGAAATTTCCTTTTTTTAAATACATTCTCGTACATAACTAATCTAAGTGAATGGTTTTAAACGTTATTTAAAACAAATAATAACCAACTTGAAACATTTATGATACCAATAACAAATGAAATTCCTGGTAAAAATCATATCATCTAGACCTGTAATTGCAGAGCGTTCATAACTTGAGTAAATATGAACTGAAATGACAATATTATAAATTATGAACTCGTAACATTATTTTCGTAACACATGCAGAAGAAACACGTTCTTATTCTCTAATTTTAGAGAGAGAAACACTGCTTTTCTCCTCTAGGGAGAAAAATATTATGTTTCTCTCCCTAGGTAGGACGTTTCTCTCCCTAGGTAGCATGTTTATCTCCCTAGAGAGATGTTTCTCTCCCTAGAGACTACGATTATTAGCTGTTTGCGGCGTTTCCTAGGTAACTAGTTACGCAACCCATATTTGACATTTGTCCCGATAAGACAGTAATTTTCGTGCACTTGTTACGAAAAGTATAATATGCTTCACGGGACGGCGCGATTATCCCTTGTGTAAAGTTGGTAAACCTCGTCTTCAGCTCGAGCCTTCGGCCCTCGCTTACGTCTCGATTTGCAACTTCACATGCGAGAATAATCGCTTGTTTCCCTCCCTTGATGCATAACATACTATTTTCTATTTTGCTTATATAAAGAAGTCATTACGAAACTCAGTTGCGTATCGAATGAGCGTTCATTACGATACGCAACATTTTGTTTTAGACGGTTGGTAGTAGCGGATGACATACTGAATCCATGAAGCTGAGAATATCCAAATTTTAATATAACCTCAAATCTGAACAATTGCATAAATGTCAATAACAGTTACCAACTACAACATTTCATATACAAATTGCCCTAAATTGACTCAGTTTAAAATACCGCAGATTTTATAAAATAGAATAAAATAGTATAAATAACTTATTTTATAAAACTTTAATCGCACTTGTCCTGAGGCTCGTTTTCAAAATTTAGACGCGTGCGTAAAAAACATGTCTTATAAATATACTATACTATTTCCTATGATTGCTATGAAAAGTTGACAATTACGCTCTTATTTATCATCGTAAAATTGATGTCTTCTGAGGAACCTGTTGCTAAGTAATTGCAAGATCTATCTCCTGCTATTCTTAAATATAAACATTCCTCCTCTATAAACCTCAACTCATTTTAGAATCTCATCAGTGACATAGAAGACGCCCAAATAAGCAAGCATATAGGCCGGTAATTACTCTTAAATAGGCGGGATTTTAGGCAGCCTAAATGTAAATAATTTGTTTTAAAAAAATAAACAAATCCTTTTTCTAATATCGGTACTCGTATCTACTCTTCGTTAGAAAAAAATGATCATTTTAAACAAAAATTTACGCAATCTGAAAAATAATAATGTAGGGTTCTCATTTTATTAATTATTATGCAATTCAAATTATGTAGTATACTTTAATTCACTAAATATTACGAGCAATTGCTCTATGAAACTTTCGGAAAGGGACTGTCTTCGGTCAGTCAGAACTTGCTTGTAAGTTGAAAACTTCGTTCGACATCACAAAATGTGACCGGAGCGTTCTTATATTTAGCCATATCGTCTAAAGTTAATTCAGCTCCATTGATTAATGGCAAAGACACAATTGAATTACCACGTAAAATTTTGACTAAAAAACCTTTTTTTCTTTCGGCATTTTAAATTCACACACAAAAACTTGATTAAAGTAAATACTTTAAATATTATAGATTAGGTTGAAACACTTTGTCGAGTGCTGAATTAGTCAACGAAGTAGATGATAAACCTTGTCTGCTCAATAAAAGTTAGAATAGGCAACAAAAATAGGCAAAATAGGCTGTATAAGGTAAAATAGGCACAATAACCAAAATATAGAACAAATAGGCTCTAAGGCACGAAATAAAAACCTTCCATTACACGTAAACATATTACCTATGTATAGAAAAACGAAATTGCCTGAAGTATATTAAAATATGAATCTAGGCAATTGCCTAAAAATCCGGGCTTTAGTTATAACTGCACCTTGACGTGATAACTTCCCTACTTGGCTTGATATGGGCATCGTTCTCCGTCGTTGTAAAGTGTACATGGCTCTTGCTCTAGCATGAGGTAATGCATTTAAAGGTGTAATTTTATCAAAACCAGGAGCTCTAATACCCCTTCATAAATAGCTGCACTGAGGACCAACATCATGAGAGAAGAGAGGAAGGAAGAGAATTGAGGCTAGGAGGGAGATAAGTGCAAGAGGGTGTAAAATAAGAAAGATTAAAGAGAAAGATTGGTTTAAAAAAGGAATGAGAAGGAAGAAGAGTTTTGGAATAACTAATAACAATCCTAACGAAAAGAAAATGGTGGTCTTTTCACAAGCAAAAAAGGCTTTAACTTAACATTGATGCCAACTCTTGCGGGTCGAGTACCTTTGACCCTTCCAGTAATTTGTAGAGGGACTAGATCCTCTCAAATTATTATAAACTTTATATTTATTACACAAAATAGTGTAAATAATACTAATAATACATTTTGTCATAATACAACAAAGATACAATCATATTTTTATCCTTAAAATAAAATCATAATATGCCGGAACAATGAGAAATAGTTGAAGAGAGTGTTTTTTAATTTCAATAAAACAATATAATAAATGTTTAAAATGTTCTACTTGAACAACTATACTTTCCTTCCAATCGTCGTTTCATGGAGTGACGAATATGTTCGAAAATTCCGAATTTATTGCGAATTGTATTATACCAAACCACAATTCTTCTGATGTAGGTCATTAACGTTATTGACTGGTACAGAATAAACTATACTCTTCAGATGACCCCAAACGTAAAAATTCAGCGGATTTAAATTAGGTGACCTCGGTGTGGTTATATTTATGTTGTATTATGATAAAATATTAAAATCCTTATAGTTCTAAATCTACTCATTTTTGGAAATATGTTTTTTAATTGTTTTGACATGACCCATCCTTAAATTTTTAATCTCCAATTCTTGAACATTCTGTATATACAGGGTGTAGAATTGAAATGTGGCGTATAGGGATTTCAATCTTATTTTTTAAATATTGCTGTATCTCTTTACCTATTTACTTTAGAGCAAAAGCGTAAATACAAAAATTGTTCAGAAATTAAAAACGCTTCCTATAAAGTAAATTTCATTACATAAATGTGAATAGTTCACGAGATATTAATTAAATGAAATTCAAAATTTATTCAAATTTTTTGTAGATTGCGTTGGAAAATTAAACAATTGTAAAAGAGTTTGACATTTGTTTGTTACAGTGTTGTAATATTTGTTGAGCAAGTTTTTGAAAAATATTGTAAAGAAATAATGAATAATCTTAGCACGCAAGAAAAAATTCAATGTATTGAGTGGTATTTTGCGGGAAATTCTGCTGCGCAAGTGCGAGATCTTTTTAGCACTTTGTATGTGGATCGGCCAATTCCATCCCTTTTTTGTATTTACGCTTTTGCTCTAAAGCAAGGTTCGTAAATATCATGATATTTATAATAAATATCAAAATATCTGATATATAGGATATATATCAGATAAATATCACTTTTTGGATATTTATTTTTTAATTTTAGTTTTTGTACACATTTAGAAAAACTGAAAAATTCGAAAAATTTCACTTTTCCAGAGGCTATATCTCAAAAACTAAACAAGATATGGAAATGCGCTCAACGGCGTTGAATTCCCCGTGTCCGAATTGACTTATAAGCAAATTTTCATACAATTTTAAGCAATTTAATATTTTTAATTATTTCCTAAGGGGTACCCCTTTGGTTTTTTCAGATTTTAATTCAATTTTACCAAAAATCCTTAATCGTAGGATTATTAAAACGAAAATTTACATACAAATGTATTTTGACCCACTGAATCCAGTGGTGCAATCTACAAATGCATATCACTTCTGGTTTTCGAGAAAATGTTAAAAAACAGCTTTTTGCGATTTTTTTTGGCGGAAAATAGAAAAAAAATAAAAATCGCTGAAACTATGTTTATAAGTTAACTGAAGCACGAGAAAATTAATGCCGTTGAGCGCGTTTTCATATCACATTTAGTTTTCGAGATATAGCCTCGGAAAAGTAGAAAAACTGAAAAATACGAAAAATTTAAATTTTCCGGAGGCTATATCTCAAAAACTAAACAAGATATGGAAATGCGCTCAACGGCGTTGAATTCCCCGTGTCCGAATTGACTTATAAGCAAATTTTCATACAATTTTATGCAATTTAATATTTTTAATTATTTCCTTTGGTTTTTTCAGATTTTAATTCAATTTTACCAAAAATCCTTAATCGTAGGATTATTAAAACGAAAATTTACATACATATGTATTTTGACCCACTGAATCCAGTGGTGCAATCTTCAAATGCATATGACTTCTGGTTTTCGAGAAAATGTTAAAAAACCGCTTTTTGCGATTTTTTTGGCAGAAAATTGAAAAAAATAAAAATCGCTGAAACTATGTTTATAAGTTAACTGAAGCACGAGAAAATTAATGCCGTTAAGCGCGTTTTCATATCACATTTAGTTTTTGAGATATAGCCTCGGAAAAGTAGAAAAACTGAAAAATTAGAAAAATATCATTTTTCCGGAGGCTATATCTCAAAAAGTAAACAAGATATGGATATGCGCTCAACGGCGTTGAATTCCCCGTGTCCGAATTGACTTATAAGCAAATTTTCATACAATTTTATGCAATTTAATATTTTTAATTATTTCCTAAGGGGTACCCCTTTGGTTTTTTCAGATTTTAATTCAATTTTCCCAAAAATCCTTAATCGTAGGATTATTAAAACGAAAATTTACATACATATGTATTTTGACCCACTGAATCCAGTGGTGCAATCTTCAAATACATATGACTTCTGGTTTTCGAGAAAATATTAAAAAACCGCTTTTTGCGATTTTTTTGGCGGAAAATAGAAAAAAAATAAAAATCGCTGAAACTATGTTTATAAGTTAACTGAAGCACGAGAAAATTAATTAATTAATTAAAATATGACGATATATATCAAAATAAATATCATGATATATATCGATCGATATATATCTTCGAACCCTGCTCTAAAGTGAATAGGTAAAGAGATACAGCAATATTTAAAAAATAACATTGAAATCCCTATACGCCACATTTCAATTCTATATATATAATAAAAATTGGAATAAAATCATATTTGAAACACAGGCGACTGAAGCTTAAAATAAAATCTAAATATATCATCACACCTTTCACCCATTACTGGGTGTGGCATTCTGCCGAAGCAGATCGCAGTAAATGATATATTTCTTCACGTGAAGTGCGGTTACCAGCAGTCAAATCAGGCCCCCAAATATGGTAATGAAGAGGGAGGGAGGAGGGGGAGTAAGACGTTATTAAGCTATTCAAATAAGATAATTTTTAAAAGAAAAATAATGTCTTTATGATTGCATTTAATATACGAAATATTAATAAAATAATTTTAGTATTGATTTGCATTTAGTAGTGCTTTGAATTTGAACAATATTGTGTTTCAATTTTTATATAATTTACTGATGAAATGATGTCACACACCTGTAAAAAACCCACGCTAAAATGTAATTGACATTTCTTAAACTGAAAAAATTATGATACTATTATAATTTATATTTTTTGCTTCACATACTCAAGTTCTTTAGAAAAGAATATAAATTTCTAAGTTGAATGACTTGAAAGAAACGACAAAGCCGTCTGTTTTAAATGAACTAATGTTCTTCTACAAATGAAAGTCGAGAATATCTCATAAAAGTTTCACAAAGTAAAGTTAAAAATATCCAATTTAAAAATTCCCGTCACGGAAATAAATTACAATTCTCAAATGAAATATAATTAAAACAGTCGAAGTCACAACAAATTAGTGACAAATATGTCAAGTGAATAATACAACGCCATCATTCAAAAACATCAAAGTTCAGCTTCCTGTCTAATTAAATGGAATCATCAACCTTAGATGTCAAAGTGTAATTAAAAATCTGCCTCTAGGTACAGGTACGGGATCAGGGGCGGATCCAGACTTCGAATTAAGGGGGGGTCATGGAGTGAATTTTGTCTCGGAGGGAGGGGGGGTTAATGCCCATCTTCTAAATATAAAAAAACATTTGTATTTGCTCATATTATATTCCTGCTTTAAATAATTTTTACAATCACATTAAATCGTCTTTGGAATCGCATTAAATCACATTAACTCATCTTTGGAATAACATTAATTCACATTAAATCACATTGAAAAATATAATAGATTATGTACCAATATGTAACAAAACTGTAACCACCACAACAAAATTGTACATGGGCGCTAGTGATCTCAGTAATCGAAACGCCCAAAAACCCTTTAATAAAAAATAAAAAAATCACATTGAATAACATTAAATCATCTTTAGAATAGAATTAGATAGCAAAGTAAATTCGTCGTTTGCTTTTTGCAAATTTAGTGATGATTTTATCGACGTCAATCTGGCAATAGGCTCACATCCGCTGAAACACAGTGCTAACGGAATTGGCTGAACTCAGAATCATGAAGGCGGTATCGACTATCTGCTGTTAACTAACAATATGTTTTAGATGTAGGAGAATGTGTAGCTTTAAGCAAAATTACTTTTCTATAAACAAGTATTAACGTGGTGAGGAAAAGTAATTATTTTTTCACCTCAAAAATTTCCCCTAAGAACGCCAACACTTTTTAAATAATATCTAAACGGTTCTTCGATAGAATACAAAAATTATTGAATTAGAAGTTGATTTTCTGAGTGCAAATGTCGGTAGTCACATACTTGGCTAGGTCTTAAATAGAATACCTCTCCCATCTGCGGGTCGAAATAATATCCCCACAAAATATTGATTTTTGGCTATTTATTAGAATAATAAATCAAACAATAGTTCTTAATTATCTTTGAATTTCTAAGTTCTTAGATAATATTTTCTATGTAATTTGTTTAACAAATTAAGTTATCGTAAATAATGACATCATTATTATGTATTAGGGCCAAATAATTATTAGAGCCAACAAATTTTTAAAAGTCTATGCTTAGGGGGAGGGGGTCATGACCCCCATGACCCCTCCCCTGGATCCGCCACTGTACGGGATACGGTACAAAGAAAATGAAAGAAATGACAAAAAAAAACTAAACTCGCTTCAATTGTGTTCTTCTAACTCAACCATTCCCAATTCAGTTACTAAGTAAAGTAGGCAAATTGTACAATAGCTATTTGTACAACTAGTAATTAAAGTAATACCTTTTTTAAAGTATTTGAAAAATAATGCACGATGGTGAAGTTGAAACATATTAATTAAATGAGTGGAAAACGGATGCTTTTTTTTGTTTATTGATATTAAATTATTTTTACGGAAATACAAATTTAAAATTATTTTCACGGATAGAAAAATGTTAATAGCATGTTATAAAAAAGAAGAAGAAGATAAAACAGATGACGTATGTTTTGTCAGTATTTTTATTTTCCTGTGTGGTACTCTGTCGTTGCAGATCTTGGTAAATGATACATTTATGAGCGTGAAATGTGGTTATCGCCGGTAAATCACGACATTCAAAGTTAGTGGAGGGTAAACCACAGGATTAATAGTAAATTAAAAATGTATCAACACACCTTTTACCTACTTAAAGTGGAACTTTTCCGTAGCAGATCTTGGGAAGTGATATATGCACGTGAAATGTGATTACTAGCCGTCAAATCTTGATTTCCAATGATGTTAGTAAACGGACAGCAGCATGGGTAATTTTAATGTGGCGAAAATTGTTTGTCGGCTGTGGGAATCAACTCCTGTGGCTCTCCCTCCACTAACAACTTTGGGGACTGTGATTTGACGTCTGGTAACCGCACTTCACGCGTAAAAATATAACACTTACCGAGATCTGCTTAGGGAGACTACCACACCTAGTAATGGGTAAAAAGCGTGCTGATATATTTATTTATTTATTTTATATTAATTGTAAATATTTTTATAATTTATTTCGCAAATTATTTTTAATCTCACATATGGAGACAAATTATTAGGGTTGTGTATTTGACCAGTCAAATATTTTTCGGTCAATTGACCGACTATTTGACTGGTCAATTGACCAGGCAATTGACCAAGAAACATTTAATAAAAATCACAATTAAAATTGTAATTTATTTATATAGTACTGTTTACTACATCCAATATTACTGAAAATGAAAAACCAACAACAATTAATAAACAAACCACATCAAATTCAAAATAAAGGGGAAAATAAAGTAAAAGACGTAACGAAATGAAATAATATGTATTTATTTTATTTGTAAAGTAAAGTAAGCAAATTCTCCAGAACCCAGAATACCAAACTAGATATATTCATGTAATAATAGTAAGTAGCTATTTCTATTGAACAACAGATGTCATTTAGATTATTTGACCAGTCAATTGTCCGGTCAATTGACCACGGCACAACCCTACAAATTATTGATAAAATTTCATTAGAATATTTTTAATATCTCTTCTAGACTATACTACACAGTATATGATCTGCAAGTGCAGAGCTATCACTCTCAGAAATAAATAATTGTATAGTAAATTTCTATTGTACATGATTTTGATTTATATGTGGTGATGCATTGTTTAATGGTTTGTTTATATATTTTAAATAATCTGCAATTGGAGATCAAATATACTTAGAAATAAATATTATTATTATTATTCTTATTAAGTGCTTTAGTGGCATGAGAAGTATGCAACTGACTCTACAGCTAGTAGAGAAGTATACAGCCCCGCATGTAACCCGAATGTAACGGGATTGCATACGAACAGAGCTTCAAGGGGCTCAGCAGGAATGAAAATTTGTTGCTGATTGCCGAACTGTTACTTCGAGTGACGTCACAGTACCGTCCAAACTTGCTATTTAAGATGTTGCGGTTCGCATTTGTACTACCTATTATAATTATTTAGGTTTCGCGATATGACCAGAATTTAAATAAATGTTATTTTATCGATTCGAAATATTACTGTCTGTTTCAAAAATATTATCTGTAAATTTTAAACATAAATTACGCCTATAATAATTGTTGTAGATGAATTAAACAAACTTTAAAGGGTTCAGTATGTATTTATACACATGTTTATTCTGCAATTGCATATTTATTTATTTATTTATTTATTTATTTATGTTACGCTGTACAACAGGAACTTAATCCCAATTACAGTACAGGATCCGCACTCACCGAGCCGCAGTGTAGTAGTTCATATAATTTTTAACTTAAGTGCGATTCGAACTCGGGATCTCCGGATTCGAATTCTGTATCGCTATCCACACAACCGTACTGACTATAAGTAGTTACAAAGAAATATCACTTATCGAAATCTGCTTAGGCAGAGTGCCACATTCAGTAATGGGTAACAGGCGTGATGATATATTTATTTATTTATTTTATTTACTTATTAGATACGTTCGTTTCGTAGCAACTATTTTATTAGAAATTAGATACATAATGATATAATTTTCGCACGATGATAGAGTGTCCATTGCAATTGTGTGGAATTAAGTTTCAAAAACAAGCGCAGGAAGATACTCCCGTCCTTCCTCATCTTTTTTACTTCATTTTCAGTTTTTACTATACAGTGTGTAACTGCAATTGTGTTAAATGTATTTTTAAACAAGAGCAGGCGATGCTGCCTTCATTTCTTATAGATTCGTTGTTAGTGAAGTGGGCGTAAGTGAAGATTTATGAAACTCGTGTACAGGAGCGAATGGATGGATGTTTGTTGCGTGTTGATGGATTTTGGTTGTGAGAAAAGAAAGAGTTCGAATGGAGGAAGTGTTAATGTGGTCGAATCGAGTATCGTGTGTCAGGATGAGAATGTTGACGGGTTCGTGCTACCCCATTTAATGGGATATAGCGTGATGTCATGTATGTATGTATGTATGTATGTATGAAACTAGTAAGGAAATGAAGGTTATTACCTTACACATGTGAAATTTGCAGAACGAGGCGTAGTCGAGTTATGTAAACACATAAGTAAGGTAATAACCTATTTCCTTACTAGTTTTATACAATATTTTTTCTACTTCCGTTCTAATAAATACGAAAGAGCGTTTTTGAAATTATGAAATTTTGACATATTAATGACAGTTATAATTTCAAAAAATAAAAGAATAACACATCAGAATTCGTCTTGTAAGATATCTATTGCTATGTTACCTCATTATTTCACTAATTAAATAATGCAGTTCATTACCTAACTCAAATAGGTGAAATAAAACGTCTATTTCCTAGCGGAAGTAGAAAACAAATATATTTTTCACTGCCAAACGGATAAAAATTTATAGAAAATGTAATCCTCTGAAATTTTTATTGAAGCATTAATTCTCTAAAGTAATTAGGAAATATTTGTAAAACAACATTTTCAGTAATTAGAGAATGATATATTTTCAATCTTGAAATAATTTAAGTCCAGAATCTTTAGAACAACTAGCCATCACATCAACGCTCCTTTATATACTCTCCCGAAATAGAGAGAGCTGAAAAAGTTCACGGTTTAATTAAACAATGAAGAAAACGAAAGAGAGCAAAAAAATAAAAGAAAGAAAGAGATTTATCTCCAAGTATCTTTCAGTCATCGACTGAAAACTTTCAAAAGACACTCATAAAAATAACAAGAGATAGAGCTACTGTCCAGATACGAGAAGTAACTGTTGTACTTAAGATAAGGAAGAAAAATCGTCAATGCAAAACACCAAAGGGCATCGTCGAAACATGGCGGACTATTGACGAAACTGTGGCGCTGTAGGGGTGCGGGGCACTGAACCGGAACCCGGAAATGTGGAGGGAGGTTGTCCCATCGCGCTGAGTTATCGCTACGTGCAAATCATGCCACGTTCCCGATTCTGGTAATGAGATTTTGGATTAATTTATGGATTCAATGATCATGTTGTATGAGATACATTTTAAATATCATTTTGGCGGCTACAAGATATATGGTTTCACACAGAAAGATTAATGATTCATTGAACAAGAATTCGCAAATATATATTTTATTTCCTTAGCTTTTAAATCGAATAGTTGCACAAGCGATATATTCCTGCATGATGGTGGCAATCCTGAAACCACTAGAATTTAGCAAATTTACTTTTTCTACATGATACCCGTACTAAAAAAAATATCAAATTTAAATTGAATTATAAAGCGAAAAATTTGGATACCGCCAGAATTTGTTATTATGTGTATATAACGCGCGTAAAGTGCCTTTGTTCCTCTTACACTATTGCAGCTCTCGCTGTAATTACCGTGTTTGAGTAACAAAGAATCACTTTACGCTCTTAATAAAAAAACTATTTTCTACGATTGCTATGAAAAGTTAACAATTACGCTCTTATTTGTCATCGTAAAGATGACGTTTTCTGTGGAACAATCGAAAAATATCTTTTTTGCGCGTCTCCAATGGCAACACGCGAAAAAGACTTTAAAAATATATTAAATGAGCGCTTATTTCAATAGGATACAAACAAAACAGAAACTTGTCATATTGGCAGTTGACAGAACGAATTTATTTTTAGTACGTATACGTTTCTGAATAATTTTAAGATGCAATCGTAGAAAAAATTATGTGTGTATCACTAGCGTAAAGTGTATTTGTTCCTCTTACACTATTGCAGTTCTTGCCTTCGACTCGCGCTGCAATTACTGTGTTCGAGTAACAAAGAATCACTTTACGCTCTTAATACACAAATAACTGTTTATGATTGATATGTAGTCATTTTATATTCTATAACTTTTATGTTGAATCAATAATAATGTTAACTAGTTTTTCAAACAAAGAAGATATCGTCGTCTTGTAATATTAATATATATATTTTTTGCAGATTTTGATAGATGACATGTCTTACTGTGAAATGCAGTCAATAATAACAATGGCAAATAAAGTAAGATCGTAAATATTTATTTATTTTAACATTTTTTTAATAGATTGTTATTTATTTGCTACGCCCTATTGCAGCACAAGAGGACCTACAGTTTATACTAGGAACTGAACCACTCGAATATAGTTTTATTATCTAAAATATGAGATATAAACAAAACCAAATATCATAGTACCTGTGGGTTGGTATGCCATCAGCATATTAAAATTTTATGTAAATATTTTGACTATTTCCTCGCTGAAATATTCCAACTTTATTTTGTAACAGTAATTTAAAACATACCGCATGTTGTACAACTTGTACGATATATCATCTAAGTCAAACACATTCATAACAATTATTTAAATGTAGGAGTTACTAAATATTAAATACTTTACAACTGGAAGCTACCAAACTCGGTTCCGGGTTCAATACTCTACAAGGTCAAGCTTGAAGCAGTTGGCTGTGGTCCAAAAACATTGCGAGTTAAAAAATTGAAGATGCGACAAGAAAAACTAATACTCTCTGACATTTGAGGTTATAAAAGTATTTCTGAGTAAATTTATATGTTATGTTATTTCGTACTTTTGGTTTAAGAAACTCGGCCACGAGTGTCCATTATATTAAGTGCTCTTGAGTATATTTTTATGTTATTTCAGTCTATTGTACGTGCATAGTTTTCCAGAAGCGACTCCGATACTTTTTATATTTTACTGTGTTGAGATTTACTCGTAAAAAGACGAAAATATTATTTGGATTTCAAAGCAAACATTGCTTCAGCGTTCTGTACTTCTCGTAAATAAATTACAAACAAATTCATTAAGGGGTAAGGCCACTCTAAATTTTTTTTAAAATGCATTTTTTTTTATTTGTTTAAATTATAGTTTAAACCCTTAGGAATAAGGAACAATTAATTTAAATGTCGCGCGGAAGTATTTCAGAGGAAAAACAGCATATATCTATTAGTACTAGTATTTATAAATATATATGACTCGAAACTTTAAACGCGTTTTTCTCGAAATCATATTTTCAAAATCGGGCGAAAAGAAATCTGAAATACTAATTGATGGATCGTGCTGAATCTTTTTATTTCTTATTCTAGATATAAAATACTCAAAAACTACAAGGGCTTTTTTTTAAAGTGCTTCATTCGTTTTTTATGGTCGTTTTTATACAGAAATTTAGTCCCGAATAATGAACTTTTTTTTAGACCGTGCTCCATTTAGTTAAAAATCAAAATTTTCAAAATCCAGCCCGTAGTTTTTTAGAGTATACATCAGAGATTAAGAAAACATATCCCTTTTTGATCCAGGTCTATTGCTGTTCCCGGAATGTTTTCGCCCGATTTGCCCTACGCGCCGAGAGGAGTCGCCATTTTTTTAATTTCTGACGACAATTTTAATATTTTCTTTAAACAAATTTTTTAAATAAAGTTTAAAGAGCACTAAATAAAGATCCAAAAACAGTTCTTAAGCAGCACGTTTAGATTTCGTTAAAAAAAATCTAGAAAATTGCCCTTTTTTCTTTGTCTAGAGTGGCCTTACCCCTTAAGTTTTCTATCAAATATTATTAGTGTTATAAATAGGCTTTAAGAATCCGTTTGTTATTATTTTTTCAATGAAGGGAACGTTTTGGGGAGAATCATCTTCTCATATTTCATCATCATCATCACGTCTTTTACCCATTACTGGGTGTGGCACTTTGCAATAACAGATCTCGGTAAGTGATATATTTCTTCGTGTGAAGTGCGGTTACCACCCGTCAAATCACGGCCCCCAAAGATGTTAGTGGAGGGGGAGCCACTGGGGTAGATTTAATTTGGTGAAAATTGTTTGTAGGCTGTGGGGATCGAACCAGGGTTCTCAAGATCCACAGTTCGATTCGATACCACTGAGCCATCTATCCTATTAGAATTTTGCATTTTTATATTTTAAATAAATAAAATAAATATATCATCACGTCGTTTAGCCATTACAGCCACACAAAATATGTCATAATAAATACAAAAATTACTTCTGTTTGTTACAACTCACATTAAAAATAAAAATCCCTAGAACTCTGCACAATTCCAACCTTTTAAAATCGCGAAAATCTCAAACGCCCACTGAAAAACCAGTGCGAAATCATTTGTTACGAAGCCGGCTTTGAGTCGCTCCATTTTTGAAATATTTATGCAAATCCTAAGCCTAGTGGAGTGCACACGTGCTTCGCCGCCAACTCAGATTTGCAGCCTTGTTCGAATTTCGATGATTAAGATCATTTTAAAGTAGCAGAACTTTTCACCGTCACGTTATGAAAAGGGTAAATATTTGCACAAGAACTTTCAAACCATTAATGCGATAAACTTTTATTTCAGAGAGGACATTTTATATGCAAGATTTTTTTATATTCGAATATCAAAAGTATTATTTTATTTATTCGCTTTGTTGCATCAATTAGAGTAGCACGAACCTTTTAAACATCTCGAATAGAGATGGGCGAATATCATCCGCGAATAGTCGAATGCCGCGAATATTGACATTATTCGATATTCGAGATTTTCGAATATTATCGTCAGTATAGCGAACATTCGAATACCTCGAATATCGCTCCATATGTTGACCTCAATTTTTGACTATGTTTTTATTTATCATTTGTACATGAACTTAAAGCTATTACAATATTTTGAAGATATTAATAATTAATTAATTAATAATATTTTGTTTCAAAACCATGAAGACGTACCATATTTCAAATTTATTTTGTTACATTCGAGAATGAAAAAACATTTCGCAATCGAGTATCAATCAACGTTTTTTCGAAGACTATGTCCCAAAATTAGTAATAATGTAAAGATAAAATTTTGACGTTTAGGATTAATTAATGTGACATCTAATGTCTCCATGACAACAATGTATGTAATATAATTGCTATCAAATCTGGTATTCTCTGACCAGCAATTGACAGCTGGTTGGCAATAGAAACTAAACAAATGTTCTAATTTTTTTCTGCGATTTATTGGTATTCGCATTGCATTTCTCAAGAAACTATTCCAGTACACCAGTTAGCTTCTTCAATCGGGATAAATATAAATCATTGCTCAATTGGAACATTAAATATAAATTTTGTTAAAGAATAGAAATATTGTTTCTAAGCAAAAAAAAATAAAGTGACAAATTTTATAAAAATTGTGAGCCTTTTTTCTATCAAAAAATTGCAGGATGCAAAAAACTTTTGCATCCTGCATGCAAAAGTCTTTTGCGTTCTGTAGACAAAAAACACCCATTTCGCGTGTTGATAGTTGTCAAGTAAATTTTAACTTTATATGACAGTTTTCGAAAAAAATATATTTTATTTGTTTTTGTTTCAGTAGAAAACTTGGGAGGCTGCAAAAATATTTGGAAAATTTAGAAGATCGCGATGACAAAAAGATTAATAACTAGTGCTGTACGGTGTGGCATCTCAGTGAATAATATATTAAGCGCGTGAAGTACGATAATCAGCCGTGAAATCACGACCCCTAAGAATGTTAGCAGGCAGAGACCTACATGAGTAATTTTTTTTACTCAATTCAATAACAAAACAAATTATAGATTTATTTCAACATTTCCAACGTAATAATTTAATATTGCTCAGAATTTATTTGATACCAAAATCATTAAAAGTTTCGACAAGCTCATTTTTATCGTATAATTTTTTTAATTGATGGTGCGAATTAATAAATGGATTAGTGAGCAAATGGTCGTTAATTATTAATGAAAATTAAATTCCATTCTAATCCGTCAAAATTCAATACAGACCAAAAGATCATAGTTGATTGAATATTCAATGATCAAATAAACCACTAACTACTGTATACAAATTAATATCAAATGTATTGATTCGATGTATTTGAAATTACAACAGTTTGAAATGTTTGTTGTGATAGAATGCATATCTAACAATTACTGAATATGGCATCTGTTTTATTACATCTCTCTATAGATACATTACATTTTCTGCTACTATTGCTCTCCTGAATACATCAAAAGTCAATCATTCCAGTCATAAATACAGTATCATTAAAATAATTACGTAATTTATTAATAAGTTTAGATTAACGTTTGAAATATGCTGTAAAAATAGATATGAATTATATTTCAAAGTATTACTAATTAATAGAACAAAATATTATCTCATTAATATAATTATATCACTTACCGAGATCTGCTTAGGCAGAGTGCCACACCCAGTGATGGGTAAAAGGCGTGATGATATATTTATTTATTTTTATTTTTTTATATAATTCAGCGAGTAAAATAGTTATTTATGGTACAAGTGTGTTATATTACAAATAAGTCACGCGAGAAAAATATTAGTCCACGAGACAGTCAGGCCGAGGGGAATAATTTTCTGAAGTGACTTATTTGTAATAACACACGAGTGGCATACGAAATTGTATCCAAGAACTACAATTAAAACATTAAAATATAAATTTGGACACAATTATTGTCTACATTTCAAATAATATTCTAGTTAGCCATACTTTCTTGTTTTGTTGTCTAGGTTACTCAATTTTTTTAAATAAACAAAGTTGAAAAAAGGTTGCAGCTATAGTATTCGAAATGGAAGACGACAATTTTATTCCCGAAATAATCATTAAGGAAGTGGAAAAAGTGGTTGTTGATATTTTACCAAAAAAGTCTAGAAGTTCCTATAAAAAAGAAATTCATATGTTTGAAGACTGGATGACAACTAGAAACGTCAAAGGTATGAATGAATGTGTTTTTCATAGGAAGTTCTAGACTTTTTTGGTAAAATATCAACAACCGCTTTTTCCGCTTCCTTAAGGAAGGAAGGAATTATTTCGGGAATAAAATTCTCGTCTTCCATTTCGATTACTACTTCTGCAACCTTTTTTAAACTTTGTTATACACAACAGTGAGTTACAAGTCATAATTTATGCGTGACTTATGACTTATAACTCACGTGTGACTTATAAACCACTTTACTTATCTAAAATGACAACAATAATGACTTTATAAGTAGTGGGTGTTGGATAAAATAATTAATTACAAGCTTTTTATTTTGTCGTGACAAAGTATTCGCCATTTTATTAATGAACAATGACACAAACATAACAACAATGTCAGTATTAATTAAAAGTATAATATTCAGTGTTACAAAATAAATTTACCCATTAATGGGTGTGGCACTGAGTTGTAGCAGATTTCGGTAGGTGACATATACAATTCTATTGAAATACCTAGGAATGTTATGAGTATCATTACAGCCGCAGATGTCAGCTTGAAATCCGAGCTCGTAGAGCGAGGATTTTAAGACATCTAGGGCCTGTTATGGCTCATAACATCCGTGGTTTGTTCAGTAGTTTACCGGTTTTAGAATATAAAAATGTTAACGTTTTTAATAAATTATTTTTTGAAATTCTTTTATGAATAACGTCATTGTCACCATTTTAGAAGGTGATCAAGTAAGTCTGTGGTCTGTATGTATCATATTTATAAATAATTTTTTATTTAAACGTCATAACGTGGTCATCTCTAATTTGAAAGACTGTACAATTATTATAGATTATGATAAGCAGGAGAAGTAATCTTTGTATTATTGTTGTTTTGAGTTTCGTTTGTATTAATAGTATTATATTATCATTGTGTTTTATTTTCATTTTCTTGACTGTTTTGACAAGTCAGTATAGTAATATTACCGTAAAGAATACAGTTATTACTTACTTACCAGCCTACTTTTGTGCATGAAACATAGGTTTAACATCTTGAAACCGGTAAAAAAGTTTTAATTTAGACGTTTCGATCTACCAACCAGAATAAGAATAAAATACGTCCTAGGTAACCACACTGTAATTTCTCACCGAATGAAATTAAAATTTATCTAAACATAAATTGTTTCAAACATGTATGTGACAGTTTAACATTACACATTCGTTTGCATTTGTTCCAGTTCCAAGACTAACTTCATAAATATGTAATATAAATGTTTGAATTTAAAAATTTATAACGAATCTCCAACGAAAAACTTCATTTCGAGATATTAAAATAAATTACTTTCATAATACTCAGTTCTTACGAATCGTACTTTTTTTTAATACATAATCAGATTAAAGTTTTGCGAAAAAATAAACCAACTTGTGCACTAAATTATAACGAGCAAAAGCTCTCATCATGTTAAAGGTAATTCTTTTCATTCTAATTACATTTATTCACTTTTCACAATTAGCAAAAATGGAGAAAATTCAAGGCAGTTATGTTATTTTTAATTCAATTATGTCAGAGCAAATGTCTTCGTGTTACATCTAACTAAATGAGACAACTTTATTTCTCTTTCGCGAGTAAGGGGATGAGACATGGTTATCATTAGGGCTTCTTGAGATGCTTTAAGCACATAAGATCTGCGGTAATTTTTAAGTAAGTATAATGAGGAACAGAGAACATTACGTTAAATAAATATTAAATATAATTACATACATAACTAAAAAATCCGCCACATGACTTCCTTGTACGCGTATTAAACTATAGATATTTTTGTATTATTTGTTCTAATCCATAGCAAACTTAATTAGAATATATATGTATATATATATATATATATATATATATATATATATATATATATATATATATATATTGCGGGATAAATATGATGAATGAAGACAAGCGTATGATTCTTGATTTTAGATTCATTGGTTAGATGTTTCGAATGTTTACCTGCAATTGTGTGGAGACCATCTTCAGAAACAAGCGCAGTGTACAGGAGCGAATGGATGCATGTTTGTTGTGTGTTGATGGATATATATATATATATATATATATATATATATATATATATATATATATATATATATATATATATATAATTTTTAAATTTACATATCTCGCTTATACAAAAGACTAATTAAATAATTCTTAATGTGCTAGAAGCGGAATTTAATTCTCTAAAACTTTTATTTGCAGCATTTATTTCTAAAATCAAAATAATTCCATTTTTTTCAAGAAAAACTGTTAGCAGCTTCATGTAATGCATCACTACCGGTTAGTCCCTTTTAACTAAAATCTATTATGTTATTTCCATTGATATAGTAGTCTTATATACCAAATTTGAAAAGTTTTGGATTATATTTTGATATAGTTTTTCATTCAAATATATTATAGGCTTTAAGTAAAGTACCACTTCCGGAAGTTATATAATGACCAAAAAGGGAGGTGCACAACTAGATGTTATAGCAGTCATAAATACAAAATTTTAACTTTCTACGGCTTACCATTTTTGAGTTATGCGAGATACATACGTACGTATAGACGGCTTCACGAAATTAGTCAAAATGGATTCAGGGTGGCCAAAATGCGTATTTCCGCTGAAATATGAGAACCGAAAATTTTCAAGATTACAATACTTCCTTTACTTCGTACAAGGAAGTAAAAATAATCATCCAAATAATTAAGGAATGAAAATTGAATAAGTATAATTTCCACTATTCTGTAGAACGAATAGCAATGTAAATAACATTTCTACATATAGAAAAGATAATTAAATTGACGCGAATATAAAACAAGTATATCGTTTTTTTATTTCAATTCAAGTAAATATTTATCTAGTTTGAATGAACAAAATTCCAAAGTAAAACCTTTAAATACTATTTTATAGAGACACATGTATTCGTATGTGAAGTTACGGAGTGTTTTTATTTAATTAATTAAGCATTCGCTTTGCATATGTTTGTGGTGATAAACAGCTAATTATTTAATTAGTTTTAGTAATTAAACACGAGTGCAATGTAATGTATTTATTGTCTTTGCTTTTAGCATATGATGCATATGATGAATTGTGCATATTTCAACGAACACATTCATATCACAAACTATTTCTTTGTTTATTATGGCGATGGTTTATGCCATACATAGATCAGGGTCTGACTAATTAATAAAATAGTAAAGAAGGAAACAGTTTTTCTGGTTAGCTCTTAAGGGGTAAGGCCACTCTAATTTTTTTTAAAAATGCATTTTTTTTATTTGCTTAAATTATAGTTTAAACCCTTAGGAATAAGGAACAATTAATTTAAATGCCGCGCGGAAGTATTTCAGAGGGAAAAAAGCATATATCTATTAGTACTAGTATTTATATATATAGATGACTCGAAACTTTAAACGCGTTTTTCTCGAAATCATATTTTCAAAATCGGGCGAAAAGAAATCTAAAATACTAATTGATGGATCGTGCTGAATCTTTTTATTTCTTATTCTAGATATAAAATACTCAAACAAAAACAACGGGGGCTTTTTTTTAAAGTGCTTCATTCGTTTTTTATGGTCGTTTTTATACAGAAATTTAGTCCCGAATAATGAACTTTTTCTTCAAACGTGCGCCATTTTGTTAAAATCAAAATTTTCAAAATCCAGCCCGTAGTTTTTTAGAGTATATATCAGTGATTAAAAAAACATATCCCTTTTGATCCAGGTCTATTGCTGTTCCCGGAATGTTTTCGCCCGATTTGCCCTACGCGCCGAGGGGAGTCGCCATTTTTTAAAATTTCTGACGACAATCTAGAATATTTTCTTTAAAAAAAATTTGAAATAATATTTAAAGAGCACTAAATAAAGATCCAAAAACAGTTCTTAAGCAGCACGTTTAGATTTCGTTAAAAAAATCTTGAAAATGACCCTTTTTTCCTTGTCTAGAGTGACCTTACCATTAATAATCAGTGGTACTGAAAATTGTTAATTTTCACTACATTTAAATTATCTCTGTGACTTCCTCTCTCCACTAACATTTTAGGGACCGTGATTTGACAGCTGCTAATCGCATTTCATGCAAATAAATATATCACTTACCAAGATTTATTCTGACAGAGTGCCACATCCAGTAATGGGTAAAATGCGTGATGATATATTTATTTAAATTTTTGACAGATTGAAAAACCTTATTGTTCGTGATCAAGGAAGTATTCCATCGAAATAAGAAGACGCTAGAATTTGTATCTTTAAATTAGTTCCAAAGGAAAAGCTTGCAAAGTATTTTATCTTATTATTTTTTTAACAAAACTTCTCTGCTAGCGTGTACTTGGCGATACGAGTATAAAAATAAATTGCATTTTTTTGTAACTGTTTAGTTAATACAAATATTTTAATTAGATCTACATTCAAATACAAATTCAAACGATTAAAAACAATTTCGATACATTTTTATAACTTCACACCCCTGCACAATATTGCAGTATATAACTGTCATGGAATGGTCCAAAATAGGGAAAGAAAAGAAAACCCAAACCCCCAAAATATACAGCCAATTAAATATCCAGATCAAAATTGGCTAGCAAACCAAAACGTACCATTTATTCCACAAAACTAAAATTTTCCTAACCTTCTCTAGACACATCTATACCAATATTAGAAAAATGATTTGTTTATTTTTTTTAAAACACTTTATTTACATTTAGGCTGCCTAAAATCCCGCCTATTTTAGAGTAATTACCGGCCTATATGCCTGCTTATTTGGGTGTTTTTAAGAGCCTAAATATCCGGGCTTTAATCATCACGCCTTTTACCCAATACTGGATGTGGAACTCTCCCGTAACAGATCTTGGTAAGTGATATATGTATTTGCGTAAAGTGCGGTTACCAGCCGTCAAATCACGGCCCCCAATGATGTTAATGGAAGAGAAATCACAGGGGTAGATTTAATTTGGTGAAAATTGTTTGTCGCCTATGAGGGTTTTCAAGATCCATAGGCCGACTCGATACCACTGAGCCACCTATCCCATTAAATAATCAAACTATTTAATATTGAAGTTTAATATCTATAAAATTTTGCAATCTATAAATTAAATAGTTAATTCATTAAACGATTAGTAAAAATTCATCTTCAACCTTCAAAAAAATCAAAACAAACTTCAGTAAAAGCTGATGAAACCCATGCACACCTATTGCATAAAGACCATATATCACAGCCTAATAATGTCAAAAAATAGATCATGTATACAACAACTAATATACCAATGTCGCGAAGTGAAAGCAGATTCAAGCAGGCGTGGTGCCCGTGTCCGCGGCCCGCGATCAACGTTTGCCCGCTACCGACGCGCTAAGAGCCGGTATACCGCAGCAACCGATCGCGAAATTACATCAGAAAGATTTTAGTATTTAAACTCGAGATGACAAGAAGTTGGTATCAGTTTAGCAAAGATTGGTGTGCAAATAGTTCATTTGCTTAGATTTGTTCTGTGTTAGTGTAGAAAGAGATAAAGGACTGAAATAAAATGGCGTTCAAAGTAAGTTGAGAAAAGATCGGGGATGGATTTCTAGTAGAGATGGGCGAATATCATCCGCGAATAGTCGAATGCCGCGAATATTGACATTATTCGATATTCGAGATTTTCGAATATTAACGTCAGTATAGCGAACATTCGAATACCTCGAATATCGCGCCATATGTTGACCTCCATTTTTTACTATGTTTTTCTTTATCATTTGTACATAAACTTAAAGCTATTACAATACTTTGAAGTTATTAATAACAAAGATATTTTGTTTCAAAACCATGAAGACGTACCATATTTCAAATTTGTTTTTCGCCAACATCAGCCCGTACGTTTCACCTTAAATTTGAAGTTTTCGTCTTTTTCTTTTTTGTTTGTACTTTTTGTTTTAATTTTATTTTATCTTAACAATTTCATTCAAATAATGAAAAGGACATAATTAAATAATTTTTTTTTTTTATTTTTTTTTTATTCTGGCTTCCTGGCGGACCAACTGCTAAGGTCATATGCCGCCATTACGCCCTGATCCTGCGTTTTAGATCTTAAGAGTCAACAGCAACGCGGGTTTCTCGGGACGGTCACCCATCCAAATACTCCCCGCGCGCAACGTTGCTTAACTCGCGTTATCGCATAGATCAGTTCCAACGAGTTGAGCCATGGCCGTTGACAAAATAATTATTAATAATAAATATATTAACTTTTAGGAGTATTCGAATATTCGAGTACCTCGAATATTCGATATCTGATTAATATTCGTATTCGATATTCGAATTCGAGAAATTTGACATTCGCCCATCTCTAGTTTCTAGTTTTGTTTCTTATGGCTGAAATTATAACAAACTTTTAAATTTACTACAGTTTAAATTATAACAGTCAAGTTAATTTGCTATTGTCTGTCGTACACTCAATTTAAGAAATAAATGTGATTGATAATACTAGCCCTTAGTAGTTTCAATATTTTTTCACCAACTGTCAAATAAAGTTTACATTTGAAAACCCTTATTTCATTATCAGTCAGTTACAAAACTCATTCATTACATAAGTTATTTAAGCCGTTGTAATACTTATAAACACATTTTAAATCTTAATTTTTTATCTTGAGAACTCTGGTTCGATCCCCACAGCAGACAAACAATTTTCACCAATTTAAATTTACCCCTGTGGCTCCCCCACCACTAACATCTTTAGGGGCCGTGATTTGACGACACGCGAAAAATATATCATCTACCGAGATATGCTACGCAGTGTATCACACCCAGTAATGAGTAAAAGGCGTGATGATATATTTATTTTATTTTATATTTTTTATCCTTCCAAATTTAAAATGTTGCTTTAAATTTTTTTAAATCAGTGATACTTGATCGGAAGATCTAGCAAGACATTCTATTTCACATCGTTTAAATTAAGAAAACTATATATTTGAACATTAGCTGCATACATTATTTACAGATAGTAAATCATTAATAACAATGCGATACTAATTAATACAAATGTTAAATTAACAATTAAATTAAATGTTAAATTAACATTTCTTATAGATTCGTTGTTAGAGAAGTGGGCGTAAGTGAAGATTTACGAAACTGGTGTACAGGAGCGAATGGATAAATGTTTGTTCCGTGTTGATGGATTTTGGTTGTGAGAAAAGAAAGAGTTTGTATGGAGGAAGTGTTAATGTGGTCGAATCGAGTATCGTGTGTCAGGATGAGAATGTTGACGGGTTCGTGCTACCCCATTTAATGGGATATAGCGTGATGTTATGTATGTATATTTCATTTTAAAATAAACAGCTCTGATACAAACTCCGTTTTACGTTTAAATAAACTCACGATATGAAATTTTATTTTTAATTTAGAATAATTAATTTATAAAAACTTTAAAATACTTAATAATATAATAATGTTTAATTTTGCTTTAATAAACAAGTAATCAATTTAATTAGCTTTAATGCTTTAGACCGTATTCAATTTACTTAATATTATTATAAGCCGATAGAAACAACATCAAAAGCTACTCAATTATATTTAATAATATGTCAATCTTCGTTCTAAATATCACCTACACTGTGAATATAGAGCCCTGGTTTTACATTAATAGTTAATTATCCAAATTCATTTATGTTATAAGTTAATATTCAGAGTTTATTTAAAAACATAATTAACTGGGCTTGAACAAATAAATAATTTAAATTAATGTGGGAACCAATGTATGTGTAATGTAATAACATTATTTCGGAAAAGATTAAATATTGAGCGATGGTACATTTGTATATTTTCAAATTTACAGATTCGGATGAATACATATTTTAGTGTAAATTGTCATATTATAATTAAAATTTAATTTACTGCTGATGCACACATGAACATGAAATATTATTATATGTATTTGTATTAACAACAATGTTTAACATAATAATAATAATATATCATCACGCCTTTTACCCATCACTGGGTGTGGCACTCTGCCTAAGCAGATCTCGGTAAGTTAAAGATTTTTTCGCGTGAAGTGCGGTTACCAGTCGTCAAATAACGGCCCACAAAGATATTAGTGGAGGGGGAGCCACAGGGGTAGATTTAAATTGGAGAAAATTGTTTGTCAGCTGTGGGATCGAACCAGGGTTCTCAAGATTCACAGGCCGACGAGCATATCTAACAATGGATAAGAGATTTCATTGGTTTTAAGAAATGACAAAATATAATCAGTATTAAATTGTGTACAATTTTATTATTAAGTATAAAAATAAATAAATATATCATCACACCTTTTATCCAATATTGGATGTGGTACTCTGCCGTAGCAGATCTCGGTAATTGATATATTTACTACTGAGCCATCTACCTCAATAACAATATTATTAATAATTGTATATAATTTATGTCAAATACATTTTTCCGAAACTTTGAAATCTAACAAAATCTTTCTTTTCCAGTTGGTAGCATTGACCTCCCTCCTCGCCGTAGCCAATGCTGGCCTCATCCAATCCCCAGGTCTAGCGCTTAGCCCTCTTGCACTAGGCCCTAGAATCGGTTCTCCACTCATCAGCTCTGCAATTGCCACTCCCATAACTAAAACCATCACCGCAGAACCGTACGATCCCAACCCTCAGTACAGCTTCAACTACGGGGTGAAAGACTCGCTGACTGGCGACGCCAAGGAACAGAGTGAAATAAGGGATGGAGATGTAGTGAAGGGTAGTTATAGCCTGGTGGAGCCTGATGGCAATGTGAGGAGAGTGGATTACACTGCTGATCCAGTCAATGGGTTTAATGCTATTGTCTCTAGGACAGGTAAGAAAAATTTAAAAAGAGATCTTTAATAAAATAGTTATGTGTATATCTAGATCTCGAAATAATTGTTTGTAAGAGATGTTTAATAAAATAGTTATTTGTGTATCTAGGACGCGAAATAATTGTTTGTATGCGTCGAAGATAAAGTGGTAGAATATATTTTAAACGCACCAAATCATTTCGTGGCCGAGGTGAACATATTTTTTTTACGCAATCGTTGATCGGTTCTTTAAAAAACTTCAAAATTTATTACAAATTTAAATAAATAAATATATCATCACGCCTTTTACCCATTACTGGGTGTGGCACTCTGTCTAAGCAGATATCGGTAAGTGATATATTTTTCGCGTGAAGTGCGGTTACCGGCCGTCAAATCACGGCCCACAAAGATATTAGTAAAGGAGGAGCCACAGAAGTAGATTTAAATTGGTGAATATTGTTTGTCGTCTGTGGGGATCGAACCAGAGTTCTCAAGATCCACAGGTCGACTCGATACCACTGAAACATCTACAAATTTCAAAATAATGGTGTGTACCAAGGAGAAGTTTTCAGTTGCTTATTTATTAGTGCCATTTTGTGATCAAATTTTTTATTGGTTTAAACAGCCCACTAAAATAGCTGATAGCCCTGTTTTGAATTTTTATTAGACTATTTACAAAAAAGTTTAATTGTTCATAAATTTCAATTTTATTTGACTGTTGTGTGAAAAGTAAAAAAGGAAATTTTTCTTTCCTCAATTGAGAGAAGATAGTGATACTTTTCATATCTAGAGAGGAAACTAAAACCATATCCATGGCAACTGGAAAATAACGATATAATTTGACATTAATGACATTCAGATAACATCTGTGAAGAGTATAAACAAATTTTTCTACTTCCGTTAGGATATAGACGTTGTATTTCACTTATTTGAATTGGGTAATGAACTGCATTATTTAACTAGTGAAATAATGAGGTAACATAGCAACACACAAAAATTAAGATATCTTGGTAGACGATTTCTTTTATTTTTTTAATTTATAACTGTCATTAATATGTCAAAATTTCATAATTTCAAAAACGGTTTTACGTATTTATTAGAACGGAAGTAGAAAAAATATTGTATGAAACTCGTAAGGAAATAGGTTATTACCTTACTTATGTATTTACATAACTCGGCTACGCCTCGTTCTGCAAATTTCACATACGTAAGGTAAGAACCTTCATTTCCTTACTAGTTTCATAAATAGCTATTATTTAGATTTCTAATTTATTTCTGATAATTTTACTTGCTGATAGAGTAGTTAAAGAAACATTTAATGAATTCCACCTGAAATACCATATACACTTTTGTTATACATTAAACTATTTAAAATTCTTGCAGAATGTATTTTGCAATTAATGTACTATTTTTTGTACTTTGCGTCATATATTTCATCGAAATTTTACAATTTCTATTGCAAAAAAGATCGAACTACAATCTAGGGATATATATGACATGTGGTAACACTGCCAAATAAATTTTGACGTTTCTCAATTATAAATATACTTGAAAGTTTTAAGATATGCTAAATTTTTACTTTTCTTCTTATTTTACAAATGTACAGACAGTAACTTTCGTACTAATTATATAGTTATAATATATAACCCAAAAATAAATATGAATTGAAATTCTCAGGTTATATTATAGATTATCAAATTGTAATATCGTTTTATATTGACCTTCTTATTGAGTTTTCTTAATAATAACATTATAACATAATTATCTGTTGTTGGAAATACTTTCAAATTGTTATAAAAGAACATTTAAAAATATTTGAGGTTATAATTTTGAAATAACATTTAACAATAAAAAAACGTTTTCAAATGTTTACGAAAGAAGAATTAATAGATATGATTCTAATAATTGGTGAATCGACTGGAATCATCAGAAGGGCAAAAAGAATTTTTTTTTATTGTTTGCAAAATAAGTTAAATAAAGTAACCAGCAAATGTATACTTTTTTGACATTAATTTAACACTGTTACATTTTGTTTATTTTCACATAGCCACCTATAATATTTGTATAAAAATTATTTCTAGTATTTCTCAATTTTCTTATTTTTCTCGAATTATTAAAAACTAATACACCGTTGAAAAGAGAAAAAAATGGCGGTTTTTATTTTAGTAAAATAATTATAGGTTGCTATTTAAAAAATAAAAGTTGATAGTCGTATCTTGTAAACCTGACTTTATAAAAAATATCTACATCTGCCATCAAATAGTATATTTAAAATAATAAAACTTTCATATGAATCATTTTTTTCTATTACTCATAATAAAAAAGTTAAAGGGGGGGGGGCGTCTTCCCAGACTCACCCTGTATATATATATATATATATATATATATATATATATATATATATATATATATATATATAATTATTTAGTGAAATTGTTCTTCAAATTAACTTTTGTCCATTTTCCAAACATGTATTTGAAGTATATTACTTTCCTAATTATACACTACATCTAGTTTTATTTTTCCCGTGTCAGAATTTACTAAATTAATGAAAACTTATAAAGTAAATTAGAGTTTCGCGGTGTTACAGGAGAGAAAATATTAAATATTCGTAATAAAAATAAAACGAAAAGCACAACATGCATGTTGAGCAAATTTAGTATGCCTGCTGTTAGTTTACCATGGAACTTATACCAAAATTCATTAAGGAAAACTAGAACTCTAAGATGAACAAAGTTCCATTGAACTTCATTCTGTCATGATGAAATTCACTGCAATTTTGTTCAGTTTGGCTGGCGTCACGCTCAGCATGCATGTGCATGTACTGATCTTCTTTTCTTTATTTGCTTAGACAACAGCAGTTCGGTTGTTTCCGTCAGATATTGTTAATAAGGCACTAGTTTACAATTTACAAAATGAAAAAGAGCACATTACATAGATTATATTATGTGTTGCTATCATCTACGAGTATAATAGATTAGGTGTTAATAGAAAACATGTATACCCGCTTTTATAAAGAACAGAATAAATTTACTTCCATAGTAAATGTTTGTTCACGCAAATTTCAAACAAAGTTGACATTCACGCACACAATTTAGCCCGTGAAATTTGACAATAGTTATTTACGTAAAAAGTCAGGAAAGCGTTCAATCACAGGATGAGTAGATAGTTTCATGCCGAGCGATAGCAAGGCTTGAAACAGCTTACGAATCCTGTACGACGCTTTACTGACGTGTTACGTATAACATTGTACCTGACACTTATAAACAAATAATAAATGTTTTAAATTATTTTAAATGAAAAGAAATATTTGATTTACATATTCAGTCAGTATTTTATGTTGCTAACTAACTAGACACTCACGTTTCTTTCGTTACCTGCCTAGGCTGGTAATATGTTATTTTCCTGACTAGGCATGTAAAGCAAAGCTTTCCTGTGTCTTAAAGATCAGGCAAATGTTTATTTTCCTGGCAGTTTCAGGTAAAAATTAATTACTGGGCTGTTAGCTAGCATGATCACAAACAAATTGCTAAAACGGATCCTTGGTTATACGTTCACATAACAATCATATCAAAATTAAATTTCAATTTCAATAAGTTAGTTTCCTGACTAGGCATGCAAAGCAAAGCTTTCCTGAGTCTTAAATGTTTATCTTCCTGTCAGTTTCAGGTAAAAGAATATACTTGAAAGTTTTAAGACACGAACAATAATTACGCGGCCTATACACAGAAATAACTATTAAATTAACAAATTTTATGGAATATATATATTTCTGTCTAATGTTCGACTGTCATTTGACTAAGTATATATTTTTTTGCTTTTGAAGTAAATTAATTTAAAACTGGCCACTTTTGAATTGAAATGTTTCATTGCTTGAAAAATAATTCAGACATACAACATACAGGATTATATCTAAAATTAATCACTGTCTTATAAATTAAAAATGATAATTAATATGTGTACAATTGAAAAAAAAACTAGAAAATGATAAAAAAACATGTCCAACGATTCCGCTGCTAAAGATATAGACTGGAAGCACAAGCTTTGTTTTTGGGTGTTTTAAGAGCACGGTTTTAACATGCTAGAGATTGCTAAAACACCCAAATACACTGCTCTTAGAACAGTCAAAAACAGAGCTTGTGCTACCAGCCATTATTTTTAAGGCAAAATAAATAAAATAATGCAAAATATAAGTTAAATAAGTAGGAACTTTTCTCAGAATATTATTATTTGTTATTTTCTTTAATAATCTGTATTAAATAAGATATTATTGATTAGGGTATGCAGCATATTAACATCTAAATTTTTGTTCTAGGTGGGGCAAAGATCGCAGTAGCTCCCGTAGCTAAAATCGCCACTCCAATTTCAATTGCCGGCTCCGCCATTTCCCCTTACGGGCTAGCTTCTCCTATTGGTCTGACTAAAATAGCATCTCCTGGTATCTCTTCTCTTGGCCTTGCCTCATCTGGAATCTCATCTCTCGGTTTAGGCTCGTCTCTCGGTTTAACCAAGATTGCCTCTCCTGGTATTTCTCTGGGTTCTCCTCTTGGCCTAACCAAGATTGCTTCTTACGGTATTGCGTCTCCTGGAATCTCTTTGAGCTCTCCTCTCGGCTTGACCAAGATTGCCTCTCCCGGAATTTCTTATGGCCTTGCTTCTCCTGGCATCGCTTTAGGCTCTCCTGGAATCTCTACACTTGGTCTTGCGCCATCCGCATTGAGTACATCTTCTTTGAGTAGAATCTCTTCTTCTGTTCTTGCTCCTAGAATCTCTGCCTCGCCTTTGATTAGTTCTTCTTTGATTGGTCCATCTGCTATCAGTTCATCCTCTCTTACTAAAATTAGCTCACCTATTATTTCTTCCTTGGGACTTGGGTCTCCTTATGGATTAACATCGAATATTGCGTCACCTTTGGCTTTGTCCTCTCCCTGGGGTCTTGGAGGAAAAGCAATTCTTGCGTAAGATCGTTCACTTTTAGTGTAACGATACTTCTATACTGTGAGATCAAACTTCCATGTATGTAGGATATGATATATTATTTATGTTTATGTTATGGGTACCTGTATGTCTATTCATAAAGTGATATGTAGAGAGAGGTCTCTCTCCCTCGAGGGAGATGTTAGTGTTTTGTTTTATGAGGCTATTTAAATGTCAGTAGGAGATGTTGTTCATAGATGGTTTTGATGCTTTATGGATAGATGTTTCTTTTTATGCTCATATGTATTTTTTGTTTGTGATTATCATAAAATAAAAACAAGTCTGCATTTCAATACTTATTGGTTTTATACTTTTATATCACCTTTTTATTTTGGTCGTAACATTGTTATTTAGGTTGTAACAAAATACGAATATGTAGCAACGTAAAATTCGATTTTAATATTAATTTCAATTTCATGTTTCCTTTTAAATATTTGATTTTCTAATAAAATATAAAATTTTAATTCAGAATAGATGACGCTCTTATCGCAAGGGGACTTACAGAAGAAAAGTCACCCCAAAAAACAATAAAGGAATAAAATAACGTTTATTTTATAAAATCGCTTTGCAAATTAATTTCAAGCATTTAGTCGGTGAAAGGCTTGTGGCTACTTGTGATTATGTTCATTTTTTTATTTGATTCAATGTTTATTTCTTGTGATATTAGACCGTTTTTTACTTTTCTTTCAGAATCAAGTTAAAACTTATTTTTCCGATTAGAGCGCCATCTATTCCGAATTGGAAAAAAAGTTTCAGATAAAATTAACTTATTTTTTTTTCGCAGAATACGAATCTGCAATAAAAAATGGGAGTTCCCATTTAAGGTTTCAAAGTTGCCTCCCGCCCCACCCCCTGGGAGTGGGAGTTGGGGGTTGTGTTTGGTGTGCTTAGATTGGTTTCTTGATTCGATGTATATTTCTCGAGATATTTCACCGTCCCGGAACTATTTTAACACCCTGTATAATGATCAAAAAGGGAGGTGCACAACTAGATATTATAACAGTCCTAAATACAAAATTTCAATTTTCAACGGCTTACCGTTTTTGAGTTATGCGAGATACATACGTACGTACGTACAGACGTCACGACGAAATTAGTCAAAATGGATTCAGGGATGGCCAAAATGTGTATTACCACTGAAATCTGAGAACCGAAAATTTTCGCGATTACAATACTTCTTTTACTTTGTACAAGGAAGTAAAAATTAAAACATAGCGTAGCCAACATTGATAATGAAAGTGAGGCCTCCAAATTGTAACGCCAACCCTCGCTCTCTCTCTCTCTGATAGACCCAGGGGCGGATCCAGACTTCGAATTAAGGGGGGGTCATGGAGTGAATTTTGTCTCTGGGTTAGGAGTGGGGGGGGGTTTCACCTCAAAAAATTTCCCTAAGAACGCCAACACTTTTTAAATAATAAAATTTAAATATCTAAACGGTTCTTCGATAGAATACAAAAATTATTGAATTAGAAGTGCAAATGTTGGTAGTCACATATTTGACTAGGTCTTAAATAGAATACCTCTTTCATCTGCGGGTCGAAATAATATCCCCACAAAATATTGGTTTTTGCCTATTTATTAGAATAATAAAACAAACAATAGTTTTTAATTATCTTAGAATTTTAATTTCTTAGATAATATTTTCTATTTAATTTGTTTAACAAATTGAGTTATCGTAAATAATGATATCATTATTCATTATTATGTATTAGGGCCAACATTAAAAAAAGTCTATGCTGGAGGGAGGAGGGTCATGACCCCCATGATCCCCCCGCTGGATCCGCCCCTGGATAGACCCTGTATCAAAATTCGGCATATCCAGAAATAATGTTGAATAAAGAGGTTAAAAACGCAGTTATATTTACATTTATATCACATTTCACAAAATAAAACGAGTTTATCCAAACATGTTGAAATACATTCGTGTAAATAATAGCAAACTCGACACAATACAATGCTAACGAAGCAAATTCAATATCCAGCTTTAATAATGTACGCGTGCAAACTGTTGTCTGCGTGCAAATACTCACGCACGACACGCACTGTCAAAGCCAGCGCCACATAACGAAATTAATACGTTTGAACAACAAACTATCCAATCTCCCATGCGGGATTAATAGTTTTAAACTTGTAACGCATGAATTGATTTAGAATCTTTCTATGGATCTATTGTGATTTGTACACGAGTTACTCGTGGTATTTATATTAGTAAACATGGAAAAAATGTTGGATTGAATATCTTAATGAAAGCCTGGAGTAGTGGTTAAGGATTAAGTTACAAATTTGATTGAATTGTCTTGACAATATATTCCTAGTTTGCATTTCATAAGATATTTATTTATTTATATCAATATCTCTGTAAATAAATAAATATATCATCACGCCTTTTACCCATTACTGGTTGTGGCATTCTGCCGAAGCATATCTTAGTAAGTGAGATATTCATGCGCGTAAAGTATAGATGTTAGTGGAGGAGGAGCCATAGGGGTTGTTTTTTTGTTTGTTTTTAATGTGAAATTATCTATACAGATTGTTAAAATTATTTTCTCAATTAAATTTGTGTCATTTCCTATAAAATACATATTTCTTTTTGCATAAACAAAAAGAATTAAAATTTACCTACTAATTATTTATTGCCGTTATATCAACTTAAAATAGTTCGAAAAATTCATTGAAAATCGATATTAGGACATGATATATTTAAATGGGGTAGGTGGCTCTGTGATATCGAGTCGGCCTGTGGATCTTGAGAACCCTGGTTCCATCCCCACAGCCGACAAACAATTTTCAACAATTTAAATCTACTCTTGTGGCTCCCCCTTCACTAATATCTTTGGGGGCCGTGATTTGACGGCTGGTATTATTACTTACCGAGATCTGTTGCGGCAGAGTGTCACACCCAGTAATGGGTAAAAGGCGTGATGATATATTTATATATTTATTTATTTATTTATTTAAATTTGTAATAAATTTTGAAGTTTTTTAATGAAACGATCAACGATTGCATAAAAAAATTATGTTCTCCTCGGCCACGAAATGATTTGGTGCGCTTAAAATATAGTCTACCTCGACTGCCTAACTTTATCTTCTACGCATTCAAACAATTATTGATGATATATTTTTTTTATTATATATTTAAATTACAGTCAAATTGAAGTATATCAAAAATAATTTTAATTCATTTGAAAACTGAAACAAACATAATTAATGAAAGTTTAATATTTAGTAAAACGCATTAGTTTCAATATTAATTCAACTAATAGAAGAAAGACCATCTCCATTTAACCCCAAATTCAAAATGGCCGGCGGCCACTATAACCCAAGGGTTCGTTCCAGTAGATTAACTTCCTCTTACATTAACACACCCCCGCCTCTCCTGTAAGGTTATCTCCAACGCGTATTTATTTATTTGATCAGGAATTAATGAATCGTTCCTCATTCGTTAATTAATGATGACGCTGCTTGGTATCGGATAATCTCTCCGGAACTCTCCGGAGTTCTAGAACTGAGCTCAGGCGGTTTTTTACTAAACGTTTGTATAATTGAATTTAGTTTAATTGGATTTTACAGGTAACGAAAATGGAGTTCACTGAAGTGTTTAGTTAGTTTTATGGGTTTGTTAGGTCTCAAGTGGGAATTAAGATTTGTTTGAAGTTTGAAACGAATGAATTCTAAGTGGATAGATAGATGGCCTGTTATCGTAGGATACGACATTCTTAGTAGGAAAATAATTGGAAAGATTAAATTATTCAGCATAAATTGTAAGTAACAAGCAAAATAATATTCCATATTTAGCTGTAAAATTGGTAAAAACCTTCAAGCGCGAATGAGCGGAAGACGTCTTCATGCACGTAGTTTGTATAATATTTTTTGTTCAAGTACTGGTATTTAAAAAGAAATACATGTTTAATTTCAATTTGTGTGAGTACAACAGAATCTGCAAATTATACACAATCTTTATCAATTGCAAACCAAACTGCTCCAGGAACTTCAATTTCTAATTGTCAAAAATGTTACAACAATTGTAACAATTGTGGCTCTTCCCAATCTAAAAATATATGCTGGTAGCACAAGCTCTGTTTTTGCCTCTTTTAAGAGTAGTGTGTTTGGGTGTTTTAGCTATCTCTAACATGTTAAAATCGTGCTCTTAGAACACCCAAAACCAGAGCTTGTGCTAGCAGCCATAGTTTTTTAGTTCAAATATCAAACCTAACCCAAATAGATTAATTAATTTAAGTATTTTATGTTGTTATAATCTTACTTTTCCATTCAACTAAATTGTTATATTCCACAATAAGTGTTTTTTTCTTATTATTTATATAGTATTAGTCACGATTTTTGTTGGATTACAATCTGCAAAAAGTTGTAGCAATGACGTCTTTAGTTCAGAGGTTCTCAAATATGTGGCACTGATGCTGACAAATGTTGAAAGAATTTTAACAAATTACTCTTATTTCCCAAACTTTCAATACAAAAAAATTCAGGGAAGTTGTATATTTTAAATTAGATTTTATTATTATCAAGACAGATTTATTTTAGAATGTTCCAAAGGGCCAATGTTTTTTTCAATTTTTACCGTCGACTCGATCAGGGAAGCACTTGTTTCAGATTGAGTGTTGCGTGCGGGAAGTATCATTTTGAAGGTTACGACTACAAAATAGTTATTTGTGTTACTATACCGGAAACAGGCTGCTTTTGGCCGATTTTAAATAAAATAAATAAATATATCATCACGCCTTTAACCCATTACTGGGTATAAAACTCTGCCGTAGCAGATTTCGGTACTTCGCATGAAGTGCGGTTACCAGCCGTCAAATTTTGATTTATAGAAAACTAGTATTTATGGACGGTGGCACGAAAAATATATTAATTGAAATTATTTCGTCTTTCTTTCCTAAAGGAAACAAAATATGGTAAAATACAAATTTCCAAACGCTATATCTCAAAAATTAGTTATAAGTCTGCCCCCTACACCATAAAATTCCTCATAATTCTGCTGGTTAAATATGAACATTGCCATTGATTAAAGTTAAAAGAAAGATAAATAAAAAGCAGAAAACATAATAACCTGTTAGTAAAACACTCTCGCATGTAACGCATTCATGCATGAGGTAAAATATCGTATTCCCAGGTGTATCAAATATATCACCATGTAGCAGGATCGTGGCTAGCCACGACAGTTGCGTAAGGAACAAGTGAGGAGGGTACAGGGGGCACAGTCCTATAAATACTCGCAGGGGTCCGAGGTACAGCATCAGTTGATTACTGGTGCAATCGTCCACTTCACTTAGCAAGCAACATGGCCTTCAAGGTATTGAAAGTGATACTGTGATAAGGGTGATTATTTTGGGTGATTGAAGGGTGAAACAAGATGGAGTTTGAGGTGAAATACGGGTGATTGTTGGTGATATGATTGTAGATTGGTTTGGTTACATGTAGAACAAGATTTTAATTTGTATTATGTTACATGAAATGGATTTTGAAAAACTTTGTATCGTGTTACAATTTTACTTTTCTTTTAGTTTGTTTCGCGTTGATACAAACTGATATTTTTTTTATTTCTGTAGAATCAAATTATATTGAAATTATTGAATATCTTCTGTGTTCAACTGATACTGAATTCCTACATATTATTTGGGTTTATGCATTATTTTGTCACGACTGGGAATATTTAACCAATTCTATGAAACAAAAATCGGGACAAAAGTAAAAATGTTCTCTCTAGGGAGTTTATATTATTTTGACAATTTAGTTTAATGGCCAATTGCATCAATGGGGTAGATAACTCAGTGGAATCGTAAATAACAACAAAGACAAAATTAATTGTCATCCAACACTTGGTGAAACTAGGTTAATAAAAAGTATAAATTAAACACTTGGCTAGGTTTTTAAATAAAATAAATAAATATATCATCACGCCTTTAACCCATTACTGGGTGTGAAACTCTGCCGTAGCAGATTTCGGTAAGTGATATATTTCTTCGCGTGAAGTGCGGTTACCAGCCGTCAAATTTTGATTTATAGAAAACTAGTGCTAATGGACGGAGGCACGAAAAATATATTGATTGAAATTATTTCGGCTCCTTTTCCGAAAGAAAATAAAATATGGTAAAATTTTAATTTCCAAACGCTATATCTCAATCCTAGTTCGATTCTAATAGGTGACAAACAATTAAAAAATAAATAAATATATCATCACGCCATTTACCCATTACTAGATGTGGCAGTCTGCCTAAACTGATCTCGGTAAGTGATATATTTTTTCGTATGAAGTGTGGTTACCAGCCGTCAAATCACGGCCCCACAGGGGTAGATTTAAATTGGTGAATAATTTTTGTCGGCTGTGGGGATCGAACAAAGGTTCTCAAGATCCACAGGCCGACTCGATACCACTGAGCCACCTACCTCATAAAACAAACAATTTTCTCAAAATTAAATCTAGTCCTGTGGCTCCCCCTTCACTAACATCTTTGAGGGCCGTGATTTGAAGGCTGAAATGCTGATAACCGTACTTCAAGGAATATATCACTTACCGAGATTTGTTATGGCAGAGTGCCACACCCAGTTATGGGTAAAAGGCGAGGAGATATATTTATAATGATATATAAACTGAAATATTAAAGTTGGTTATAGTTAATAAAAATAAATCGAAGTTATATGTCATATGGAATAATTGACATTGCTGGTAAATATTTGATATGCTTTTATTTATTTAAACTAAGTTTAAGATTTTAATTTTGTTGGTGCAACTGGTTCTCGTAATATAAGTATACATAAAATTTAATAGAATACAATGATACAAATAAAGAGCTAAAAACAAGACTAGAAGACATGGCCTTACTACGGAGTAATGAGTCCACAGCGTAGAAGATTTATTGTTCTTAGATTTTTTATTAAAATTCGAAAACATGATTTTTTTGTAAAAGTTAAAGCTTTTTATGCACATCAATCTTTGAATTAACAATTTTTTAGGATTCTTCGCTGTATATTCCAATTTATAAATTAATTTTTTCTACTTCCGTTAGGAAATAGACGTTTTATGTCACTTATTTGAGTTAGGTAATGAACTGCATTATTTAACTAGTGAAATAATGAGATAACATAGCAACACAAAAAAGTTAAGATATCTTGGTAGACGAATTCTGATGTGTTTTTCATTTATTTGTTGAATTTATAATTAATATGTCAAAATTTCAAAATTTCATAAACGCTCTTTCGTATTTATTAGAACGGAAGTAGAAAAAATATTATATGAAACTAGTAAGGAAATAAGGTCATTACCTTACTTATGTATTTACATAACTCGGCTACGGTTCGTTCTGCAAACTTCACATGCGTAAGGTAATAACCTTCATTTCCTTACTAGTTTCATAAATAGCTATATTTATTTATTTATGTTACGCTGTACAACAGGAACTTAATCACAATCCAAACTAGAAATTAGAGATGGGCGAATATCATCCGCGAATAGTCGAATGCCACGAATATTGACATTATTCGATATTCGCGATTTTCGAATATTAACGTCAGTATAGCGAACATTCGAATACCTCGAATATCGCGTCATATGTTGACCTCAATTTTTTACTATGTTTTTCTTTATCATTTGTACATAAACTTAAAGCTATTACAATACTTTGAAGTTATTAATAACAAAGATATTTTATTTCAAAACCATGAAGACGTACCATATTTCAAATTTGTTTTTCGCCAACATTAGCCCCTACGTTTCACCTTAAATTTGAAGTTTTTGTCTTTTTCTTTTTTGTTTGTACTTTTTTTAAAATTTTATTTTATCTTAACAATTTCATTCAAATAATGAAAAGGACATAATTAAATAATTATTAATAATTAATAAATTAACTTTTAGGAGTATTCGAATATTCGAGTACCTTGAATATTCGAGATCTGATTAATACTCGTATTCGATATTCGAATTCGAGAAATTTGATTTTCGCCCATCTCTACTAGAAATGTAATGTGACATAAACAAATTTGTTTACATAAATTTTTGTTGTTGTCAAGGAATTTTATTTTTTGTCACAGACTACTACAGATTTAAACATTAATATTTGCCAATAGAAATATGAATAAATTGTATTCCAAAATCACTTGCTACGTTTATAATCTAACTTAGGTCGTAAAAAAATAGTATATACAACTTGAGAGAGATTGTTATTTTTCCCTCGGTGCTTTTTTACTCAAAGGGTGAGGACTATAACAAAAAATTCCGACTGGAAAGTTTTGAAAAATTTATAAATCAAAATTCCATGAAACATACAGGGTGTTTCAGGACTAGTGTAACAAACTTTAACAGTTTATTCCTGAGGTTATTTTGAGCAAAAAATGTCATTTAAACATAGGTCCTATTCCTTCTAGTTACCAAAATACAAGAGGTTAAAGTTCTATAAATAACACGACATTTTCAAATTTTTGTAATCAAGATACTTTCGGAAAATAAGAATTTTCTTGAAAAGTCATACCTTATTGGTCTTAATTAAAAATTGTTGTACTTTTGATTGTATTATTGTTTCATAATGGATGGTTATAGTACTGCTGAATATGCAGATATGATTTTTATTTATGGATTATGTAATGGTAATGCCCGTTATGCGTCCAGAGAATACCAAGACAGATATCCAAATAGAAGCCAACTTTCCCATCCCCTATATGCGCGCATTTTTGTTTTCCGAATGTATCTTGATTACAAAAATTTGAAAATGTCGTGTTATTTATAGAACTTCAACCTCTTGTATTTTGGTAACTAGAAGGAATAGGACCTATATTCATATGACATTTTTGGCTCAAAATGACCTTAGGAATAAGCTGTTAAAGTTTGTTACACTAGTCCTGAAACACCCTGTATATATTTTTAAAGTAGTTTAATTTCATAATTAATAATTTTTTAATCTTTAGTTCATCGTCTTGGCTTGCTTGCTGGCCCTCACAAGAGCAGGCTACATAAGCAACGGAGCCCTGACACTTGGCGCTAGTCGAAGCCCTATCATCACCTCGGGAGCATCACTTCCTGCACCAGGATATGGCCCTCCTCCTGCTGTAGCTATCCACGCGCCTGCACCTGTTGTCACCACCAGGATTGAACCGTTTGACCCTCATCCACAATACGCGTACAGCTATGATGTGAATGATCATGTGACTGGAGATTCAAAGAGTCAGGTAGGATAAAAAAGTATCATCACGTCTTATGCCCATTACTGGATGTGATACTCTGCCGCTGCAGATCTCAGTGAGTGATATATTTTGCGGGTGAAGCATGTTTATCAACCGTCAAATTATGGTCCAAACAAATAATAATAATAATTTATTACCTAATAGAAAAAAAAATCATCATTTTAAATCTACCCCTGTGGCTTTCCCTCCACTAACATCTTTGGGATCGTAAGTTGATGACTGGTAACCGCACTTCACGCGAAGAAATATATCACTTACCGAGATCTGCTTACGGTAGAATGCCACACCCAGTAATGAATAAAAGGCGTGATGATATATTTATTTATTTATTTACAGAAGTATTCATTTACAAGGTAAAGTATAGTAACTGTATAACATAAAAATACACCATAAATAAATAAATAATAACATTACATTATTCTGCAATTATGTGCACAAAAATGGATTCACTGACTTTACGAATTTCTCTCAGCGAACAATTCAAAATATCACAATTATTGCACATCAAATTGTAACTGGAAGTGATAACAAATGCTAGTAAAGGACTAATTCTGATGTGGTAAAAATCAAATTCGCAGGCCGATACGATTCCACTACTTCTAAAAAAGTTAATTCTTAAGATAAATTCGAGATTAACTAAATAATTTATTAACGATTTTTACTTACAGACAATTTTAGTCTAGTGGATGCTGCCTTAATTTCTTTATAGATTCGTTGTTAGAGAAGTGAGCGTAAGTGAAGATTTACGAAACAAGTGTACAGGAGTGAATGGATGGATGTTTGTTTCGTCATGATGGATTTTGGTTGTGAGGAAGGAAAGAGCTCGTATGGAGGAAGTGTTAATGTGGTCGAAATGAGTATCGTGTGTCAGGATGAGAATGTTGATGTGCACTGATGCTCTATGAATGTTTCAGGGGTTCGTGCTGCCCCATTTAATGGGATATAGAGTGATGTTATGTATGTATGTGGATTTATTATGAAACATTCGTAGGTACAACTTATATTAAAAAATGCGACTTTATCTGGATGGCTCGGATTCGGATAAATTGACAATATCGCATCAAATATTAAACAACAATGTAAATATCTTCAAAAGACATTTTACTTCAATTTTTATTTATTAAAGTCAGGCATAAAATCTAAGTGCAAATGGGTACAAAAAATGTTGTGTATTTAATATTCTACTATTCAAGCAAATTCATAAACCAATAACTTTAGTTCTAATTTGAAATTTGTTATTAATTCACAAAAATAACTGATAATTATGGCAACCTAAATATGACTAACTTTATTATGTTTTGCAATAATTTCCATTTGAAATAAAATTGAAGTAAGTAAACTCCAAATTTAATTCTTCTATGCAGTTTAAAAAGGATGTTATTGGTATCGTCTTACTATTCAAAAGATTGCAGATGGTGTTCCTTAAACTTTATCTAAATAGTATTCAAAATGTGTTATACGCGTAAGTAGATAGCTAGTTAAAGTGCACTATTTAAACAGTTACTATAACAGTATCGATGAGTATAGTGGAACATTTCCATAGCGAGCGTTTAGCGTAAACGACAGTAATAAGATATTATCTCCGCAATAAGGATAAACGGAAATAGACCCTGAAACCGGTCGATCTCACTTCTACAAGGATATTCCTTTTAAACTTAAACTACACTACAAAAATTGGATTATCATTTTCTCTACCATTTTGCAGTTGAACATAGAATTACTTGCTTGTATGAACAATTCTATTTTATACTTTAAATTTATTATATAGAAACTCCTGATACTTATCACTTTCCTTTTTTTTCTTACTTTAAATCAATTCAGTTTAAAGATTATATTATTATTCATACAGATGTGCACTTACAAAATTGTACATATAGAAATAATTAACTTGTCAACGGCCATGGCTCAACTCGTTGGAACTGATCTATGCGATAACGCGAGTTAAGCAACGTTGCGCGCGGGGAGTATTTGGATGGGTGACCGTCCCGAGAAACCCGCGTTGCTGTTGACTCCAAGATCTAAAACGCAGGATCAGGGCGTAATGGCGGCATATGACCTTAGCAGTTGGTCCGCCAGGAAGCCAGAAAAATAAAAAAAAATAATAATTAACTAAATTACACTTTTCTTTCAGACTGCTTTAAAGTGGTATTCAAACCACTTGGAACAAATTATTTTTGGTTATGTTAGAATTTGTAAAGGATTATTTTACAATCAAACAAATATAACATTAAATTAGGGCAGCACTAACCAGACTTCGAATTAGGGGGGTCATGGAGTAAATTTGGTCACGGGGAGGTGGAGGGTATTGCCCATCTTCTAAATATAAAAAACATTTGTATTTGTTCATATTATATTCCTGCTTAAAATAATTAATGTGTAGCTTTAAGCAAAATTACTTTTCTCTAAAAGTGGTGAGGTAAAGTGATTTTTTTCACTTAAAAAAATTTCCCCTTAGAACGCCAACACTTTTTAAATCATAAAGTTTCAATATCTAAACGGTTCTTCGATAGAATACAAAAATTATTGAATTAGAAGTTGCTTTTGTAAATGCAAATGTCGGTAGTCACATACTTGACTAGGTCTTAAATATAATACCTCTTACATCTGCGGGGCGAAATAATATCTTCACGAAATATTGGTTTTTGGCTACTTATTAAAATAATAAATCAAAAAATAGTTCTTAATTATCTTAAAATTTTAAGTTCTTAGATAATATTTTCTATTTAATTTGTTTAACAAATTGAGTTATCATAAATAATGACATCATTATTATGTATTAGGGCCAATTAACTATTAGGGCCAACATTTAAAAAAAGTCCATACTTAGAGGGGGGTCATGACCCCCATGACCCTCCCCTTGGATCCGCCTCTGATACTGCTATACTGCCGGTATTCGTAGTCCGATGCTACCTTATTTAAGGCGTATAAGTTAAATGCTTATAGCTCCCTAGTGTGATAAATACATGTAGCTGTATTTTTATATTTTTAACGACAAATCACACATTGTTGGCAGGCGGATTCCAACTAATTAACTTTAGTTTGACTGACGTCACAGTACATTAGGAGATGTGCATTAATAAGCTCGGCCAATGAACATTTAATCATTATATTCATCCTGCAATTAATTCCTGTCACACAACATTTTTCCTTTTATACAAGTTTGTCTATTTCCTCCTCTCGGAATCTTTCATTCACGCAACAAACATGCAATTATATACATTCATTTATTTGTAAGTTGTCTACGCAATCTATCACCCTCAAATTCACCAACATTCATTGGATATACGTTTTTCATGTACAAACCATCACATCTGACAAACATTCACTCTTCTAACATTCTTTTCAATCTAAGGATGAATATGAAATAAAATCTTCTAATGAAATAATCCTTCTTTAACTTTTAAGTACTGCTTGCTGTTTCCGAAGATTTGTTCAATCCTGGCTTCCAGGTTTGAAAGTTAGTAAAATGACAAAATTTTCCGGGAATCAGAAAATTTTATTTTACATTTAAACCTTTGATATTATCGATCAACTATTTTTATTCAAACAAAAAGTAAAAACAAAAACGTATTTATTAATTAAAAAAACTAAAACTATCATAAAATATTAAACAGAAATAAATTTAAAAAGGTAAAAAAGACAAGAAATACAAATTTAATTTATACGTTTTGTTGATTTTTTAAATAAGTTCTTAAACAATACAGAACATCAGACACTTTAGTATTAAATGCGAACCTGCATTGTTTTTTTTGGCTTCCTGGCGGACCAACTACTAAGATCATATGCTACTATTACACCCTGATCCTGCGTTTTAGGTTTTATAGTCAATAACTACCCAAGTTTCTCTGGACGATCACGCATCCAAATATTCCCCGAGCGCAACGTTGCTTAATTCGCGTTATCGCATAGATCAGTTCCAACGAGTTGATCCATAGTCGTTAACAACCTATATTGTTCACATTCTTATTATTAAAATTGCATTTTAAATATTTCCTATCGTGTTCATCAGTTTCATCCGAAGTTTTCAAACTTGAATTCTAAGATTCAGGATTATTCAAAGCAACTAATTCCCAGTTAAGACCCACAAAACAGAGCATTGCTTTCTGTTCTGTTAGAGATACATGGCGGGTCCTAAAGCCAATCCTGGTTTATTTACATTCTGCTAAGTATTGAATAATAATTATTCAATATCCGTATAGAATCGCCAGGCCGGACCATGCACCCTAGACATAAAGACAATACACTACACTCCGCCCAGTTTCTGGCAAGAGCTGGACTGACCTGCTTATACCTTAAATGAAAGACAGTGCAATGCAAATCAGCCGACGCCACGATACACAAAAAAGTTTAACGTCCAGAGGACTCTTCAATTTCAAAGTAAAATCAGTGTTGGGTGACTTTTTCAACCACACTTTGTTGCTTCTTTCCAAAATGCAGTTCAAGTTTAGGGCTGGCTTACTAGTAGTTGAGTAGCTTTTTTAAATTTTCTTAACAAAACAGAACATTGCTTTCAATTATAAAAACATTTCATATCCCAATGAATGTCTAAATAATAAAGTAATATTCTTCTTCCTCCAGGTGGAACACCGCAACGGTGACATCGTCCAAGGTCGCTACAGTTTAACAGACCCGGACGGCTCTCGTCGTACCGTGGACTACGTTGCTGATCCACACAACGGATTCAACGCCATCGTAAGCAGACAACCTCCTCCAGCGCCGCTCCCAGCACCTCTACTCACCCCTGCGCATCCTGTTATTGCAACTCACCCTTAAACAACAACCTCATTCTTTCACCAAATCCTATTAATGACGAACAACGCTCTGGAAAAGTTCCGACGATTTTTACTACTGCCTTGTAACTGATGTTATGTATGAAATAAATGTGTTCATTGGTAATACTATGCATTCAAATTATTTTTATTATTTATTAACACCGCATTGATTTATTATTGTTTGTGATGAAATTTTGATCTTGTATACTTGTTAGATGAATATAAGCTTGGTTGAACATTCATTTTCCTAAATTAATAATTAGAATTTAGTTTTTAATGGACAGTTGTACCAACAAAATTTGGTTTAATCAAAACAAACTATTGAACGCGTAATATTTTGGTATTATTTAATTTCATTTATGGCGATTCTTGCTTTTACCACCTTTCAGGGGTGGTTTGTACCCCTAAAAAGCAACTTCCAGAAGAAAAATAATAGATGTTCAATATTTTTAGAGTTCTATTAGTGGTCCAAGTTTCATTTAAATCGGTGAGTGACAGTTGGATAGTGTTACTTGTAAGTTGTCATCATCATCATCTGTGGCGCTACAGCCCGAGATCGGGCCTGGGCCTACCGGACACACCGAGCCGCAGTTTTTACACTGCCGTACTGCCGGTCTTCGTAGTCAAATGCTACATATTTAAGGCGTATAAGTGACTAGTTTACAGCGCCCGAGTGTGATAAATACATGTAACTGTATTTTATATTTTACAACAAATCACACATTGTCGACAGGCGGATTCGAACTGATGAACCTTGGCTCGGGTGTTAAGAGATGTGCCTTAACACGCTCGGCCACCGCCCCTGTTTTAAGTTGTAGCGCCCCGAATAATCTTCGATTGCTTAGCATGCTATACAATTAAATGTTAGAAGTAGATATATTAAAATTAAATTAAAAAAACACTATGTTAGTTTCAAATAATGTAAAGTTTATTTTACAATACGTATTTCGGTCGACTAGACCATCATCAGGTGAACAAGATATGAATGAATTTGTACATTAGAGTAAGACTTATAAATAGTATACACAAGAATTCTGACACAAGAAGTGGGAAGTTGAAAGAAAATAAGATCAGACCGAAGAGGTAACTATAATTATTTGGATGGAAATTACATTTGAAGACACAATGTTGCTAAACATTGTCTTGACAATAACCATAAGTTACATGATAAGAGTTTGTCAATCAAACATATTTGTAAAAAGGGATTAAAATTGGATTTCTTAGAATCCTTGGAAATTCAGATTGCCATTAAGGACCAGCTAACGGTTATGAATGAACAAATAGATTTGTACCGTTCACCTTTAATACGTCCGCTTTAATCTCTTTACAACTAGATTTAAAATGTAATTTCCATCCAAATAATTATAGTTACCTCTTCGGTCTGATCTTATTTTCTTTCAACTATGGTCATAAATGTATTTTTCCCAAACTAATTGTACTTATAACATCTGTTTTCAATCTTGTATCTCCCACTTCTTGTGTCAGAATTCTTGTGTATACTATTTATAAGTCTTACTCTAATGTACAAATTCATTCATATCTTGTTCACCTGATGATGGTCTAGTCGACCGAAATACGTATTGTAAAATAAACTTTACATTATTTGAAACTAACCTAGTGTTTATTTAATTTAATTATAAAATGTTTCAACGAGAACCGACAGTTAAATCTATCGAATTAAGTAGATATATCGTTGCCAAGCTTAAATATATGAATAAACGATTGACCACAGAAGGTATCAAAATATTTAAAAATAATAAGAAGATGTCTACGATCCTGTAGCATAAAACGTTGTCAACTAATTACGTTGTTAATGAGATTTTGCGAAAAAGTTTAATATGCTGTTTTTTCTGTAATAAGTAAATTAAATATAAGTTATTATCCAAAACAGGTTCAGTGGTATTGAGTTAACCGGAGAATTTGAGAACACAGGTTCTACAAACAATATATGTTAAAAACTAAACATGATATAAAGATGCGCTCAACGGCATTTAATTCCCTGTGCCAGAATTGACTTCTAAGCAAATTTCGACTTACCCGTAATACCCATAATATGTGGTAGGTGGCTCAGTGGTATCGAGTCGGCCTGTGGATCTTGAGAACCCTGGTTCGATCCCCACAGCCGACAAACCATTTTCACCACTTAAAGACTACCCCTGTGGCTCCCCCTCCACTAACATCTTTGGGGAACATCAGTTGATGGCTCATGCTCATAAATGTTTAGTAATGAGCAAAAGTTTTACGTTTTATTTATTTATTATTTTTATTTTTCTGAGTCCAAGTAGTTAAGCATTCTTTCTTACGAATATTTTAAACTATTCATTCTGATTACACGCCTTATGGGAATTCAGAGTGCTGCTATTGAATAATAACTATTATTACCTAATCTAAAATCAGATGATATAGTAAACTGATTACATATTTTTGCATAAAATAGCCAAAAACTAAAATTTATGAAAATGACTTCATTTCAAAAACCTGTAGGAAATAATTTTCGGTGATTATGTTTAAAGACATGTACAAGATTATATCAGGTACTAAAAATGAACAGTATGAGTAAACTGCCTATAATTATTCAGTTTTAAAAAAACTTTTTGATCCGTAATCATCATAACATATAATACAGGAGTGATGCAAAATGATTGACCCTCACATGACTTGAAAAAGTTCACATTATTGTTACGGCATAAAATTAGTATTAGTTGCCTTGTTAATGCAAGTAATATTTACGTAATTAATGACATTTGTGTAAATTAGTGCTGTTGCCATATTTCTTCCCTTATTCATATTGATATGGGGTAGGTGGCTCAGTGGTATCGAGTCAGCCTGTAGATTTGAGAACCATAATTCGATCCCCACAGCCGACAAACAATTTTCACCAATTTAAATCTACCCCTGTGGCTCCCCCTTCACTAATATCTTTGGAGGCCGTGATTTTATGACTAGTAACCGCACTTCACGCGAAACAATATATCACTTACCGAGATCTGGTTAGGCAGAGTGCCACACCCAGTAATAGGTAAAAGACGTGATGATTATATATTCATATTTATACCTATTTTATTAACATCTTGTTATTTGAACTATAAAGTAAGTATAGAACTAAATTATGAAGAAACTTATCTTAATCTTCACCTCTGTTACCCATTAGGGTTTCGAAGTTTGAAGAAATTTATAAAACTATTTATAGAAATTGTTAGGTTCACAGAAAAACATGACAAGTTTCTTTTGGAAACATATTTACGTGTTAAAATGCATAATAGAAATGACTGGATATACTCGCTAGAACAATGTCGCAAACAATTTCTGTAGCAGTTTGTTAATTTCGAAGACATGGATTACAAAATTTTTACACGTCATATTCGTAGGGTAGTTGGACTTTTGGTAACTCTGGAAGTGTATGTAAAGGCAAACAACTGGGAGACACACTATTCTTACACAAGTTACATTTTCTACGATTGCTATGAAAAGTTGACAATTACGCTCTCATTTGTCATCGTAAAGTTGACATTTTCTGTGGAAAAATAACTTGACATCGCGCGAAAAAGATACTAAAGGCGTGCGTTTACTTTAATAGTTACCAGGAAAACAAACAAAACAGAAACTTATCATATTGACAGTTGACAGAACGAACTTATTTTCAGTACGTATATGTTTTTAATATTTTTAAGATGCAATCGTAGAAAAACGAATTTAATTTCAGTACGTATACATTTTTTAATAATTTAAGATCGTAGAAAAAATTATGTGTGAATCACGAGCGTAAAGTGTCTTTGTTCCTTTTACACTATTGCAGCTCTAGCCTTCGGCTCGCGCTGCAATTACCGTGCTCCAATAACAAAGAATCACTTTATGCTCTTAATACACAAATAACTATTGGATGATGCACGAGATCGTTTAGAAACAAGTCCAAATAAGTCATTAAGTTTAAAATCACCTTGAATAGATATTAATTCACTACACATCAATGCGAGCAGTCAGTCGTGGTCCACTATCACAACTATGCGGCAAACAAACAAAATAAATAAGGCGACGAGGTAAATCATTTTGAATCACTCTGTATATATTGTTAGCGCATGGCTATAAAGTTATGAGACAACCTTTAAAAAATGTCTTAGATTTATAATTTACAAATTTTACCACCAAATCTTGATTTAATGGGGTAGGTGGCTCAGCCTGTTGATTTGAGAACCATAGTTCGATCCCCACAGCCGAAAAACAGTTTTCACCAAATTAAATCTACCCTTGTGGCTTCCTCTCCACATCTTTGGAGGCCGTGATTTGACTGTTGGTAACCGCACTCCACGCGAAGAAATATATCTGCTACAGCAGAGTGCCACACCCAGTAATGGATAAAAGACGTGATGATATATTTATATTATTTATTTATCTTGATTTAGTGATTTATCGTTTACCCTAGGTATGTATTGTATATATAAGTTAATTATTAATTAGTACTCAAACAAAATCGAATGAAACCATTATTATGATGATACAGGCCTAGTGTTTGGGATACACCTGTTAGGATAGGTAAATATAGCACCCCATGCCAATTTCCCCTACGGCTGAGCGAAGACGCAATTCCCAACTCAACATGTAATAATAACAAGTTCTCTCTCGGGTTCGTATTAAACCCGTATGTAAAACAATAAACAAGAAGCAGGTCGCGAACTTCGCTTATTAACCGATCCGAAACTAGCAGCATAGCGTCGAATTGAATTAGACTGCGCTGTGCTAATGCGAACAAAAACCTTGCTAACTTCACTCCGCTGTCGCCTTGAACGTTGTTAAGTTAGCTACGAGTAGGAAGCACAAGGTACCGAAATATATTGTTGTTAGGAATACTGCTGGGCTTGCATTGGCAGGAAGGACAAATTTTGCTATCTTTCAAGAATTCATTTAAAACTTACAATTTTAGGGAAAAAAGTCGGCTGTGTTACTGTAGTACTTTCCCGAGTATAAGTTTAGATAAACTCAGTATAAATAAATAAATATATCATCACGCCTTTTACCCATTACTGGGTGTGGCACTCTGCCTTAGCAGATCTCGGTAAGTAATATATTTTTTCGCGTGAAGTGCGGTTATCAGCCGTCAAATCACGGTCCCCAAAGATATTAGTGGAAGGGGAGCCACAGGGGTAGATTTCAATTGGCGAAAATTGTTTGTCGGCTGTGGGAATCAAACCAGGGTTCTCAAGATTCACAGGCCGATTCGATACCATTGCGCCACCTACCCCATAAACTCAGTAAAATATAAAAATCTGATGTGGACACCACATGACTTCCTTGTACGCGTATTAAACTATAGATTTTTTTTAATTGCACATATTTTACATTAAATCTTTTATTTTTTTTAATTTTTTGTTCTAATCCATAGCAAACATAATTAAAAAAATAAATAAATATATATATATATATATATAATATTTAAATTTAGATATCTCGCTTATGCAAAAGGCTAATTTAAAAATTCTTAATGTGCTAGACGCAGAATTTAATTCTCTAAAACTTTTATTTGCAGCATTTATTTCTAAAATCAAAATATTACCATTTTTTAAAGAAAAACAGTTAGCAGCTTCATGTAATGTATCACTTCCGGTTAGGCTATTTTAACCAAAATCTATTATGTTATTTCCATTGATATAGTAGTCACATATTCTAAATTTGAAAAGTTTTGGATTATATTTTAATATAGTTTTTCATTAAAATCTATTATAGGCTTCAAGTAAAATACCACTTCCGTAAGTTATATAATGGCCAAAAAGGAAGGTACACAACTAGATGTTATAACAGTCCTAAATACAAAATTTCAACTTTCTACGGCTTACCGTTTTTGAGTTATGCGAGATACATACGGTAGCATACGTACAGACGTCACGACGAAATTAGTCAAAATAGATTCAGGGATAGTCACAATGTGTATTTCCGCTGAAATCTGAGAACCGAAAATTTTCGCGATTACAATACTTTCTTTACTTCGTACAAGAAAGTAAAAAATATATAAATATATCATCACGCCTTTTACCCATTACTGAGTGTGACACTCTGCCGGAGTAGATCTCAGTAAGTGATATATTTCTAAAAGTTGTTAGCGGAGGATAATTTCAATTTGTCGTCTGCGGGAATCGAACCCGAGTTCTTAAATCCATCGATCGACTCGATACCAATGAACAACCTACCCCATAAATTTATTTGTATACATTTTTTAAGTTCGGAAATGTTGTGAAGGGAATTAACTCCCCAAAATGGCGTGCGTATTCTCCGGCAATGTTGTCTGTCGGCAGCAAGCTCGCGAATCTGCGGTTTGAGGTTAGGAATAAATTTACACGCTTTATGTTACGAGCAAGAGAATGAATGTGTGAGTGCTCTGTTCGCCCGTGTGGTTTGTTGTTTGAAAAGGAAATAGCGTTTTGCTGTTGACTGATAGTTTTGTCTTGAGTTTTGTTGCGAAATTGGAATGTTAAGCCTGGAATGCTGCTTGTTGCGTGAAGATGGATTTATATAAAATGGCGGAATTACGAATGTCAGTTTTGCTTGACTGATGAAACGAGATTACGTTGTTGTATTAAAGAATGCTTCAACTGTCAACAGCCTATTTGGATTTTAATTATAAACATTTCTACCTTCTAAATTAAATCGGAAGTTTTTGTTTTTTTTTTCATTTTATACTTAAATCTAATTCTTATTTTCTTCATATTATTTTATTTTGTAAACCGTTCATATTTTATAAGCAGATTCATCGTTAATGCAGTACGGTGGTGTAGATAGCAATATGGAATTCGAATCCGGAGATCCCGAGTTCGAATCTCACTCATGCTAAAAATTATATGAACTACCACACTGCGGCTCGGTGAGTGTGGACCCTGTACTGTAATTGGGATTAAGTTCCTGTTGTACAGCGTAACATTAACAAATAAATAAATTAACATCTCGCTGACTTCAAATTATATCTATTAAATACGATCGTGTCTAAATGTTTCGGTTTTCACAATAAGCTGTAGGCCCCCTGTACTGTAATTGGGATTAAGTTCATATTGTACAGAGTAATAAAATAAATTATTGAAGTTATAATTACTTAACTGACTACATATTTTATTCCAATGTAAATACTTTAGTAGCTATTTACAAAATCAAATAAAGTTAGAGATATATTTAGAGTTACTGATAATTTTGTAAATATTAAATACTTCGGACTGAAATTTAAATCTTCTGATAAATATATGTGTTAAAAAAACACCAAATATCGCATCGAAATCATAGTTCAAATTAAGAAAATATTATTCACTGTTGTTTTCTCACTTTTCTAAATTTTGCGGGATGCATCTTCTTAAATTTTAAATTATATGAATTAATCCTACTTGATTACAACAATGAAATATAACAACAATGAATAAATATTACATAAAATAAAAGATCACAACAATGAAATATTTCAACAGTGAAATATTAAAATGTCATATTACAATAATAAAAGTTTACGACAATGAAACAATTACAACAGTGAAATATCATAACGATGAAAGATTACAATAGTGAAATATGACAACATTGAATGATTTCAACAGTAAAATATTAAAATAATGAAAGCTTACAATAATGTAATAATGCAACAATGAATGATCACAACAAAGAAAACTTACAATAATGTAATATTGCATCAATCAAAGATCCCAACAATGAGAGATTACAATAGTGAAATATGACAACAATGAATGATGACAACAATTAAATATTTCAATAATAAAAGGCCATAACAATGAAAGATTTCAATAGTGCAATATTAAAATAATGAAAGATTGCAATAATGTAATATTACAACAATGAAATATCGCAACATTAACAGGTTACAATAGTGAAATATGACAACAATGAATAATGATAACAATTAAATGCTGGAATAATATAATGTCACAATAATGAAAGATTATTAAAAAGAAATATAACAACAATGAAAGATTATAACTAGGAAAATTAGAACAACGAAAAAGTTTTTAGATTGAAACATGACTAAAATTTATAAAATTTGCACACTACAATTTGTTTATATGTTGCATTTCACTCCCCGAAGACGAATAAATTTATTAGAAACTTTGTTACGAGTTTGAAATATTCTGAATATTTTTGCCACCATAAACTTTAAAATCGTCATGTTCAAATATGTTAGTGAATTAGAAAAGTAATTAAACTTAGCAGTTAATTAGTTTTATAAATTTGCCTAATAAGTAACATCCGACACAAGTAAACCAAATATATATATATATAAACAAACACTTTCAATTTACTTGTAAAGTTATTAGTTTTCTTAATAATTATTATTTTTCTTCAAAAGGTTCTTTGATATTTTTATTACTTTGTTATTAGCGTAATAAAACGTAATTTATTCATAATTTTCACATAGTTTTATTATAACTCAAAGAAAAAAGCGTTTGTCTTAGATATGGTAATTAATTTTTCTCATTAATATGAAAATTTTTCATTAAAATATCTCAACATCCATTTTGCAAACTGACAGATTATAGTGATAAATTTCAAAGCTTATAATAATTGTAATATTAAAAATTCCACTGAAAATAGTTTGAAAATATTTCAGCTGGCTAGCAAACTTTATCACATTTTGTAAATTTCAATTAAATTGTTATTATAAATGAATAACTGCAATAGAATAAAATCTCTGCAAAAATGTCATTGGAACCTTAATAAATATTAATAAAATTCGAAACCGTGCAATTTCAATTATTTCTCGTTCACCGCTGCCTCGAATCCAATAAAATAAATTTCGAAAATAATTTAAAATTTTCATCAATCATGACGAATGTGTCACTATTAATTATTTGGAAAATTTGTTATTCTTTTACAATAATTCAGATTATATTATTTGTTTTGTAAATGAAATTCACAAATGGAATGACATATTTTAAAAATAAATTAAAATATAACATGCAATTCTAACAAGTATGATTTATTCAAAAATATTAAATTACCATTTCATTAATATTTAAAATAAATTCTATATTTCAACTGCAATTGTAATTAATATGAGGTGGGCGGTTCAGTGGTATCAAATCGGACTGTGGATTTGAGAACGCGAGATCGATTCCCACAGCCGATTTTCATCACATTAAAACTAATTCTTCATTAACATCTTTGAGACCGTGAATTGATGGCAGGTAACTAATCATTTACCGAGATCTGCTACACCCAATAATAGGTGAAAGACGTAATAATTATTATTATTATTTTATTAATCGATTCAACAGGATACAAGATCCCAATTACAGGACGATTATACAGAATACAAAAAATAAAAGAATGAGTTGTCACAAAAGAAATAGACAGAAATATAAGAAAATATACAAGTAACTTAAACAGAGAAATAATTAATTAATAAACGCTTAAATCTAGGTAAGGAATCGCCAAATATGTCAATGTCAATGATACATGATATATTATTATATGCTACACAGAGTTGTCTTATAGGGGATTTCAATTCATAATTAGTCCTAGCTCTTTTGCAATGAAATAGTGCTTTATTTCTTGAAGTGATCCGTGGAATATGAAATAATATTAGCAATATATTTATTTTATATTTACATTTGGAAATTTGAAATTGAACATGAAAATCTGTATGTAATTGTCGACAGTACGGCAGTGCGGTTAACGTTACGGCTTTTGAATCCGTAGATCCCGAGTTGGAATCAAGCTGCCAGTATATTAAAAAATAAATGTGTTTTTCATACTATTTATACTATATCGTATTAACTTTCATTTTAAATTTATTTTTCTACGATTGCTATAAAAAGTTGACAATTACGCTCTCATTTGTCATCGTAAAGTTGACGTTTTATATGGAACAATCAAAAAATAACTTTGTCGCGCAAAAAAGATATTAATTGCGCGCTTATTTCAATAGTTACCAGGGATACAAACGAAACAGAAACTTGTCATATTGACAGTTGACAGAACGAATTTATTTTCAGTACGTATACGTTTTTTAATAATTTAAAGATGCAATCGTAGAAAAAATGATGTGTGTATCACGAGCGTCAAGTGTCTTTGTTCCTCTTACACTATTGCAGCCCTCACCTTCAGATCGCGCTGTAATTACCGTGTTCGAGTAACAAAGAATCACTTTATGCTCTTAATACACAAATAATTATTGTCGTTTATAAAACCGATCATCAATATGTAATATTGATATTACCTTATAACATTGGTTGAATCTAACTAGACTGGACCCCGAAAGATATCCAACTACTCGATATTACTTTATGAAATTTGGTAAATCATTAAATAATAACATCAAAACTATGCCCAACTTTTATATTGTCAAAATTTCTAAATTATTTTAACAGTTTTCTGTAAAATAATTGAAGATCATTTCACTTTTCGAAATTGTGTAGTTCAATTTCTTGATGAAAGTTGTTTTAATATAATTTCTATAAAGAACAAATCACTAAATTAGGTTCTTCAACTTCATTTTGTTTTTATCAAAAATCGATCATTCACACTGCTTCATTTATTTCTTTCAAATCAATTTTACACACAAGTTTTTTCTCGTCATTGCTTCAACAGAACACAATATCCTTTGCAATTGTGCAAATGGATAAATTAACTTATTCTTCATTCAGGAAGCAGAATTGCATATTAATTTAATTATATACTACGATAACTATACGTTTAGTTTACTTCATGATAAATGTAAATAAATATTATTACTGTAGTTCTAAAGGGGTAGATCTATAATTGCAGATCTTATAACTAATATATATATATATATTATTTATTTGATACAAGTTGCCATATATCTATTATTCTATCATAACTTGATTACTTTAAGCAAAATACAAACCGTGAATTATTTTTATTATTTGAGTTGACATCGTTACGATTTTCTTACCGAATCTGCCCTCTAGTATTAAATTCATATCCGGGAAATTACCGAAAAGAATCAATGCTTTATAGAGATTATAATAATTGTTTGTTTTTTTTTATTCTAACGTTGGTAAAGCGTTTAAAGACGCAATTTAACCTATAACCTGTACTTATGGGGTAGGTGGTTCAGTGGTATCGAGTCGGCCTTTGAATTTTGAGAACCCTGGTTCGATCTCCACAGCCGACAAACAATTTTCACCAATTTAAATCTACCCCTGTGGCTTTCCTTCCACTAATATCTTTGGGCGCCGTCAATTGACTACTGGTAACCGCACTGCACGCAAAAAAATATATCACTTTCCGAGATCTGCTTAGGCAGAGTGCCACACCTAGTAATGAGTAAAAGGTGTGATGATATATTTATTTATTTACCTGTACTCATTAATTCAGTCAAATTGCAGCCAGTAATTAATTCCTTTCGTATGTAGTTACATTTGAACTGTAAATCAAAGACACAGTTATCAACTATCCCTCTCTATTCCCTCATACATCTACACACACACCCTCGCACAAACGCACACATTCCAGACATCCAATCTGGTGTTGTCTTCTCCTTGATTGAATGGTTCAATTTACCGTGTTATACATCACGCTGGACGCATAGCAGAAAGTTACATTTAATTTATTTACCTCTCGGCGCAAAAGACGCAAAGGAGAATGAAAAAATAAATAAAAACCAAAATGAAAACAAGGACCAACCCCTCACGTCTCTCGTTGCCATGTAACGACTTTTTAATTTCCCGAAAAAATGAGGAAACAAAAGGAATATTTCATCAAACGTACGCCGGGCTGGTCGCCTTCTGTGATGTACAAGCGAGAAGCCAGTGACGGAGAAGATATATTTTTAGTGGATGCATATTTTTAATTTTATATCTTTCACTGTTCAACTTATTTTAATTTAATTATTTAATTAATCTTTATAAATACGATCATAAAATAGAGATTTGTTGTTCGTTGCACCGCTAAAAGCTACATTTAAAACTTGGTTTAAATAAATAATGGCAAATTAAATGTTTGACAACAATGGCTGGTAGCATAAACTTTGTTTTTGGGTGTTTTTAGAGCACGGTTTTAACATGTTAGAGATAGCTAAAACACTCAAAAATACTGCTCTTAAAACTGGCAAAAACAGAGCTTGTGCTTCCAGCCAATGTTATTTATTTAATTTGACATGTAACTTTGCTTCACTTTCATTTATTTAAATCAAGTTTAAAATTTAAATGTTGACAGTACAACTGTCTAGTAGATTGCAAGATAACTAACTTTTGTGTCAATTGTCAAACGTTCCTAATTTATGTTTGAGAAAAATATTTCTTTAAGACCCTGTCAGACAAAACAATATCTTTTATTTCTAAAGAAGAAAGTATGTTTTAAAATTTAAATTTTATATGTGGTGACTAACTTTTGTTTTAGTTATCAAATATTCCTAAATTATGTTTGAGAAAAATATTTCTTTATGACCCTGTCAGAAAAAAACAATATCTTTGCTTAACTTAGAGAAGAAAGTCACAAATTTCATCTCTAAAGAAGAAAGACAAAAATATGCTTTTCATTTGATGATACAAACAACTGCAGATCAAGGCTCATTGCAGACCGTTGCTGCGGGATTCTTGTATAGTGGTTTTGCTATAACCTTATTAGAAAGTAATTTTATTTTCGGCACAAGTGTTGAAAGAGTAACATTGAAAAACGCGTGTGTAAGATTCCACAAGTTTTTCAATGGACTTTCAATACCTGTATTAGCATTTTAGACTATAAGAGAATATTTAATTTTTAGATGCATTTTAATTTTCTCAATTAATATTCAAGGTTGTTGTGGACTTCATTGTCTCAATATCAATTTTTTACTTGTAACTGACAGGAAAATAAATATTTGCCTGACCTTTAAGACTCAGGAAAGTTTTGCTTTGTATGCCTAGTCAGAAAAATAACATATTGCCTGTCTAGGCAGGTAATGAAAGAAACGTGAGTGTCGTAGTTACTTAGCAACATAAAATACTGACTGAATATGTAAGTAAAATATTTCTTTTCATTTAAATTAACTTAAAATATGTATTAATTGTTTATAAGTTTCAGGTAAAATGTTATACGTAACACGTCAGTAAAGCGTCGTACAGGATTCGTAAGCTGTTTCAAGCTCGACATGAAACTATCTACTTATCCTATAATTGAACACTTTCCTGACTTTTTACGTAAATAACTATTCTATTTATGTCAAAGCAAAACAATAATGTCATACTGTTGACACACAAGCACAGAATATGATTTCGTTGCTAACTATCGTAAGAAATAGTATATTGTGGTACAAATACTGCAAGGGTGTCATTGGAAATAAAACAATCTCCATTCGATCAAATAGCTGGAGAGTTTACATTCCCTTGGTTTATCTAATCTAATATTTGCAATGTTAGATATAATGTTTCCTATTAATAATTTTGTATTCATTATAAATGTTAATACCTGTATTACATTGTTGTATTAATGATCAAATTCTATTGTTATTAAATTTAGTTGGGTACTCAAAATTAGCTTAATCCTGTTCCTAAACAAATATGGTAGGTATAATAACAAACTACAGTATGCCTGTAAATATATAATAATAGTTTAGTTAGTTGCTGATATTATAAAAGCAACATAAATTAAATTAAAGTATTATTAAAATAAATATATCGTATTAGAACAATACTATTCTAAATTAGTTTAAATTTTATACCATTTCTACTCTGACTTGAGAACCCTGGTTCGATTCCCACAGGCGACAAACAAATTTCACCAATTTATATCTACCCCTGTGGCTTCCCCTCCACTAATATCTTTGAGGGCCGTGATTTGTCGACTGGTAACCGCACTTCACGCAAAGAAATATATCACTTACTGAAATCTGCTTAGGCAGAGTGCCACACCCGGTAATGGGTAAAAGGCGTGATGATATATTTATTTATTTATTTATTTATTTTCTACTCTGAAGAAACGAATCATGGTTGATGAGTTATTTTTGTGTTAAATTAAAATACTTGCAAATATTAGTAAAGGATGAAGTAGAATAGAGTGGTTTGTAATTTCTTAAATAAAGAATTGTATTTATTTTATTACAAAAAAATATTTGCAGTAATTTCACATAAGCTGAATAATGAGAACAAAACTAAAAAATTATGTTTGACATTTTTACAACTAGACAACTTGATAAAAGAAGACAAAAATATCCTCAAAACCAGTTGTACAAAGTTGAACTTTGTAGCACTATTTGTGACAATAGTTATTTGTTTCACTGTACTTTTTCGAGTGCGAGTACATTTTGATAGACCGAGTTGAAGACGAGGCTTGCAAATTGCAAAAACTGGCAAAACAGTCTCATACATACACAAGATTTTTAGAACCGATTTAAATAATATTATTGATTTATTTGTCAAATATCAATTAATAATTTATGTTGACAACATCAGGATATTCGTAAAAAAGGACATGAAAGTTAAATAAATATGAACAATTCATTTGTTTTCTTACAAAACAATTGTAACATTTATAATATATAATTTGATGTCTACTCCAGCACATATTAAAGAAGTTGCCGAGAATGTTATTGACAATTCCACTCGATAACTTTTCATCCAATCAAATTACAGTATTTTGCTGAATTGAACCAATCACAGTAGTATTACAGCGACAATTTCAGTAGTGAAAATTGTCGCAAATCGTTGCTTAGATATAACGTTTGTTAACTATTTGAGTAGATGTTGAATTTTATTTGACTTTGTTTACTTTGCTTAGTTATGTCAAAAAATTAAACAATGTAAATAGATCACCAAGGTAATAGTAGTTCAGACATTGTTTTAAAAATACTGCAGGTAACATTTTTTTGGATAAAATATTTCGAAGAATTGTCAAGCCGAATACCATACGTGACTATGATTTTCCTTTGGTAATTTTTGCCTAGATCACTCCTGCTTGTTGCTTTAAGAAAATCTACACTCATTCAGATTTTCGTCGCTACAAGCAGTCGTGATCATGACGACACAAATATTTACCTCCAAGCACTCAACATAAAACTGACCCTGACAGTTACTTAATGTCAATGCCAACTTTACCAAAGTCCCTAGGTTTTGTCGGCCTAGGCCGGAAACAGGCTGTTTTTGGACGATTTGGAGCTATGCAAAAGTAGTGTTTCTAGATGAAAATAGTTGAAGTGCTAAGACTTTTATTTTATTTTGTTTTTATCTTCTACTTTGATCATCAGCAAATCAATTCTAATTCAACAAAAGCTTATAAATCTACATACAATCAATGTATTTTAGAGTATAATAAACTTCGTGACGAAATTGGAAATATAGGAAATATGAATACATTTAAAGCTAAACTAAATAATCACATAAAAACCACATATGTAACGTTATGAATTAAATATTAATGTATTGAATAAGTAATATTTTAAATAAAAAGTAAAATAAATATATCATCACGCCTTTTACCCATTACTGGGTGTGGCATTCTGCCTAAGCAGATCTCGGTAAGTGATATATTTTTCCGCGTGAAGTGCGGTTACCGGCCGTCAAATCACGGCCCTCAAAGATGTTAGTAGAGGGGGAGCCACAGGGGTAGATTTAAATTGGTGAAAATTGTTTGTCGGCTGTGGGGATCGAACCAGGGTTCTCAAGATCCACAGGCCGACTCGATGTTTTAAATTTATTATTATTATTATTATTATTTTAGTCATCACTAAACAAAAATGTATATTTTGTACAGGAACTAGCTATCACTGCAAAGCACTGTTTACAGATTCCACAATAATAAATAAATAAAATTAAAATAATCTTTATAGTGGAAATCGAACCACTCTAAGTAGTTATTTTTAAGTTTAACTTGAAAATAAACTAGTTTCGTTCTCTTGCTTGTGAGGTGTTCGTCTATCCACGATTTCCTGTGATTAATTTAAATTACATTTCCGCTTTAGTTCGACAGGTCGGTTGTGTGGTTAACGTTAAGGCATTTGAATCTGACAATCTCGAATTCGAATCAAGATATAAATATATGAACTACCACACTGCGGCTCTGCGAAATCGTATCCTGTACTGTAATTGGGATTAAGTTACTTAATAAAAAATAAATAAATATATCATCACGCCTTTTACTCATTACTGGGTGTGGCACTCTGCCTAAGCAGATCTCGGTAAGTGATATATTTCTCGATCCCTCCAAAGGAATTTGGTGAAAATTGTTTGTCGGCTGTGGGGATCGCACCAGGGTTCTCAAGATACCACTAAGCACCTACCCTTAGATTAAGTTCCTGTTGTTTAGATATAAATAAGTAAAGAGTTTATGAAAAAGAATGTCCGCCGTCACTGGAGCGTTTCAAGGACGCTGGCATAGCTGATGAAAATGCAGATTAAAAAAGTAATTGTCACAACATTAAAACGGAACGAGTTCAATCTGAGGCAAGACAAACACAACAACTTGGCAACATTGCAAATATGCGCAGATCTTAGTTCGCATCTCCAGCGGGTTTGGGTGGCGCTGTCGGCGGTTCCGTGGCTCCGAAGAACGTCGATGTCAAACAATATGTAGAAAGCGTGTATGTATAAGATGATTCGGGAGAGTTTACATATTTGACAGGACGCAGTGAGTTTTGATGAAAAAGGTTCACTGTTTGGTTCAGATCCCAAGTTCGCATGTTATTGTTGGGAGAGATCTTCGCTGATCCCTTGTCGGTGTGTTTTTACTCCATAAAGCGATGTAATCGAAGTCAGGTTTTGGAAGATGTGTTTTTTAAAAGAACGAAGAGTTTTCAGGGATTATTTTCAAAGTTTTCATTTTTATTTCTCCTGCTTTCCTTCCGCTACTTCTTTAGCACAAAATACACAACCTATTTTTAGCTAAAGTATACTCATGTTAGTGCAATCGATTTATAAGCAACAGTTTCAGGATTTACACAGTGGTTTTCAAACTGTGCGTTACAATCGCCCGGTATATATTAATATATTCAATGAATTTATATTTACAGCTAATTATAATTAATTCTACAAACTATAAATCCAACTTATGATTCGATTACAGAAAGCGTTATCAGTTAATTACGTTGATAACTACACAAAAAAAATAATTAGAATAAAAAATACATGGGGTAGGTGGCTCAGTGGTATCAAGTCGGCCTGTTGATCTTGAGAATCCTAGTTCGATCTCCACAGCCGACAAACAATTTTCACCAATTTAAATCTACCCCTGTGGCTCCACCTCCACTAACATCTTTGGAGGCCGTGATATAACGGCTGGTAACCGCACTTCACGCGAACACATATATCACTTACCGAGATCTGCTTAGGCAGAATGCCACACCCAGTAATGGGTAAAATTTATTTATAAATTTTAAAAATATATCTAAGTTCAATATTTTAAAACGTTAAATATGAAACTAATAATTATTTGTTACAAATATTGTTTTACCATTATCATTATTTAACTAACAATTAGCATTTTAATGCTGAGATTAAATATAAAAATTAAAAATAAAAATATGTAAAATGTAGTGCCAGTCATTTTGGCAATTGCTAACTTTAAACATGCTGTTAGCTAACAGCATAGTTAACATCACTTTATGCAATTCGTAATTCCAGAAGAGCCTGGGGGGAGGGGCGAAAAATATTTGGAAAACTTGAGGGTCCGTGGTGGTAAAAAGCTTAAGAACCATTGTCTTACATAACTTAATTATAATTCTGGTGAATAATATATCTATCTAATTGTAGAATAATCATTTAACTAAAAAAATAGTTCTCTGTTCTGTGCTGTTAGAGATACATGGCGGGCCCTAGAACCAATCCTGGTTTATTTACATTCTGCTAAATATTGAATAATAGTTATTCAATATCCGAACAGAATCGCCAGGCCGGACCATGCACCCTAGACATAAAGACACTACACTCCGCTCAGTTTCTGACAAGAGCTGGACTGACCTGCTTATACCTTAAATGAAAGACATAGTGCAATGCAAATCAGCCGACGCCACGATACACAAAATAAGTTTAACGGTTAGAGAACGCCCCAATTTCAAAGAAAAATCAGTGTTGGGTGACTTTTTTAACGTGGGATTCTACCACACTTTGTTGCTTCTTTCCAAAATGCAGTTCAAGTTTAGGGCTGGCATACTAGTAGTTGAGTTGCTTTTTTAAATTTTCTTAACAAAACAGAACATTGCTTTCAATTATAAAAACATTTCATATCCCAATGAATGTCTAAATAATAAAGTAATATTCTTCTTCCTCCAGGTGGAACACCGCAACGGTGACATCGTCCAAGGTCGCTACAGTTTAACAGACCCGGACGGCTCTCGTCGTACCGTCGACTACGTTGCTGATCCACACAACGGATTCAACGCCATCGTAAGCAGACAACCTCCTCCAGCGCCGCTCCCAGCACCTCTACTCACCTCTCCTGCGCATCCTGTTATTGCAACTCACCCTTAAACAACAACCTCATTCTTTCACCAAATCCTATTAATGACGAACAACGCTCTGGAAAAGTTCCGACGATTTTTACTACTGCCTTGTAACTGATGTTATGTATGAAATAAATGTGTTCATTGGTAATACTATGCATTCAAATTATTTTTATTATTTATTAACACCGCACTGATTTATTATTGTTTGTGATGAAATTTTGATCTTGTATACTTGTTAGATGAATATAAGCTTGGTTGAACATTCATTTTCCTAAATTAATAATTGGAATTTAGTTTTTAATGGACAATTGTACCAACAAAATTTGGTTTAAAAAATCAAAACAAACTGTTGAACGCGTAATATTTTGGTATTATTTAATTTCATTTATGGCGATTCTTGCTTTTACCACCGTTCAGGGGTGGTTTGTACCCCTAAAAAGCAACTTCCGGAAGAAAAAGAATAGATGTTCAATATTTTTAGAGTTCTATTAGTGGTCCAAGCTGGCTTACTAGTAGTTGAGTTGCTTTCCCAATTGCTGTTGCTTTTTTACATTTAACTAAAAAAATATTGGAGCAAATATTATCTGACGTAAATTAATTCATAAGAATAAAGAACGTAGACACTTGATGTAGTTTCACAAAATTTTGTGAAACTACATCAAGTGTCTACGTTCTTTATTCTTATTCATAATGTTTCACCAAGTGCCAACGGCTCATACTTTTGATATTATAAATTGATTCATTTTGAAAGTTCACTGAAATATGCCGTATTAGCAACCCTCATTATTAAGTTACACTGAAATGCTTCAAACGCGAAATATTCAAAACGATGTCAATTCCATTCGACCCCCCGTATTGATTCGAAACAAAAGTGAGCGTAAAACGAAAATTCTGCCAGCCACGTCGGCAAAGAATTTGAATAATCAAAACACACCGCCGCCATTTTAACTTTTAGAATGCATTATCGTGTTTGGTTGGCCTGTGTTCGGCCCTTATCATGTTCGGTGGCGGGATAAATGTTATTACATATACAAAACAAACTCCCGCGGGAGAGGAATGATTTCTATCCCACCGCGAAAGGTTGGAGCACTGGATTACACGGAGTTTTGGGAAAATGAGGGACTCTTGTCCTGCTGAATGTTGTGGAGCAAGAGGATTGCATTGAACTTCAGTTAAAAAGTACGAACTCTTAAAGTTCTGTTTTCACAAAGATTCTGTTTTCATTTTGTTCAGATGCATCTATAAGCTTCAAGGAGCAGTTACTTAAAAAATATATTTATTCTAATATATTTTATCAATTTTACATGATTTTGTTTTATTCACATACACTTCTGTTATGGGGTAGGTAGCTCAGTGGTATCGAGTCGACCTGTGGATCTTGAGAACCTTGGTTCGATCCCCACAGCCGACAAACAATTTTCAACAAATTAAATCTACTCCTGTGGCTCCTCCTCCACTAATATCTTTAAAGGTCGTGATTTGACGATTTGTTTTATTTATTGACTTCTGTCATGTATATTAACTATTTTATGTAAAAGGTGACTTAGTGGTCCATAAATTTGAGCACCCGGGTTCTATTTCTCTAGCCGACAAATGATTATTATCTGTAAATGACATATTTCTTCGCAGGAAGTACGGTTAACAGCCGTCAAATCACGGCCCTCAAAGATTTTAGTAGAGAGGTAGCCATAGAGGTAGTTTTAAGGTGGTGAAAATTGTTTGTTGAATGTAGAAATCGAACCCGGGTTCGACTCTATACCACTGAGCCACCTGACCCATAAATATATAAAACAAAATAAATAAATATATCATCACGCCTTCCCTTTACTGGGTGTAGTACTATGTCGTAACAGATCTCGGTAAGGGATATATTTCTTCGCGTTTGACACATTGAAACAGAAATAAAATAAATTATTTATTTTTTCGCGTGAAGTGCGGTTACCAGCTGTCAAATCACGCCCCCCAAAGATGTTAGTGGAGGGGCAGACACAAGGATATCTTTAAATTGTTGAAAATTGTTTGTCGGCTGTTGGGTTCGAACCAGGGTTCTCAAGATCCATATTCTGACTCGATACCACTGGGCCACCTACCATGTCTGTATAAACTAGTGGAAGCTTCAAAATCTTATTACAATCCCTTAAGGGTTAAGAAGGGCTAGAATAATGTATGTGGCGATGAATTAGTAAATTAAAATTGTTAAGACTCGTATATTTGTAATAATGATAAATCCATTAAAAAAGAAACAAAAATAAATAAAACTCCATTGTGGTTGAAAACTCGCTGACAATTTGAAAACAAGTAAACAAAAAACAAAGTAAGTTAGGGCGTTAATGCACCCACTCCAATTCAAAATGGCGTCTCTTTACAAACTCCTATTTGTCCAACAATAGAATCACAAGGAATTAACCAATTTGCCGGCCGCGTCCAGTATTTCGCATCGGATAAAAAAACAAAGGGTCCGCACTTTGTATAGAGTTAACACCTACAGATTACTCGCGTCGAGCAGGCTTTGAGCGGCCGTAATCCACCGGGCGTGCTCGCGAATGCGCGATTTTTATGCTTTTAATTGGTGTAGACTGCTGGAACGCTGATAACTGTGATGAATTCTCGAATTATCTTGTTATTGATTCGCGGTTGTTATGTTGAAGACATTGTATGATATTGTTTGACATATGTTTTCCAATGTTATTCTATCTACTTTATCAGTTTTTTTTAGTGGGACAATTATATGGATTTATGAGAAACTATCAATTTCTTTTATCTATATATTTGCCTATATTTTTAGAGCAAGGGCAGAGTTTCACAAAAGCTAATAGAGCTCGATCTAATTACTGTTTTTTACTATTATTTTGTATCCGCACTTCACGCGAAAAAAAATATCATTTACCGAGATCTGCTTAGGCAGAGTGCCACACCCAATAATGGGTAAAAGGCGTGATGATATATTTATTTATTTATATATTTTTAATAATAAATTTTATTTTTGTCACCTCCACCAATTTTCGTTCATTTTAGAACTTTTTTAATGAAATAAATTTAATTGGTTCAAATATAATTATTTTGGTGGCTGATGAGAGCCAAAGTGTTTTATTTTTTTTATCACCCTTTATACATAATTATAAACTGTAGATGCCCTGTACTGTAATTGCGGATTAATTTTCAGTTGTACAGCGTAGTATATAAATAAGAGTGTCAAATTTTATATTATATGCGTAATTACTTTACACACTGTTTACAATGGTTTTCAACTCAATCAAATAAGAAGGTTTTCTTTTTCAATAATCAAGGATGACGAATCACATTTTTGCATTGCATACAATATAGTAGTGTTTTAACTAATTACTTTAATTATATTAATTACATTTCAAACTTCAAAAACAAATTTATAGATTAGGTTTGTTTCGTAGAAACTATTTTATTGCACACTATACGATAAGAAAACATTTTTTACACTAAGAATGAGTATATAATGGTTTACTTTTCACATGAGCATATAAAAAGCAATAAAATGTTTGTTTTTTAAACTTTGCATAATTGCCAATTATTATTTAAACAGTAAACGCAATAACCGAATAAAAGTTCAATAACACAATACCCGAGTTACAGAACACGAGCTAAAAAGTAAAACAAATTTAAATATTTAATTGTGACCAGGGTTCGTAAATATCATGATATTTATAATAAATATCAAAATATCTGATATATAGGATATATATATCAGATAAATATCACTTTTTGGATATTTATTTTTTAATTTTAGTTTTTGTACACATTTAGAAAAACTGAAAAATTCGAAAAATTTCACTTTTCCGGAGGCTATATCTCAAAAACTAAACAAGATATGGAAACGGCGTTGAATTCCCCGTGCCAGAATTGACTTATAAGCAAATTTTCATACAATTTTAAGCAATTTAATATTTTTAATTATTTCCTAAGGGGTACCCCTTTGGTTTTTTCAGATTTTAATTCAATTTTCCCAAAAATCCTTAATCGTAGGATTATTAAAACGAAAATTTACATACATATGTATTTTGACCCACTGAATCCAGTGGTGCAATCTTCAAATGCATATGACTTCTGGTTTTCGAGAAAATGTTAAAAAACCGCTTTTTGCGATTTTTTTGGCGGAAAATTGAAAAAAAATTAAAATCGCTGAAACTATGTTTATAAGTTAACTGAAGCACGAGAAAATTAATGCCGTTGACCGCGTTTTCATATCACATTTAGTTTTCGAGATATAGCCTCGTAAAAGTTGAAAAACTGAAAAATTCGAAAAATTTCAATTTTCCGGAGGCTATATCTCAAAAACTAAACAAGATATGGAAATGCGCTCAACGGCGTTGAATTCCCCGAGTCCGAATTGACTTATAAGCAAATTTTCATACAATTTTAAGCAATTTAATATTTTTAATTATTTCCTTAGGGGTGCCCCTTTGGTTTTTTCAGATTTTAATTCAATTTTCCCAAAAATCCTTAATTGTAGGATTATTAAAACGAAAATTTACATACATATGTATTTTGACCCACTGAATCCAGTGGTGCAATCTTCAAATGCATATGACTTCTGGTTTTCGAGAAAATGTTAAAAAACCGCTTTTTGCGATTTTTTTGGCGGAAAATTGAAAAAATAAAAATCGCTGAAACTATGTTTATAAGTTAACTGAAGCACGAAAAATTAATGCCGTTGAGCGCGTTTTCATATCACATTTAGTTTTCGAGATATAGTCTCGTAAAAGTAGAAAAACTGAAAAATTCGAAAAATTTCAATTTTCCGGAGGCTATATCTCAAAAACTAAACATGATATGGAAATGCGCTCAACGGCGTTAAATTCCCCGAGTCCGAATTGAGTTATAAGCAAATTTGAGGCTATATCTCAAAAACTATTTGATATTTTTATATAATGGATATATATCATTGCAAAAATATGACGATATATATCAAAATAAATATCATGATATATATCGATCGATATATATCTTCGAACCCTGATTGTGACCAAACCCCAAACTTGTTTCCTTCCTTATCAAATTCAAACTTCAATATATTATCAAATCATCCACTTCATTTTTAAACCCAATTAAACCAAACAAACGAAAATTCCTAACAAAGAAAAATCCCCCATGCTAAGGGTAATTTAATTTTAAAAACTTGGAAATTTCAAGAATGCCTCGCAAGCAATACTAAGCAAGCTACACGGACGAAATGCAAACGATTATTCGGTCTATAAACACGTACTTGCTGTCTGTGCTGTCGGCAAAAAAGAGATCAACATTGAGCGCACGTAGGGTACAAGTCCGCCCCTAATGCCGGCTCTGAAACTGGAGAACACAGACCCGGAGCCAAGTTATTGTAATTGCAAACGATGCAAGAGTAGATTAAAAGAAATTGCGATGGTATTGACATTGTTTTGTGTTTACTAGAGCAGTTCTCTCTCTGCTGTTTATTCTCACTATTACTGGAATAACTTCTACTAACTTTTGTTTAGCTACGGGACTGTTTTAAATACGGCGGGGAGTTTAAATAAATAAAATTCTACAGTGATTGCAATCATAAATAAAATACATTGTTGCTTTCTTCAGATGTGTTGTTTTGAGGATTTAATAAATATACATATATTTTATTTCGTCTGTCGCGATAATTGAGATAACTAAAATATTTAAATCTTTGTTACTATTTCTGAAAATTAGTACTTGTTCCAGTTTGAAAATGTACTTCTTCTTCAACTATCAAAAAATGTTTCCTTTATCAGTAGGACTTAGTTTTTCATCATTTACATTACTATAATAACGTCAACTTTGTGAATTGGTTTGTACCCTAGTGCGAAAATGAGAATTTTGCGAACTGTTTTGCACCCTAGTGTAAAGCATTTAAATTTAGATATATATATATATATATATATATATATATATATATATATATATATATATATATATATATAAGGCTTTACTTTATTTAAATAAATAACAATAATAATATTGAATGTAGAAATAAAATATAAATATATGATATGGAAGATGTGTACACTTTTAAGTTTGAAAGAAGAATGAAAATAAATAAATAGTTGACAGAAACAGAAAAGTAAACATAAACAACAGAGTTAAGAGCTAAGAATCTAACGAAATAGATCTCTCACTTTAACTGAAGATCCAATTGAAAAGTCTTCATAAAAATATGAAACCCTGCCCTGGAGTTCGTCGTATATTCACCGTCCAGACGACAGTGTATGGGCGTCTACTTTTTTTCAAGTCTTGACTTCATTATACGCCGCGGAAGCTTTCATTAGGTTGATTGTGTAATTTGTATTTAATCCTTGGCGAGAACTGGCCACGGTCGCCAACCGACCGGGGTAAAAACCCCTACTAACCCCTTCTTTTCGCATTTAACCCGAGGTACTCCCATGCAATCAAATTTATACAATGTTGGTTGGTTTTGGACTCTGCTGTTTTAGGATACTTTTAATTTGAAGCTATTATCATGGAAAGAAAATAAAATAAATATATTCTCACAGTTTTTACTCAACTTTGGAAATGACATCGACAATCCAACAATTATACAGTATGTCCAAAATAAATAGAGACATAGGTCTTTATAACGAGAAATATATTTTTGTAAGATAATGGAGACACGGGTTAAGCGCATCTTACAATATTTATTTGTTACTCTGTACAACAGGAATTTAATCCTAATTACAGTACAGGGTCCGCACTCACCGAGCCGCAATGTGGTAGTTCATATAATTTTTAGCTTGAGTGAAATTCTAACTCGGGATCTCCGGATTCGAATTCCATATTGCTATCCACACCACCCTACTGACGCATTTAGTTTTCGAAATATAGTTTTGAAAATGTTAAAAATTTGATGAGATAAAATTTAGATCAAATTCAAGTTTTCAGGGAATATAAAAATTAAACAAGATTTGAAATTGCGCTTAACGGCATTGAATTTCTCGTGCCCGAATTGCTTTATAACCAAATTTTCTGCAATAAAAAAAAATTCTTTTCTGAAAATTTTATCAAAATATTTTTCTATATTAGACCAATTTCAGACGGTTTACTCTTATATTAATTTTAGTATGAATATTGTACCGACAATTTAAATATACAGGTGTCCAAAAAGTTTGGAAACCCTCAAATATCTCGAGAACGAAGCATTTGATGACAAAGTTACAAAACACGTGATTCTATATTTTTCAAAAACTATTCAGGCATAATATGCAAACATACCTCTCACTACCCTGCTAGGCGGGCTGGGGTGAGTTTCAAAAAATGAAATGGAAACCCTCAATTGAGAAATCAGAAACATTAAACTGGACCTAGTGTCAGGTGTTCTAAATGGAATTGTAACTGTCCTATTATTAGTCCGTCAGTACGGTGGTGTAGATAACGATACGGAATTCGAATCCGGAGATCCCGAGTTCGAATCTCACTGAAGTTAAAAATTATATGAACTACCACACTGCGGCTCGGTGAGTGCGGACCCTGTACTGTAATTGGGATTAAGTTCCTGTTGTACAGTGTAACATAAATAAATAAATAAATTAGCATCAATAATTATTAAAACATAAATAAAATAAATATATCATCACGCCTATTACCCATTAGTGGGTGTGGCACTGTGCCTAAGCAGATCTTGGTAAGTGATATATTTTTTATTGATGTTAATAATAGGCTAGCAGTTGCAAGCATGGACATTAAGGTTGATTTAATTTTCTGCTGTCAAACTTTTCTAAATTAGTGTTGAACAAATTGTTTCAAATAAGAAAACTTAAATGAAAACCCTCAATTGAGAAATTAGAAACTATTTTTTAAGGTAAAGAAAACGATAAAAAGTTGTAGTTTCTCAAAAATTTGAGTGAGAATGAGTTTCTAAAACTTAAATAAAAACCCCCATTTTTTATTGCACTCTTGCATTCTCCATAAAAAAACTGTAATTGATTTGCAAATGTCAATCCCCCCTCATAATTTTAATGTGGTAAAATTGTTTGTCGGCAGTGGGGATCAAACCAGGGTTCTCAAATCCACAGGTCGACTCGGTACCACTGAGCCACCTACCCCAAATACACAATAAAATAATAGCTATATTTGTCAACGGCCATGGCTCAACTCGTTGGAACTGATCTATGCGATAACGCGAGTTAAGCAACGTTGCGCGCGGGGAGTATTTGGATGGGTGACCGTCCCGAGAAACCTGCGTTGCTGTTGACTTTAAGATCTAAAACGCAGGATCAGGGCGTAATGGCGGCATATGACCTTAGCAGTTGGTCCGCCAGGAAGCCAGAATAAAAAAAAAAATAAAAAATAAAATAATAGCTATATTGTCCCACGTGATGGCCGCGCGGGTTGAGGGCCTGACTGACGACCATAAGGTCGTGGGTTCGGGTTCCGCCCGTGTCGGTCATACAAAGGACATATCGCCATATGACCTAAGTAGTTGGTTCAATATATAAATTTAAAAAAAATAGCTATATTCAGAAGTATCTGTTAATAATCGGAAAGATACAAATTCGCACGTTCTAAACCGAAACCATTCACATATGAATCTACATTGTCTATTCCCTTGGTTACCAAACAACAAACTGCCTCTCCGGTTTTTGCAGTAATTTATTTGTCGTTAGTATGCGACAGATACAAAATCACGAGCCACGAGCTGTATTTAAATTGTCCTTAACTACTTAATTCTGACTGTTTCATGGGCGACGACAACACGAAATATATTGGTGACAGTCTGACACTTTTCCTAAAATTTTGAATGCAAAACGAATTTTAAAAGTATTAAAATTTTAGTACGAAATATAAATACGGATTTAGTAACAGAAATTAATCACAACATGATTATAAATATTCACAAATGGTTCAATATATATAATTATTTAGAATATGCGGGAAATTTTAGGCAGTCTAATTTTAAAATTGTTTTAAATATATATAGAAACAGTATCAAATAGTTATTTTTGTATTAAGTGCGCAAAATGAGTGTTTTTTTTTTGTTGCGCATGAGAATGTTACTTTTAGTGTTTTAGTCGAGACCGCATGTCGAGACAATAAAAGTCATTCGAACGCGCCAAAAAACTAAAATTTTGTCCAAGAAATACAAACAACATTTTTTCTACAACTGTAAATAAAGAATAATACAATAATTATTGATTTATTTTAGTAAATTGAAGGAAAATAATCAACAATAATATTAATTTAATACTATTTATGTGTTGTAACTAGGGTTGTGCCGTGGTCAATTGACCAAAAATATTTGACAGCCAAATAATACGGTCAAATAATCTAAAAGGAACCGCCTCGACATCTGTTGTTCAATAGAAATAGCTACTTACTATTATTACATGAATATATCTAGTTTGATATTCTGGGTTCTGAAGAATTTTCTTACTCGACTTTACAAATAAAATAAATACATATTATTTCATTTTACTTTATTTTCCCCTTTATTTTAAATTTGATGTGGTTTTGTTTATTAGTTGTTGGTTTTTCATTTTCAGTAATATTGGATGTAATAAACAGTACTATATAAATAAATTACAATTTTAATTGTGATTTTTATTAAATGTTTCTTGGTCAATTGACCGACTATTTGACCGGTCAATTGACCGACTATTTAACCGGTCAATTGACCGAAAAATATTTGACTGGTCAAATGCACAACCCTAGTTGTAACTAATGAAAACTGACAATAAATAATTTGAGAGTGTGAGCGAGATACTCATTTTGCGCACTAGATTGCAAAATAATGCGCAATGTACAAGTTGTCATGGTAATGTAAATGATGAAAAAATCACGTACTTCGCGTATTGATATTAGTGGAAAAAAATTAACATTTTTGACAGTTGTAGATTAAATAAATTCAGTTTGTAACTTTAGGAGTAATTACTGCAACTGCATATCCTTAGTAGAAGACTTATAAGTCTAGTTGTAAAATGTTACATAAAAGCATTTTATAAGATTAATAAATTATTGCATTAATTACAAATATACGAGTATTTAAAATACCATAATTCGTAACCAATGTTGAACAATTTTATTACCATGTATCTATTATATAGGCTGATTAAAAAAATCAAATTGTGTCATAAAAATGAATGTATGAAATTAATTAGGTAATAATCTGTCATAATTGATAACTGATTGTTAAATTTAGAAGGACCATCAATTTTTTCACCGTTTCTAAAATACATTTCTAACAAGCAATGTTTTTGGTGATCGGTGAGCCATACCGTTTAAATGTTACAATAATTAATAAGATTCAAAATCATAAATTTTAAATTAATTGTCTGTCATAATTGACAACAAAAAATATCATTGATTGTGGTAAGCTCAGGTATACCCATTGGCTGCTAGCACAAGCTCTGTTTTTGCCTGTTTTAAGAGCAGTGTTTTTGGGTGTTTCAGGTATCTTTAACATGTTAAAATCGTGCTCTTAGAACATTCAAAAACAGAGCTTGTGCTACCAGCCATTATATCTATCTTTGTTTTTAATTCTTTGTCAATATAAATATTTATAAATCCAATTTTTATTGACTTTAAATTATTTTTCTACTTCCGTTGTTAAGATGTCATCTAAATCACGTGTTGACAAGCCGTGGCTTCGAACGTTTTAGTCACGGCTTGAGGTATTAAACATGGGGTGAAATTAGCTTCAAGCATCTGTCATTGTAACTTACTTTTTAAATAATTCATAAAACTTTACATTTTGTTGTTGTTTTAATTTGCAATCGTAGAAAAATTATAGAATGTGATTCGTTTCATAAACTCTAGATAGGTATTCGTTTTTGATACATTTGTAACTAAAGAGTCGTATATAAAACTTGTTACATAATATACTATTTTGTACTAACTAAAACAGTATTTAAGATAATACCGGGAGTTTTTTTTTATCAGTCACATAGGGATATGCCATTACCATAGTTGCAGTTACAAAGTTTGACAGCAATGCATTAGAGCGTTTATTTTAAAAGTAAACATAGGAAAAATAACATTGCTGTCATCTATAGTTGTCAAAGTGATAAAACTGTCCTCTTTCAAAATCAGACCGGGTTAATAGGGGATCAAATAGTGGGGCGTTTTTATATAAATGGGGAAAATTATTTAGAGTTGTTACAAGAGAGAGTAATATTGAGTAAATATTGAGGAAGTGTGGTTCCAACAAAATGTACGAAATTATCTGCACCGGATATTCTCCCAACGATAGATAGGACGAGGTGCAGAAGTGGAGTGGCCTGCAAGGTCACCAGATCTTGCGCCAAACGATTTTTTTCTTTGGGGCCACTTAAAAAGTAAATTTTATAATGGTGGTAGAATGAGTGTAGAACATTTAAAACATAGAATTAGTGTTGCATCGCATGAGATTCCTCCAAAGCAAATAAATAATGCTATAAATTCATTTTATAATCGTTTAGGCTATTGTTTACAGGTAAATAGGGGTAATTTTGAACAGTTATTGAATTGAAATTCCTATTTAAACTAAATAAAATTTTCTTTTTTGGTAGTTGTGATTTAACAACTGGTTACTGTACTTAACGGCTTAAAATGTGTAGTTTATTAGGATCTGCTATTGTAGAACTGCCATGGCCAAGAATGACCAGAATTTTGACATATAAACATGCAATGTGAATTTCTGGTTGAACCAGTTCAAAAAGTCAAATTTTTTATTATATGGTTCTATATAGTTCAGAGCACGAGAAATACACTCGTTCAAACCGCATTTCAATATCTTTTTTAGTGTATTTCTCGTGCGCTACTTAACTTGTATCGGTATTTTGAAAATTTTGATAATTTCTAATTTTTTTTTCGAATATTTCTTTTGTCGATATTTCAAAAAGTTGAAAAAATACTGAAAATCTGAAAACACCAGTGAATTCCTCGCGTGAAAATACATAGGTATGCAAATTTTCAGAAGAAATTTCGAACGGATACAGTTTTTATTACAAAAAATCTAAAATGGCCGTTTTTGTAAAATTTCTTAAGGGGTACCCCTTGGTGTTTTTACGGATTTTGGCCATTTTTGAAATTTTTGTAATAAAAAATGTATCCGTGCGAATTTTATTGTGAAAATTTGCATACCTATGTATTTTTACGAGAGAAATTCACTGGTGTTTGCAGATTTTATTATCTTTTCAAGTTTTTGAATTATTGAGGAAGAAAAATTTTGAAAAAAATTGAAAAATTTTCAAAATTTTCAAAATACCTGTACAAGTTAAGTAGCGCACGAGAATTACACTCGTTCAAACCGCATTTCAATATCTCTTTTAGTTTTTGAGTTATTGGCTTTCAAAGTTGAGCTTTAAAAAAAGTCAAAAATCGCTGTAACTTAAAAATTAAAAAAGATATGAAGATGCGCTTTGCGCCATTCGATTTCTCGTGGTCTGAATTATATAGAACCATAAAGAACCACATTTTAATAATTTTCTATTTTTGAACTGGTTCAACCCAAATTTCTTATTATTTGTATGTACGAGCTCTTAAACGAGGATTTTTGCGAACAAACCTCTACACAAAAGAACTTTTGGATTGTTTTGAGGTTCTAAATTTATACCTAACGTTTAGTTAATGTAATTTAAAGTAATTCAAATTCATTTAATTTGTTTAAACTTAAAATATTTCTTTTAGACTATAGACTATTACACTTCAATGCATTGCTGAAAATATTATTTTCCCTATGTTTACTTTTAAAACAAACGCTTTAATGTATTGCTGTCAAACTTTTTAACTGTAACTATGGTAATGATATATCCCTATGTTATCATAAACTCATTCTCTTTACATCTGATAACTAATTGTTAAAATAATGCCTCGTCAATTTGAAAATCATCACAATGACTTAATCATAATTCGCCTCAATTTCACAGCGATTTCACAAAATAAAACATCAGAATCCAACGTAACAATAACTCCCCGTATATAAAAGACACAATCGCTATCTCTTAACGAGGCAATGAGCATGAAAACAAAGACTCACCGTTTGCAGCGCACTCGTTTATCCAATAAATACTGCCATGGCCAGTCTTATCTGCAACAAAAAGATACGAATGTATTGTACATGTCAGATGGTGCATTCACTGCAGCTGATGATGATGATGGTGATGATGATGCTCGCAGGGTTTTGCGAGTGCAAATGGAATTACGGCGAGTAATTAAGGTGTAATGTCACCAGGTTAATTAGTGATTATGTGCTGTTGATTTGTTTTGATAGGAGAAACTTGTTGTGCATTGTTTCAGAAGAACTTTAATAATAACTGTATTTACGTTTGTAATTTGTTTCAAAGAATAGTTATTTGTCTACTAAATGTTGAAAGTAGACCCTTGTAGATCGAGGTTAAAGACTGAAGTAAGAGTATATAAAAAGGGATACAATTATTCGACGTTTGCAGAGATGGTTTCAATCAGGGAATTTATAACATTTTTCTATGATACAAAAATGAAGAATAATCATTGTAGGATTTGTTTTTCGTACTATTTTCGCTATATTTCATTCATTATTTCAAAATTTGTATTAAAAAATTAATAATTGTGTTAAATGTATTTTTATGCTGCCTTCATTTCTTTATAGATTCGTTGTTAGAGAAGTGGGCGTAAGTATAGATTTACTAAACGGGTGTACAGGAGTGAATGGATGTGTGTGAATAAAGGTTTATTGCGTAATGATAAATTTTGATTGTGAGGAAGGAAAGAGCTCGTATGGAGGAAGTGTTAATGTGGTCGAAACGAGTATCGTGTGTCAGAATGAGAATGTTGACGTGAACTTTCTATTTTTTTATGAATCTTTTAGTGGATGTTCTATGAATATTTCAAGGGTTCATGCTACCTCATTTAATGGGATATAACGTGATGTTATGTATGTATGTATGTATGTTTGAAATTTAATTTATTTAGTATCATCGTCAGAGGCTGGTCAGCACAGTTAGTAAACATAGACGCGTTTCGCTCTTATTAGAGCTCATCAGTATGGTATAACTCACTTCTTCACCTAGAACAAAGTTCATGTGAAGAAGCTGGTGACGAAGAACTGTACCAGCAGAGATGAGAGATGAGCTCTAATAAGAGCGAAACGCGTCTATGGTTACTAACTGTGCTGGCCAGCCTCTGACGATGTCCTCATAAGGTGACTTGGAGGCTGAATTTTGTGAAACATAGCCAAGTGTTTACTTTATATTTTTTATTAAACCTTGTTTCACCAAGTGTTGGATGACAATTAATTTTGTCTTTGTTGTTAATACAAAATTTTCTACCAATTTAATTTAAAGCAGTTGCTTCTAAAATAAGTCAATTTTAATTAGCGTTTATCTTTCTCTTGTAAAAAACCCATTTGAATAAAAAACAAATTGTGCGCTTTAAAAGGTTATGTATAAATTTCCATTTGTATAAGTTGAGTGGTGGATTTTTCTCCTGTCGAGTAGAATCCAGAAAATCGTAACATGATAGGTTCGAGCCAGGTGTGTCTGAAATATATGGACCCATGCTATACAGATTTGTCGATGTTTCAGTAAAAAATGCCTGCCAATAAATTTCGCTTCTCTATCAATAATACCGATATTGGATGGAAACAAAACCTGCAGATCTTGAAATGTCGAGATACTGCCACTCTTTCCACTGACACTGTTTCTTGGAAGATTCTCTTCAACTCATTTTTTATTTATGTGAATCAATTACTGTGGAAATGTTAATTAGATTAGTTTAGCTTGTTAAATATTCGTTCCTGAGTGGAATTGTTAATTGGTTTAAGCTTTGACAGATCAAGTTTACCTTTTCAAAGACTAGATATTAATATAGTTATTCTTAGATTGAAACAATAAATAAATAACAACGAAGACAAAATTAATTGTCATCCATACACTTGGTGTAACTAGGTTTAATAAAATATAAAATAAACACTTGGCTAAGTCTCACAAAATTCAGTCTCCAAGTCACCTGCTTATGAGGGTATTGGCCAGCCGCTGACGATGCCCTCATAAGGTGACTTGGAGGCTGAATTTTGTGACTTAGCCAAGTGTTTATTTTATATTTTAATAAATAAATATTTCATCTAGTCCTTTCTACTACAACTGGACATTGAATTCTATTTTAACATATTTCAGTATCTCTAAATAAAATGGAGGAGGAGATAGAGAATAGAACTTGAGTTCAAACCAGGGACCTGAATCGTAACGAAAATTGAAACCGATATTTTTTATTTTGAAATATGGAAACCGAAAACTGAAACGAAAATTTAATCAATTCTGTAACCGAACCTGCCAAAACAGAGCTCGGTAAGTGATATATTTCTTCACGTGAAGTGCGGTTACTGACCGTCAAATCACGGCCCTCAAAGATGTTAGTGAGGGTGAGCCACAGGGGTAGATATAATTTTAAACAGAAATATAAATAGTTTTACTTTAAAAAATATATTAATATATACTGTAATTATTGTACAATTGTAAAGATTTTTGTAAAGGCATTTTAAACCGAAACCATATATAACCAAGACCATAATATACCGAAATCGAAATTTATAATTTTAAAAACCATATTCCAAAACTGTAACCTATATAATATAAAAATCGTAACCGATACTTGAAACCGAAATTTTACTGATATAAAAACCTATATTCAAAATTATATGACTTCTAAGTGGTTTGTATATAATAATAATAAACTTTATTGATTCTAAATCTATGGCGAGGTTCAGCCTAAGGCTGATCTTCCACCTAACCATACATATAAAGATTAATAATCGTTATAAGCTAGTGTGTAATTGGGATTAAGTTAGCTAATGGATAAACAATTGCCAAGTTTGAGTAGACAGTTAAATAATACCTAGTTACTGTCTAAAACATTAGATTGTGAAAGGTAAGAAATGTATCCAGCCACATCCTGCAATAAACAACACATCCCATAATTTAAACCTTTTACTCCACGAATCCGTTTCCTTTCCAAAACAGCAGAACAGACAATTTCCACGGCCTACTATCTCCAAGCCATATCCAACATACAACAATCTCCTAACACTAAAGCATCCACACAGTCACACACACAGTGACGTACGTCACCGGGGGCAGAGCAAGGTGGAGGAGGGTAAACCGCCTCGGTAAACAATGAACGTATTTTTCAACGTCCCGTTGAATCGAGGAGCCAGGATTACGTCGAGCACAAACACTTCACTCTGATGACAATGCTACGCTAGGAAACGCTTTATATGGTGCTGCTGGAGCTGGAAAATGTCGCTCTCTGAAGATGAGGGGCTGGAGTTTTCACCCTTGCCAACTCGTCCTATCCTAATCATATTTACTAATATTCAACACTGATAACATTCAATCATTTAAACCGATAATTTACTTAAACATTTATAAATAAATAATTAAATATATCATCACGCCTTTTTACACATTACTGGGTGTGGCACTCTGCCTAAGCTGATCTCAGTAAGTGATATATTTTTTTCGCGTGAAATGCGGTTACCTAGTATATTATATTAGTGAAGAGGGAGCCACAGAGGTAAATTTAAATTAGTGAAAATTGTTTGTCGTCTGTGGGGATCGAAGCAGGGTTCTCAAGATCCACAGGCCGACTCGATACCCCTGAGCCACCTACAATATATAATAACAATATTATTAATAATTATTTTTTATAATTTCAACTATAATTTCTGTCAAATACATTTTTCCAAAACTTTAAAATCTAACAAAATCTCTCTATTCCAGTTGGTAGCATTGACCACCCTCCTCGCCGTAGCACGGGTGAAGTTATTATATTTTTTCGCCTCAGTGATGGTTGTTTAAAATAATTAAACCATTCAACTGTTTGTTACGTAGCAACTTGTATTACTGGTGAGTGATGTTGTAGACAAATAATTTTATTTTATTTTAACAATGTATACATTTTAACAGCTGAAGATGAACGTGTTTTAACGTTCGAAACGCCCAATAAAGTTTAAATGAATCAAATTTGTTAATTTATTCCACTATCCAAGGATTACTAAGGCCTAATTACCTATTATCAAGAATTCTTTTGGATCCACATAACCTACAATCTACCAGAAAGAAGATAATTTTTGTTAAATTCACTTGCTGTTGTCTGATGTTGTTCTTCGCTAATTTAAGGGTTGAAACGTAGAAAATCAAAATGAGAAGGAGCCAAAAATACCAAAAGCACTGCCATGCAGTGCATGTGTGTAATACATCCAACCCGAGTCTGATTCCCTGAATGCAGCTCTGCGCTGTTCTTTATTAAATTCTGTCATTTCTTTCATCTTCAAAGTAACCCTTTGTGCTCTCGACTTAGCAATATACTTGCATGTGTGTGTGTGTTTGTGTGTTTGTACCAGTGTGTGTGTGGATACGGATTATACAGAACCGGAATTGCTCTGAAATTTTTATTAGATGGTTGTCATTTTTTGATTGCATACTTAATGGATTGCCGGCTGGATGTGTAGTTTTTTTATGTGTTGTGTGGACAGGAATTTGTTTTTTTAACTCGTAGATTATTTTAGGAAATAACTGCACAGATTTATATGCCACATCAGTTGGATTTACGTTTACGTTATTATATTTGTTTTTCCTTTTTACTTCCTTGTACGAAGTAAAGGAAGTATTGTAATCGCGAAAATTTTCGGTTCTCAGATTTCAGTGGAAATACGCATTTTGGCCAAATCCCTGAATCCATTTTGACTAATTTCGTCGTGACGTCTGTACGTACGTATGTATCTCGAATAACTCAAAAACGGTAAGTCGTAGAAAATTGAAATTTTATATTTAGGACTGTTGTAACATCTAGTTGTGCACCTTCCTTTTTGGTCATTATATAACTTCCGTAATTGGAACTTTACTTAAAGCCTATAATAGATTTTCATTAAAAACTATATTCAAATATAATTTAAAACTTTCCAAATTTGGTATATAAGACTACTGTATCAATGGCAATAACATAATATATTTTGGTTAAAATAGACTAACCGGAAGTGACACATTACAAGCAGCTAACAGTTTTCCTTGAAAAAAAAAAATGGTATTAGTTTATTTTAGAAATAAATGCAGCAAATAAAAGTTTTAGAGAATTAAATTCAGCGTCTAGCACATTAAGAATTTTTAAATTAGCCTTTTTCATAAGCGAGATATCTAAATTTAAATATTATATATATATATATATATATATATATTAATATATTAATTATGTTTGCTATGGATTATAACAAAAAATAAAAAAATCTGATGTGGACACCACATGACTTCCTTGTACGCGTATTAAACTATAGATATTTTTTTAATTGCACATATTTGACATAAAATCTTTTATTTTTTATTTTTTGTTCTAATCCATAGCAAACTTAATTTTTTTAAAACACAAAATATATACTATTTAAATTTAGATATCTCGCTTATGCAAAAGGCTAATTTAAAAATTCTTAATGTGCTAGACGCAGAATTTAATTCTCTAAAACTTTTATTTGAAGCATTTATTTCTAAAATTAAAATAATACCATTTTTTTCAAGGAAAACTGTTAGCAGCTTCATGTAATGTGTCACTTCCGGTTAGTGTATTTTAACCAAAATCTATTATATTATTTCCATTGATATAGTAGTCTTATATACCAAATTTGGAAAGTTTTAAATTATATTTGAATATAGTTTTTCATGAAAATCTATTATAGGCTTCAAGTAAAGTACCATTTCCGGAAGTTATATAATGACCAAAAAGGGAGGTGCACAACTAGATGTTATAACAGTCCTAAATATAAAATTTCAATTTTCTACGGCTTACCGTTTTTGAGTTATGCGAGATACATACGTACGTACAGACGTCACGACGAAATTAGTCAAAATGGACTCAGGGAGGGCCAAAATGCGTATTTCCACTGAAATCTGAGAACCGAAAATTTTCGCGATAACAATACTTCCTTTACTTCGTACAAGGAAGTAAAAATAAAAGATTTAATGTCAAATATGTGCAATTAAAAAAATATCTATAGTGTAATACGCGTATAAGGAAGTCATGTAATGTCTACGTCAGATTTTGTAATTGTTTCGATACCACTGAGCCACTCAATTAATAGTAGTGTTGTTTTCTATTTTTTTATTTATTTATTTGAAATAAAAGATTTATTTTCTACTTAAACTTTCTCAATTTTAAGTACTGCATAAGCTATAAAACCAATCTATATTTCCGATAAATCGACAATTCCCGGATTATACATCGAGCACAAAGAGCAATCTCCTGAAGTCCCATTGCGAGACTCGTACACGTATCAAACAAAAACGCGGAGCCGTACACTGGGAATCAGATCAAAGACCAGAAGGCAAGTGACATTATTTCAGCGGTGTACATGATGTCTTTGTTCACAGGACCGGAATAACTAAATTGTCGATATGGGAATATGGAAATTTAAATAAATGTGTTTTTGGTAATATTTCAGTTTCTGATGTTTCTGTAGAATTAGGTTTATTTCTGTTTTGTTTTTTAGTGGAAGCAGAGATGATATAACAAGGGAGGGATGAAATTTCTAGAGATATTTTATATTATTTTATTATCTAATTTAGTTTGTTGTTCTTCTTCTTCTTCTAATAGCACCATAGCCAAAATCGGGCCTGGGCCAACCGGACACACCGAGCCGCAGTTTTTACACTGCCGTACTGCCGGTTTTCGTAGTCAAATACTACATTATTTAAGACGTATAAGTGACTAGCTTATAGCGCCCGAGTGTGATAAATACATGAAACTGTATTTTATATTTTACGACAAACCACACATTGTCGACAAGCGGATTCGAACTGACGAACCTTGGTTCGGGTGACGTCACAGTATGTTAAGAGATGTGCCTTAACACGCTCGGCCATCACGCCTGTTTTAGTTTGTTACTGAAGTTAAAATATTATTCTAATTGAAAATTTTATTTCCACATGTTTCAAATAATTTCTTTTGAAATTCAAATTTACCCCGATATGTCATTACAACACGAAAATTCAGAGAAGCCATAAACTCGGTAAGTAATGATCGAAGGAATAATGAAATTACTACAAACATATCCACTAATAAATGTAACAACCAAAATACTTAAATAATTATTTTTGTATTAAGTCCGCAAAATGAGTGTTTTTTTGTTGCGCGTGAGAATGTTACTTTCAGTCGAGACCGCAGGTCGAGACAATAAAAGTCATTCAAACGCGCCAAAAAACAAGAATTTTGCCCAAGAAATACAAACAACATTATTTCTACAACTGTAAATAAAGAATAATACAATATTTATTGATTTATTTAAGTAAATTGAAGGCAAACAATCAACAATAATATGAATTTGATACTATTGATGTGCTGTAACTAATGTAATCGAACAAAAAATAATTTAGGAGCGTGCACGAGATACTCATTTTGCGCACTAAAATGCGAAACAGTGCGCAAAATACTCAGTTTGCGCTCTAGGGTGCAAAATAGTGCGCAAAATACGCGTTGATATGATATATAAATGATGAAAAATCACGTACTTCGCGTATTGACATTAGTGAAAAAAATGAACATTTTTTGACAGTTATAGATAAATTATATTTAATTAGTTTGTATCTCTGGAAGCTGAGTTGATAGTGAAAAATCCTAATTATAACAAAACCGAATTCTGAATTGTTTAGATTTTTTACAGCACAATAGTGGCTTTCAAATTCGGGTTCTTAAAGCCACAGGCCATTGTGTTTCCACTAAGCTATCCTCCCTATAAAGCTGTATTAGAAATTAGATTTGATTCAAGCTTTTAAAAATGTTCAAAATTCTAGACATTATTGACAGCATGTAAACAAACTTAACATCCCTTATTTTACGAAGGTGTAAAGCGAGCAAAATATGCAAACAAATTCCTTGGTGTAAATTTTAATTCTGCAAAAGTACCCTTCATAAATTTTTATAGCCGTTAATTCTTTTTACTGCTGCTACAAACTCAATTTGTTAGCTAATTTCATCACAGGTACAGGGCTACTTATAACCAAACAGGGGCGCACATATCTTCCTTCCTTCATAGAGGGTAGATCGATGCTCGGGGAGCCAGTACAGTGCAGACTCGTCAAATGGGACCTTGTTATAATAGTGGTTCATAAATATTTTGTAAATTAGAATTTTTAATGTGAATAAATAAATATATCATCACGCCTTTTACCCATTACTGGGTGTGGCACTCTGCCTAAGCAGATCTCTGTAAGTGATATATTTCTTCGCGTGAAGTGCGGTTACTTGCCATCAAATCACGGCCCCGAAAGATATTAGTGGAGGGGAAGCCACAGGAGTAGATTTAATGTGAATATAATATGAAATAAAGAAAAGGCTTCAGAATCCAAAGTTTTTATAAAAAAAATATTTGTAGAAGTTTCGAAATCAAATATTAGCTCATCATCAGCACCTTAAAATACTAATACAATAATTATAATATAAAACTAACAAATTAATCAAAATGTCAAACCTTTGAAAAACGTAAAAATATAAAACAATATTTGTAAAATGTCAATAATAACAAAAAAGATACGTATGAAATATAAACATAATAAATAATTAAAATAAAATATCTAAAAATTAAATTGATAAATTCTTGAGCACATTTTAAATTATTATACGCATCAGTTTAATAATTAATCAAGGTATCATGGTGTAAATATATATGTAGCGTTTCTAAAATAAGTCTATGCTTTTTATTTTTCGTAACATCAATAATTTTGCCTTCAGAAAAATTCAAAGTATGTCCAGTCTTCTGAAGTCTTTTCTTTATTTAATATAATTATATAATTAAATCCGTTTTACTTCCTTGTACAAAGTAAAGGAAGTATTGTAATCGCGAAAATTTTCGGTTCTCAGATTTCAACGGAAATAGGTATTTTGGCCCTCCCTGAATCCATTTTGACTAATTTCGTCATGTCGTCTGTACGTACGTATGTATCTCGCATAACTCAAAAACGGTAAGCCGTAAAAAATTGAAACTTTATATTTAGGGCTGTTATAACATCTAGTTGTGCACCTCCCTTTTTGGTTATTATATAACTTCCGTAATTGGTACTTTACTTGAAGCCTATAATAGATTTTCATTAAAAACTATATTCAAATATAATTTAAAACTTTCCAAATTTGGTATATAAGACTACTATATCAATGGCAATAACATAATAGATTTCGGTTAAAATACACTAACCAGAAGTGACACAATACAACATTACAAGCTGCTAACAGTTTTCCTTGAAAAAAAATGGTATTAGTTTATTTTAGAAATAAATGCTGCAAATAAAAGTTTTAGAGAATTAAATTCTGCGTCTAGCACATTAAGAATTTTTAAATTAGCCTTTTTCATAAGCGAGATATCTAAATTTGCTATGGATTATAACAAAAAAATAAAAAAATAAAAGATTTAATGTCAAATATGTGCAATTAAAAAAATATCTATAGTTTAATACGCGTATAAAGAAGTCATGTAATGTCTACGTCAGATTTTTTAATTGTTTCGATACCACTGAGCCACTCAATTAATAGTAGTGTTGTTTTCTATTTTTTTATTTATTTATTTGAAATAACATAATAGATTTTGGTTAAAATAGACTAACCGGAAGTGGCACATTACATGAAGCTGCTAACAGTTTTCCTTGAAAAAAATGGTATTATTTTAATTTTAGATAGGAATGGTGCAAATAATAGTTTTAGAAAATTAAATTCTGCGTCTAGCACATTAAGAATTTTTAAATTAGCTTTTTGCATAAACGAGATATCTAAATTTAAATATTATATATTTTTTGATTTTTTTTAATTAAGTTTGCTATGGATTAGAACAAAAAATAAAAGATTTAATGTCAAATATGTGCAATTAAAAAAATAACTATAGTTTAATACGCGTACAAGGAAGTCATGTGGTATCCACATCGGATTTTTAAAATATATATTATAATGCGAATATAGTTAAATGGGGTTGTAAAAATTTGGTTACTTGGCGCTGTAATATTATTACAATGTAAAAATGTAACTTACGTTTAAATCATAATTTAAATGAAATGAACCCTGAATTGTGCCTCCCTATTTGATGGCATATAGTACGTTGAATCTAGCTATTATAGGGCTGTGGTTGCAAATCTTGCTAGACATATTTTGCTAGTAAGTAATCGTCGAATAATAGCACTAACAAATTGAGTCCTAAAGCTTTGGGAAAAACTCAATCACATATATTTTGAAATAAAGCATTTTAAACATTTTGATGTAAAAAAAATCCCCTGTGAAAATTATGCCACATTTCAAAGTTCGAATGAGTGAAATTAACCAGTAATTATAATACAAAATCCAAACGGAAACCCTCTGTGAAACAAATTCAAATAAATTACCATATTTAAACTCCAACACATGCGTTTGAGTTAACAAAAACGCAACGCTCAAAAAATACTTTCCGTACATCAAAAATGAATTTTCAGAATTGCTAATTACATTTGAGTTGTGCTGACGATTCGCATCCCCTAGGGCTGCTGCTAACACGATCGGTTGATAGAAACAGGGTTCGGGCGACATCGGGGGTGATCGGCTGCGGCAAGGGTGCGGGAGCGGGAATTGAATGTGTCTACTGTGCTTTCGGGACGTGTGAGAGCTTTATGTCAACAAGGGGTGTGGAGAAATTCGCATTTAGGGGAGAGTGAATTACTGAATTAGAAAATTATTTTGATTAAAACTACTAAAAAGAAAACTAGAAATATGTCAATAATAATAATAATGGGGTAGGTGGCTCAGTGATATCGAGTCGGCCTGTGGATCTTGAGAACTCTGGTTCGATTCCCACAGCCGACAAACAATTTTAAAAATAAATAAATAAATATATCATCACGCCTTTTACCCATCACTGGGTGTGGCACTCTGCCTAAGTAGATCTCGGTAAGTGATATATTTTGTCGCGTGAAGTGCGGTTACCGGCCGTTAAATCACGGCCTCCAAGGATATTAGTGGTGGAGGTGCCACAGGGGTAGATTTTTTAAATTGGTGAAAATTGTTTGTCGGCTGTGGGGATTGAACCAGGGTTCTCAAGATCCACAGGCCGACTCGATACCACTGAGCCACCTACCCCAAACAATTTTCACCAAATTAAATCTACCCCTGTGGCTTCCCCTCCACTAATATCTTTGGGGACCGTGATTTGACAGCTGGTAACCGCACTTCACGCGAGAAATATATCACTTACCGAGATCTGTTTACGGCAGAGTGCCACACCCAGTAATGGGTAAAAGGCGTGATAATATATTTATTTATTTATATTTCTAATTCAGTCTGTTACTTGTTACATTCTAACTTCAACTAACAGAAGAATCTGTCAAAAATTTATTAAACAGCAAAGAACTGCCGAAAAAACAGATGCAATATGAAAGAGTATTTATTCATTATTTAGTATTTCATATTCGAATGTCCTTCATGATTTCAATTTTTCTATGATAATTTTAACTGGCAGCACTTATAATTGTTTCTGAGCAAAATCCCACTCTAAAAATTATCGAAAAATTACTATAGTCAAGCCGAGGAATCAAACGATGTACGTCATCAATAATTATGAAGTAATTTATACAATATGTAGCGCAAAAAGCGATTTTAATTTTCAAATAATGTAACTTCCCAAACATATTCGAACTTTTTCATAATAATAACATAAATATAGATTTATTTTGATAAGAATCATTTAATAAATACAAAAATCTACAATAACATATTATCTCAAGTGTTCAATCAAAATGAATGTTGACCCTATCGATATTAGTCAACATAAAATAAACTGTTTACTTACGCTTTTTTTGTTGTTGATTACTAAATAGAAAACCAAAATTAACATTATATTGTCAACTTTTATTCTTAAAATAAAGCCAAATTAACCTTTTAAATAAGTTATTTAACAATTTAATTAAATTTTTTTCTACAACTGTCAAAAAAATGTTTTTTCCACCGCGAAGTACGTTACCATGATAACGCGTATTTTATGGACTATTTTGTACCCTAGTGCACAAAATATGTTTTGTCAACTTTTCATAGCAATCGTAGAAAAAGATTAGTTTTGATTGACGTTTTTATTTAACAGATTGATTTGTTTATAGTAACTATAGCAAATAGATAAAAATCATTCTACGAATATAAGCGCATGCCTCTTGTAATCAGCACTTAATTAATTTGACAATAATTACTTAATATGATTGTCTAATACTGTTTATGATCGAAAATAGTAAATTTTTATTGTACAATTATTTCTTCAATGAAACATGTATTTCATAACAAAACATGACTTATTAAAAGTAGTTTTTAATGACAGTTTTAATCAAAAATAATTCCTTATGAAAATTACACATAGAATTTCCTAAGTAATATAAGTAGCAAACGTCCAGTACATGTATATGTTTATTTAAAAATATTCTATGAAATCTATCGCAATTATAGTTCCTGCTAGAATTTAATCCAAAATACTTTCTGTACTACTTGATTTGACCGTTAACCGTTCTACTAAAATACAAATTTAGGAATAGTTAAAATATGTGAGCTAAAGTAACAAATCCATCCCAATTTTAATTCCTGCCTAAATTTTCACTGCACTCTTCCCTAATCCAACCATTCGCACACACCCTTAATCCCCCACTCCGTTCCGAAGCACTCGGCGCGAAGCTAACAAGCAGCCATGTCTGATTTATGTGTCGGGGGGCAACGCTCCCTGCGTCCTACCCGCTTCGCCACCACTGCGCTGAGACAAGTGTTACAAATCCCCCTCGGGCGTAAAGCACAGGACGACGGGGCGGTGGGGTGACGGGAAAGCGTCGTTATGGGTGTTATGCTCCACATAAATGTTTATCATTTGCCTGTCGCTGTGTTGTGTGTCTGAGGGTGGAAAAGTGTAAAAGGGGTTAAACAAAATAGAAATGTGATATGAGGTAGACAGAGCACACTAGGGGATGTGTGGAGAATGTAAAATGAAGTTTTTATGAGGACGATACTTCAAATGTTATTTAAGCAATAATCGAATGACAAATGATGTTGAGTACGTCGGACATTTGAAACAGAAACAAATTTATCATGAAAATTAACTCTTCTTAGAGTCAATTTCCGGTGGCTATAATTTAATTTCCTGATATATTCTCTTTAGATATTTCTACAAAGTGAAACATGAAAAGTGAACTATGGAAATTTAACTTAAGAAATCAGTTTTTCACTGCCATTAATAGTTTTTTTTTAACTGAACAAAAAAGTAGCAGATTTAATGTCTTTGCAATGAATCTAGACAAGGCTGTAAATCTGCTTTTTTGCTGTGTTGGAAAATTTTATAAAAATTAAATCGCTTAAAATGAGCTAAATATTTGCTTATAAGTATAAGTGCTAATACGGGCACGGAAAATTCAATGCTTTTGAGCGCATCTTCATATCTGTTTTAGTTCTTGAGAAGGATTGAACTTTCCACATATTTTTCAATATCAGATTTTCGATATTCCCGAAACTATTCCTCAAAAACTAAGCAAGCTATTAAAATGTGCGCAGTGGCATTGAATTTCTCGTATTTCAATTAACTTATAAACAAGTTTTCACCGATTTTTAAAATTTCGAAAAATTTTCTCCAAAATATTATCTTACAACAGTTTTTTAACTTTATCTCAAAAACTATAAGACTTATGGACTTGGAGATTACACCGTTGGATTCAGCAGGTCAAAATACATATATGTGTAAAGTTTCGTTATAATATTCCTACGAGAAATAGTTTTAAAGCAAATTATTTAAAAATCGTAAAAGAAAATTTTCAAAAAATTTCAAAAAAATAAATCACTTAAAATGAGCTAAATATTTGCTTATAAGTCAATTCGGACATGGAGAATTCAATGCCGTTGAGCGCAACTTCATATCATTTTTAGTTTTTGAGATATAGCCTCCGGAAGAATTGAAGAAATAAATAGTAATTTTGCACAGTATAATATAATTATCAAAATGGCAAATGATCGATGAGGAACTGGTTTTTCAAAAGAAAGTTTTGTTTGTTAAATTCTCACATAAAATATAACTCGTAATATAATAATTGTCAGATAATATTTAAATTTAAATTCATTGTTACAGAAGTAGGTGGCTCAGTGGTATCGAGTCGACCTGTATATCTTGAGAACCCAGATTTAATTCTCACAGGCGACAAACAATTTTCACGAATTTAATCTACCCCTGTGACTCTCCCACCACTAACAAATTTGGAGGCCGTGATTTGACAGCTAGTAATTGCACTTCACGCGAAGTAATATATCACTTACCGAGATCTGCTTACCGCAGGGTGCCACAGCCAGTAATGGGTAAAAGATGTTATGATATATTTATTTTATTTATTTATAGAAATAGGAAATACAGCTCGTGCTGCGCACATAATTCATGTCATTATCATATCACTTGTTATATCAGTTATAAGAACATAAATGTTCAACATTTCTTGTCATTCACTTTATCATTTATTTATCAGATACATCCTTCATCCAAATATTCCTATCCTATCCCATTTATTTCTTTTACTCTGACTCATTATTTCATTATTTTTACACAGCCAAAAATAGTCGTTCAGTCGTAGATAATCCATTTTAAAATCTATATAACAACGACGGTAAAACAAATGAGAGAACTTTTAAAAGTGTACCGATTAAAACAGTGAAGTAAATAGAATAAATAAAACAGTTTGTTGCAGCATATTAGTGAATCAGTTTGGCTGGACGCGCGATAGAATCCTCACATAATCACATTCGCTAAATATTCTACGAGCACGTTCACACATCGCGTTATAAATAACCTCTAACACTTTTCCAATTTCATTCCGAATGTGTTCAGTAAGCGTGCTTTTAATATTTAACTAGTTTGTAAGCTGCAACTGTATTGCAGACATTGCAAGAGAAACTATAATTCTATCCTCATAAGAAACATTTATAAGTTTCTCTTTTTGTTTTTCAATTTTCTTGTCCCAATTAAAGTAGTTTAGAACCCATTATAAGACTGACAAGTTAAGCGGGTATACACAATTTTTTGTCTAATCGAATTATTTAATATATAAATATATTTCAAATGCAGAATGCATCTATACCTCTGCACGAAACTTTAATGACATATATAATTTAATATACTGATATTTCTTTTGAAATTCGCAAAATTTAGGGTATTTCATTCCTAGCGAACATATTTAGTGTCAATGGTTTAATAGTACATTTAATTAAAAAAAAAATAAGGCATTACACCAGGTACCTACATAATAACTAATTAATAAATGATTATTTGTAGGCAGTGTTTATACTTTTATTTCATTAGTAACATAATTATAAATAGGTAATTAAAATTTCAAAACAATTCTTTTTGTTCTATAATCAGTACATCAAATTATATATGTCATTAAAGTTTCGTGCAGAGGTATATAAACACCCTGTATAATTTGGGTTTGAATTTATTCAAGAAAGAATATTGTTGTGAAAAGTAAAAAAAAAACAAATTTGAATCAACACTATCAGAAAATCAATGATCACTAAGTGGTAGCTCTAAGCAGCCTTAATTTTAATTTTAGATATAGGGAATATGTTACATTGTTGTAAAGATAATATTTCAATAAAAAAATACCTCTTTCTATTTAAGAAAATATAACATCCCTCTAATAATTCTATTTTACCAATCTTAAATTAAATCCCTCTCGTTGCTCTATAAGCCTAAATATGTACTTATTTTTCTTTAAAGTTATTAATTAGACAGCAAGCTGATTGGTTGCTTTAAATAACTTACCCTATATATTTTGTATGTTTGTATTATTAATTCTAGTTATTTCGATTATGATATAATACTGAATATATTTCTTTTTTTACTAGTGGCACCGACAGTACGGTAATGTGGATAGCGTTACATAATTCGTATCTGAAAATCTCGAGTTTGAATCGCACTCAAGCTAAAAATCATCACGCCTTTTACCCATTATTGGGTGTGATACTCTGCAATAGCAGATTTCGATAACTGATAAATTTCTTCGCGTGAAGTGCGGTTACCTGCAGTAAATCACGGCCCACAAAGATGTTAGTGGTGGGGAAGCCATAGGGGTAGCTTTAATTTAGTGAAAATTGTTTGTCGATCACGGGTTCTAAAATCCACTGGCCGACTCGATACCACTCTCTCATGTACCACATAAAAATGATATAAAAATAAATAAATATAAATAAATATATCATCACGCCTTTTACCCATTACTGGGTGTGGCACTCTGCTGTAAGCAGATCTCGGTAAGTGATATATTCTTTCGAGTGAAGTGCGCTTATCAGCCGTCAAATCACGGCCTCCAAAGATATTAGTGGAGGGAGAGCCACAGGGGTAGATTTAAAATGGTTAAAATTGTTTGTCGGCTGTGGGGATCGAACCAGGATTCTCAAGAAAAAATTACATAAATTGGAAAAATATGACACAAGGAGAAGAAGAGGTTGCTGATTCGAACCTCACGGTATTCAATTTATATTATTTTGTACAACAACAATTTAATCTCAATTATAGTACTGAATAGCATAAATAAATAATATAAGTTGAATTATGTGAGGTTCGACCCCGTGACCTCTCCTCCTTATGCCATCGGAAGACATGTCTTTTTATTTTTCCAATTCTTCACAATCACATCTTCAACCTTCAATACTCTCGCATGCATCAACAAATCCAGCCGAGCCGGTATTCCATTTTCCCCGTGCATAAACCACGATCACGGATCAGAGCAACTGCATCAACAACCCGATTGGTCGCCGGGTACGCCGTTCTGCAGTTGGTGCCCGATTCTCGTTTCTCGGTTCTCGGTTCTTGGTTCACGCCATCTGCGCGGATTGTAAAACTCAAACTTTACACTCGGCAATATGTGCCGCGATCTATGCTAAGCGATTCAAGCTGCCGCGAGCAGATCGCTAGGCAAATGTTGCAAATGAAAACAGAATGCAAGAGATTGAAGATTGTATAGAACTACAGAAAGTAAAACAGACATGAAAAGTTTTAGTTTAAATTGTGATGGAAGTGAGATTGAATCTAACAGTCGATTAGAAATATTAAAAATACATTAATTTACAGTTGTACCAACAAAAGATACTTAAAAATAAGCTTCATCAACTTTCATTTCAAAATTTTTATTAAAAACATTTTAAATTAATTTATTTTAACTATTATTATTTTTGTGGTAGGTGGCTCAGTGGTACCTAGTCGGCCTGTGGATCTTGAGAACATTGGTTCGATCCTCACAGCCGACAAACAATTTTCACCAATTTGATGATATATTTATTTATTATTAATTTATGTTATAATTTTAATTCATAATTATCTAGGTCATATTATAAAACTAAATGTCATAAATAAAGCAGCGCTTTGCAGTTTAATATAATTATTTTATTATAAAAAATAATAATTACTAAAACTTTACATAAAATTACACTTCACACAAAAATAACTGAAAAAACAATTTTTGACATAAACAGTTGCATAAAATTAACTTTGTAAATGCAATATAGGAAAAAAAAGAATTGTAAGTATAATTTTCCACTTTAATGTTTGACATTTAAAAAATAAATATATCATCACACCTTTTACATATTATTGGTTGCGGCATTCTGCCGTAGCAGTTCTTGATAAGTGATATATTTATGCACCTGAAGCGTGGTTATCAGTAGTTAAATAACGCCCTCAAAGATATAAGTAGAAGTAGTGCCACAAGGGTAATTTGAATGTTTTGAACATTGAAGTCATTTAAAATCTTTTGAGGACTATAATTTCACGGCTGGGAAACACACTTCACACACAAAATATATCAATTGTCAAGATCTGTTAAAACAGAGTGCAACATACAGTAATGGGTAAAAGGCGTGATGGTATAATTTATATTTATGTTAATTTATAAATTTGAGGTAAAACTTCGTTTACTAATTAACAAGCAAGAAGTCGTGCGATCAAATTTTGTTATCTTCAACATATATCCAAAAAATATTATTGTGTCTAAGTGGTTCGGGTACCACTACAAATTGTAGGTTCCTTGTACTGTCATTAAAATGAGTTCTTTTGTGTGTAGAATAACAAAAAAATAAATATGCAACTTTGATTTATATAAATTAATTTAATATATTATAAATATATTTGTTACCATAACATTAAATTAAAAAACACTAGGTTAGTTTCAAATAATGTAAAGTTTATTTTACAATACGTATTTCGGTCGACTAGACCATCATCATATCATATCTTGTTCACCTGATGATGGTCTAGTCGACCGAAATACGTATTGTAAAATAAACTTTACATTATTTGAAACTAACCTAGTGTTTTTTAATTTAATTTTATTATAAAATGTTTCAACGAGAACCGACAGTTAAATTTATCGAATTTATATTTGTTACCGTATTATTAGCAATGTACAAAATTGAAAAAGTAAAACCTACATTATTTATCTGTTTGTTTTTTTTACTAAAATGCATTCTTCATGAATCTCACTTCGCTCGCATTTCTAATAAACAAGTCCTAACTCCGTAGAATATACACTCCACATACGCAAGCCATTATATTAGATTTTAAATAAAATTAATCTTAATTGAATGTATTTTTAATAAGGCTCACTTAGTTCGCGTTTTAAACAAACAAATCTTATACCCATAGAATGCATACTTCACACATGCAAGCTTTTATATTTAATTTTGGCAAAATTTGCTTGATTACAACTGCATTTTATAGTTTTCGGGGGACATATACAAGTATTTTCGCTTAAAGCTACTATAGAGATATATACAAGGTGTAACAGCGAAACCAACCACTGCCTATATTTTCTTTATTATTATAGTTAAAAAAAAATATTATAAAGCAAAGTTATAGAAGACCAAGGGGGACATCTGGTTAAAGAATAAAATAATTTTAAAATAATATTGAGAAAATTCAATTTAAAGTTTCGATAAATTTTATTTAACATGAAACAAAACAGTAGGCTATGATCAATAACAAAACAAAATAATTTCATTGTTATTTATAATAATTAGATGCGATTGTTGTTTTTATTGAGAAGATAAATTATGAGTATTGTATTAGATAATTAAATGTTTTTGGTTTATAATCATTATGTTTATTGATTTGTTATTGATCAAGAGCTACTGTTTTGTGTCATGTTAAATAAAATTTATCGAAACTTTAAATTGAATTTTCTCAATATTTTTGTCATGCAAGGATATAAAATGATTACATGGTTTAATTAAAAAAAAAAACTCTATCGAATAGGCCTAAAAAATATAAATATATAAAGTAAACACTTGGCTATGTTTCACAAAATTCAGCCTCCAAGTCACCTTATGAGGGCATCGTCAGAGGCTGGCCAGCACAGTTAGTAACCATAGACGCGTTTCGCTCTTATTAGAGCTCATCAGTATGGTATAACTCACTTCTTCACCTAGAACAAAGTTCACGTGAAGAAGCTGGTGACGGAGAACTGTGCCAGCAGAGAATAAGATCTCTAACAAACTAGTAAGATGACATGAGAAGTTTTGTGGAACTGGTCATGCCATCTACCGAAAAAAGGGAAAGCTACGCAATAGCAATTTAAATAACAACAAAGACAAAATTAATTGTCATCCAACACTTGGTGAAACAAGGTTTAATAAAAATATAAAGTAAACACTTGGCTATGTTTCACAAAATTCTTCTCCGTCACCAGCTTCTTCACATGAACTTTGTTCTAGGTGAAGAAGTGAGTTATACCCTACTGATGAGCTCTAATAAGAGCGAAAAGCGTCTATGGTTACTAACTGAACTGTGCTGGCCAGCCTCTGACGATGCCCTCATAAGGTGACTTGGAGGCTGAATTTTGTGAAACAAAGCCAAGTGTTTACTTTATATTATTATTAAACCTTGTTTCACCAAGTGTTGGATGACAATTAATTTTGTCTTTGTTGTTACCTAGAAAATATGTATAATCCCATTTGAAAAAATATAACTTTGTGTTGTAGCTTGAGAACCACTGGTTTAAAAAATTATTTTATTCTTTAACCAGATGTCCCCTTTGGTCTTCTAAAACTTTGCTTTATAATATTTTTCTGTAACTATAATAATAAAGAAAATATTGGCGGTGGTTGGTTTCGCTGTTACACCCTGTATACATTTGCACATTTTAGTATGTATCAAAAAGAATTAATTTGTAAATAGAAACATTTCTAAATAAATTTCCACGTATAAATCTCATCTCTTATTGGAGAACCCGTCGTCATGTTTATGTTATAATTTGAATATAGCTAAGAAAGAATAAAATATGACAAACCTTCATGAAGGTAAAGTATTCCATAGGTATCCTGGCACTTTTGTTCACATTTCAACACCACAAAACACTACACTAACATTGTTTTTTCACAATAAATTCACTAACAAAGTCACCACACAACCAACACCCACTACAGTAGATTCAATACTAACTGTACACAGGTATACGTCCGATTAATTAAGTTGGTGAATAAAATCTGAGTTTAAACATGTTAGCGCAAAACCGAGGCCACGTCTATATCTTCAATTTAAACGTTGTCGTATCACCGTAAGAATATCGATTTTTATGGTTACATTTTTATGATATGTAAAATTTCTTATTAATATAATAATAAAATAAATGTTAGCTATCACATTGTAAACTATGTGAAAAAGTTGGATTAGAATAAAAAACACATCTAAGTATTGTCAAAATAGTTGACAGTTTAACATTTTAAAACATTATAATTTGTATAGTATACATTAAACTAATAATTATTTATTACAAATATTGTTTTACCATTGTTATTTAACTAACTATAACCATTTTAATATTGATATTAATTGATTATAACATTAAAATCAGAAATTAAGTAAAATCATGATATATTTTATATTTTTTATTTAAACATTACTTTTCAAAATTCGACTGTCATTTGAATAAATAAATTTTGTTTACTTTAGAAGTTAGTTTATTGTTTAAAAGACCGGCTGTTAGTGTTTCATACCTCATATTAGGATGTATTTTTGCCGCCCTTAAACATGAAACCCTAATCGGTTATTTGTGCGAATTACATAGAAACTGAGTTAATATTAGAACTAAAACTGGTATTCTATTTTACAAACCTGCTTACAAAAAATTAATAATTAAAATTATTAGATTCATTTTATGGGGTAGGTGGCTCTGTGGTATATAGATCTTGACAACCCTGCTTCGATCCCCACAGCCGACAAACAATTTTCACCAATTTAAATCTACCTCTATGGCTCCCCCTCTACTAATATTTAAAGCGAAAAAATATATTACTTACCGAGATCTGCTTATACAGAGTGCCACACTAAATAATATATACATATATATTTTATTTAGATTCATTTTGCAATTAATCTTCACTAAACATTCCAATTCTGGTACACTACTTTCACTTCATCCACATTCCATTCATTCCATTCATTCCATTCATTTAAATTCTATGATACCTACCTTTGTTTGTTTTGTCACTCATGCAATAAACTTTCAATTATATCATATTTATTCCAAAAAAGTCCTCTTTACATATCATTCTAAATTTCACCTACAAATACAAATTCTAATGCATAAAAAGACAAATTCAAACCGCCCCAAAACATGAATAAAACAAACACCACATCATTAACAACCCTTAACAAAAACTTTAATTATTTATGAAACTCCTCCCCGTGTCAACAATCAAAACAATAGCAACAGTAACATAATGGTTAACAACCAAATAATTTGTAAACCTCTCAGAAGCTGATGACTATCTCGTCACAATCGCAACTACAAGGGGTTGTACGATTTCTCCCTCTGTACGAAGTCTAGACAAAACCCAGACAGATAAATTAACAGACAATTTTGTCGCAAATGTCGCAAAAAAAACTGAATGTCGGTGGCAGAACATTCTGCTCATCTGAATTCAAGTGAAACGTAACGTTTACGTTTGGTATTTTGTTTTTTATCAGACAATTGCTGGAGTATGCTTTTATGTTTTTATCCTGCATTGCTAAGCGAACTCATTCGATTCTGCTTTGTTTCCGCCAACAATTTGATACGTATTTTATTATTATTATTTTTCTTTTGTTTTTGAACATTCTTTTGAAATGACAATTTGGTGGAAGCGCTAGATTTAAATAAAAATTAAGTAAATCTATCATTATCAGATCTTGGTAGGTGATATCTTTATACGCGTGAAGCACAACTACTAGCTGTCAAATCAGGGTTCCCAAAGATATCAGTGGAGGGAGAGCCACAGAGGTAGTTTTAATGTGGTGAAAATTGAACAATATTTTAGTTGCTTCGAAAATCATAAATTTGAAGTCATTTTTAAAAGGAAAACTAAACATTGTTTTTTTTTAAATTTTGGTATTGGACGATAATGTGGTTCAAATAGTTTATATTTATATACAATTATTGTTTATTGTTTCCTTCAGTTTATAATGTATGAAATTTACGATACTAAATATACGTTTTATACATACTAGTGTATTAATAGCCATTATATACGAGTTTCTCGACGACCAAATTATTAAAATAAATTACTATTACTACTATATTTAGTAAACTACAGAAACAGTAAATATTGAACTATTATTGGATAATTTGGTCGTATTATAATAAAATATATAAAAAGTTACAAATAATGGGTACATATTTAATAAGTAAATTTAAGCATGGGAATAGAAAAAATATATAAGAGGTTAATTTACTATACTTTACTAAGATCTGCAATATCAGAGCGGCACATTTAAAAACGATTAAATTAAGTATATCATTAGGCAATGATATACTTAATTTAATTTTCATATTTATGTAGCTATATTTTCAGACATATGATAAAATTTAATTTCTGTAACAATCCTGAAAAAACGTATAAAAACTCTTACATTTTTATGATCTTTGAAGAATGACCTTATAGAAGAATTCCAAAACAAAAAACAAAATGACACAAATATTTTCTTATTATCTGAAATCAGTGATGCAAAGAATTCAAATATCACGAATATTTCTAAATAATTTATTTCTTCTAAAGAAAGCGTTTGAAAACAATAGAAAATAACAACAATAACTATGAGTAAAGTGTAAATGATTAACACAAAAATCTGGATTAGTTGTAAAATGAGAGCAAAAAATATAATTAATTCAAAAGAAACTAAATGTATTAATCTCTCTACAATACGATCGGTGAAAAAGTCTAACGCGTTTGATCGTACACTACTTGTTGTAATCTGTAATGTAACACATCCCTGCAGTCCTGGGTTCGAATCTACAAGTCAGCAAGTTTGTTTACTGTTAAATTACCGCAATATGTAGCATTTAATCACACACTATGTACTACCAATAATTGGAATTAATTTCCAGTTGGGCAAAGCAACAAATTAAATAATAAACAAATTATTTTACTTTAGTTACGAGTGAATACAAATGAGTATCTTTATAAAACAAGTCACATACTATACTTTTTGTATTATCGCAAATTAAGATAATAAAAAAATGTAAAGTTACATGAATCATTTAAAATATAAGATTAAGTTACAATGCCAAATGCATAAAGCTAACTTCACCCCGTGCTTAATATCTGAAGCCGTGACTAAAAACGTTCAAAGCCGCGGCTTGTAAACATATTATTAAAATTTGTTTAGCGCCTTGGAAACCAGTACGTTATATTACATTTTAATAAGGAGCATATAAAAATAATATTAATGGTCCTAAAACAAAAATTTATGACTTACCCATAGTAACATAATTATTACTTGCTTCTTTCACTTAGTTTATAAATTTATCTTTGTTATAATAAATATATCATCGCGTCTTTTACCCATAACTGGGTGTAGCACTCTGCCGTAACAGTGCGGTTACCAGCCGTCAAATCCTCCAAAGATGTCAGTTGAGGGGAAGCCACAGGGATATATTTAATTATTTGTCGACTGAGGGGATCGAACCAGAGTTCTCAAGACACACAGGCTGACTCGATACCACTGAGTTACTTACCCCATTTAACTTTGTTATAATTTATTTGTTTAAGTTAAAATCAATTTTACAAAAGATATAATTTGATTCATTTTATTTTGAAAAAATTTCAGATATTTTCTAAATAAATGTGAAAAAAACTAATAAAAATTCTTTATTCTATTTTCATTTAAAATGAACTTAATTTTGGGTTACTTTAATTAAAAGTATTTCATTTAAATTATTCTTCTCAACTTAGGTACTTACTTACTAAAACTTACACAAATGCTCATTGTTACTAGACGAAACAAGATTCCAGTAAAATATATTGTATTTTATAATAAAGGAGTACATGCTATGAAAAGTACAAAGTACCGATTTTGTATACCTATACATGCTCTTTTCTACTCACAGAACTAACACACACAAAAACCGATTGTTTGAGCACGAACACAAAGCTATCCTTGTAAATTGTATTCAAATGTTTCGTCTCTCTATGTTACTATTTTCCGTAGTATGCTGGCTTCTCTTTGCGTCCTTCTAAAACATGATAAAGATATGTATTTGCTTTATATTGCGATATTATAATTTGTTGTAATTGAAAGGAACAAGTGAATTGATAAAAAAATTGCGATACTAACAAGATTTTACATATGAAACATCATGCTGTCTTATCAAATAAAAACTGTCTTTAAGCATGGCAAACTTTATTGAATTCTGCTACGCTTATTATGTTTCAAATTATTACCGTTTCAAATATCATTAAAATTCCTGGTTTTTAAATTTACAGAGCTCGCATGTCAACTAGGACCTTAACGAGATACATCGTATCTAATCTAACCTAACCTAATAATATTTAATGAATAAATAAAATACGCAATTCCATTAAATTTATTTAATTTTATTACATAAACATCAATTTTAAAATATTTTAAGGATGTTTTTGTAACAGAACAGCGTGGTCACTTTTATTTAATTGAAATAAAAATCACTAGATGGCATTAGTTGACGTACAAAATTAAGTATAACAACAATTCACTTGTTTAAACAATTAGATTAGTTACTGTCACTTTTTAATAACAATTATTTGCTTCTCTCACTTAGTTTATAAATTTATCTTTGTTATAATAAATAAATAAATAAATATATCATCACGCCTTTTACCAATTACTGGGTATGGTACTCTGCCGTAACAGATCTCGGTATGTGATATATTTCTTTGTGTGAATTGCGGATACCAGCCGTCAAATCACGGCCTTCAAAGATATTAGTGGTGGGAGAGCTATAGATGTGGTAAAAATTGTTTGTCAACCGTGTGTATCAAACCAGGGATCTCTAGATCCACAGACCGATTCGATACCACTGAGTCACCTACCTTATTTATGTTTATTATAATTTATTTGTTTAACTTAAAATCAATTTTACAAAAGACATGGTATTTATTCTTGGTGAATTATGGACATACTTTCTTTCTGTGATTATTTATTAATGAAAACATGAATAGATTCTGTACTGATCATTTTAGGACTATAATGAATGAAAACTGTTTGAAATTGAAACAAAAGATATTTAAAATTTTCTAAAAATATATGTTGTGTTTCAAAATACAAAATTGCATATCATTGCGCAAAAATGGATTACTCAGTAGAAAATCTTGTACTGCATTTAATTTTAAAATAAACTTTGTTTAATAAAAAGTACGGTAATATTTATTTAAAACAATCGAGTAAAAAATATGGACCCTGTATTTGGTAGTTTCAGAAACTACAGAAAACGATTCAAATTGTTTAGGAGCAGGGTTCGAAGATATATATCGATCGATATATATCATGATATTTATTTTGATATATATCGTCATATTTTTGCAATGATATATATCCATTATATAAAAATATGAAATAGTTTTTGAGATATAGCCTCCGGAGAAATGAATTTTTTAGAATTTTTCAGTTTTTCTACTTTTCCGAGGCCATATCTCGAAAACTAAATGTGATATGAAAACGCGCTCAACGGCATTAATTTTCTCGTGCTTCAGTTAACTTATAAACATAGTTTCAGCGATTTTTATTTTTTTTCTATTTTCCGCCAAAAAAATCGCAAAAAGCGGTTTTTTAACATTTTCTCGAAAACCAGAAGTCATATGCATTTGAAGATTGCACCACTGGATTCAGTGGGTCAAAATACATATGTATGTAAATTTTCGTTTTAATAATCCTACGATTAAGGATTTTTGGGAAAATTGAATTAAAATCTGAAAAAACCAAAGGGGTACCCCTTAGGAAATAATTAAAAATATTAAATTGCATAAAATTGTATGAAAATTTACTTATAAGTTAATTCGGACACGGGGAATTCAACGCCGTTGAGCGCATTTCCATATCTTGTTTAGTTTTTGAGATATAACCTCCGGAAAAGTGAAATTTTTCTAATTTTTCAGTTTTTCTAAATGTGTACAAAACCTAAAATTAAAAAATAAATATCCAAAAAGTGATATTTATCTGATATATATCCTATAAATCAGATATTTTGATATTTATTATAAATATCATGATATTTACGAACCCTGTTTAGGAGTCTATTTGATATCTTATTATATTTAAGTTTATTATTTGTAAATTAATAAGTTATATTAAGAGTATGTATAAGTATTTGAATAAAATAAATAAATGCCAAATGTCAAAATAATTTCAAATTAACAAAAAATAATTTATAAACAGAGTTGTGTCATATACATTCGTGGAAATAAGTCATAACCAAAAAGTTTCGATTGTTGAAAATAATTTTTGATGTAGGTACACAATTCAAGTGGCAAAGATTAATTAAATAATATTTCAGTGATTAATGATAACCGTACAAACACATGTGTACCAAGACTCACGATGTCATTCCGTTGATTTCATTCGCATGATAAATCGTTCCGTATATTGGGAACAGTACCTACTGCACAAACGTAACTCAGTTCTACGCAAAAATACTTGCGTCTCGCAGAAATAGATGTGGAACATTATGAAATAATGATAACCCATAACAGAAAAGTATTGAGCAATTTATTCGACAGAAATTTGTCTTGCTTCGTGTCTGTGACAGGGAACAAGATTCAGTTGTGTGAAACTGACTTGTAATTTTTAACCAAGTGTAACATCGCCTCTTAATTCTTTTTTTATCTAATTAATTTAAAAAAACAAGTTCGCAACGCTTGTCGCAGCCAGCAACGCTGAATGTGTTGTGAAATATGAGAGCAAGACGAGCCATTGTCTAAGTTTATAAAAACGAGCAGCGGAGCCTGCTAGTAGATAAACTGCTGTTCGCTTCGGTCCCTCAGAAAGGATTCGTGCTGTCTTTGTGTGGTTATTCTTTGTTTTAAAATAATTGCGTTTTAAAACTCGGTATTTTGAAGTTAAATCCGCCTGAACACGAAGGATAACTGTCTTTATTTTACTTGTTTCACAAAAAATTAAATGCAGTTCTTGGTTATCGCTTCCGCAAAGTGCAAATCTAATCTTTGCGGAACGTTCCTTTGTGCTGGAAATAAAACTAGAAGTGCTGTATTTGCCAGCGAATTATTACGCGATTCTGACGTTTAACGACTTCAATTTTATTGTGCTTTAGTTACGACCTCAAACAAAAAACTATCTCGTTAAATGATTATTAGCAACGAGAATACTTACAAAATCAATATATTATTATCCTTTTAAATAAATATACTATCACCCATTTTACCCATTACTGAGTGTGGCACTTTGCCGTAACAGATCTCGGTAAGTGATATATTTCTTCTCCTGATATCATCATTAAATCACGGCCCCCAAAGATGTTAGCGCAGGAGAAGCCACAGGGGTAGATTTAATTTGGTGAAAATTGTTTGTCGGCTGTGGGAATTGAACCAGGGTTCTCAAGATTCACAGGCTGACTCGATACCACTGAGCCACCTACCCCATATTCTTTTGATATGAAAGTAATGCCGAATGTTACTTTACTTATTCAAAGTAATTATAACATATAATACTTGAGACCTTTTTACAATAGTTATTTGTTTATTAAGAGAGTAAAGTGATTCTTGTACTATTAAACCAGTGACACTAAAAATGTTCGCTAGGATGAAATACCCTAATTTTTGCGAATTTTTAAAAAAATATTTTTGTTCTATATCAATATATCAAATTATACAGGATGTTTCACAACTTAGAGCAAAAAATTAAAGGGTATATTCTGTACGAGGTGCTGATCATGAAACAAAAAGATTTTTTTTAAATTCGAAAAATTAAGGGTTGTTAACTTAAAACATTTTTTGTAGTACTGCACTGGATTCGCTTTCCTATTAAACACAAACAATGAAGTAGGTATCAACTACGAAAGAATAATTACACAAATCAATTATTAGCAGTTATTTATAATAGAATGTTATTTAATTAATAACTTAAACATAATCATCCACCCAGTGGCAGTGGCAACGACAAATTTTGGACTGGGAAACATGGAAAATAGTTTTGCGATTTAAAAAAAAATCTTTTTGTTTCATGATCAGCACGTCGTTCAGAATATACCCTTTAATTTTTTGCTCTAAGTTGTGAAACATCCTGTATATGTCAATAAAGGTTCGTGCAGAAGTATAGAAACAACCAGTATATATATATATATATATATATATATATATATATATATATATATATATATATATATATATATATATATATATATATATATATATATATATATATATATATATATATATATATATATATATATATATATATATATATATATATATATATATATATATATATATAATTATCACGTATATTTCTATAAATTTTTTCTCACGTTACATTGTTAATGAGTTACAAATGCTCCCTGCGCCATATTGCAAACGGTCTTAATCAAATGACTTTCGCGACCGATCGAATTTTGTTATACGCATTCCTGCTGTTTATTTTAGCAACTTAGTATACATTGCATGAGCTTAAAATTGCAATAAGTATTCTGCGCATTGTTAACAATTTATTATTTTCTGGAAGCAAATTGATTACTACTCTTTTGTCTAACACTAGTTTTTAAATTTCTGTATTATATTTGAGATTTAACGCATACAATTTAAGTAAACTTTAAATGAAGAAAAGGTTTAATAATAAAATAACAAACTAGTTTCACCAAGTGAGCATTTAAAGACAATTAATTTTGTCTTTGTTGTTTTTTATTTAAATTGCTATTTCGTAGCTTTTGCTTTTTTCGGTAGATGGCATTACTGGTTCGATAGAACTTCTCATGTCATCTTACCGTTCTTTAGAGATCTTATTCTCTGCTGGCACAGTCCCTCGTCACCAGGTTCTTCATGTGAATTTTGTTCTAGGTGAAGAAGTGGGTTATACCATACTGATGAGCTCTAATAAGAGCGAAACGCGTCTATGGTTACCAACTGTGCTGGCCAGCCTCTGACGATGTTAGTTTAGTGTTTAGTTTGTTATTTTATTAATTTATTTTTTTGTACTTAGCTTGATATTGGCACAAAACTGGTGTCGATACATCGCTGATTTATAATCAAACACCTACAAGTCTGAAATCCAATAAATCCATTGAAAAAGCTTAACGAACATCAAACAGAATCATACAGATATTTCATCAAGTGTAGCTGTTTGCTTTTTGTATTAAAGAAGTAGAGATATTAATAATAAGTTAATTCTGTAATGTTGAACAAGTACATAATAAGAGCATAAAGTCAACATCAAATTCAGTTAGAAATAAAGCCACCTTAAGCAATGAAACCTAGTAGTAATTATCACACTGCTGTCCGTAATTTCCCTTAGCAAAGAGAAACGAAACATGTGCAACAAGCAATAACTCCCAACAAACTGCATTTCAGTAATTTCATAAATTTCCGCTGAAACTCCATCTCTCTTGCACATACAACCCTCGACTGTAAGGAAAGAGATGCAAGCAGTGTGTGTAGTTGTAATGTGCCGGTAGCCTAGTTCTGTGCAAATGCAAATCTCATTTTACGCCCGCTTGTATACGTACGCGAACGATAATACGTTTATTCCCAAATGGAAACTGTCTGAAAACTGAATCGACTCTGAATTTAAGAGGCTATGGAAATTTAAAATGAAAGTGAGCATGGAAAATACTCGTCTTTGCTCTGGAGTAACTTAGTATTACTGTAACGTGGAAATATCATATAAGAATGTAAGCATAAGGGAAAATGCAATCCGGCAAAAAATGTCTTTTTAAAAATAAAATTCAACTCATAGCAGTTTTATTCGGAAACCTCAAGATGAGGATGAATTTATTTTAATCTGTTTTGGGCACAGAAGCTTCGAAATTACAATTTTCAGTAAAACTTATTTTTGTATAAAATGTGATAACTAATAACCAAATTTCTTTTTTTAGTTTGTTTAATAAATAAATAAATATATCATCACTCCTTTTACCCATTGCTGGGTGTGGCACGCTGCCTAGGCAGATCTTGGTAAGTGATATATTTATGCGCGTGAACAGACCGTCAAATCACGGCCCCCAAAGATATTAGTGGAAGGGAAGCCACAGGGGTAGATTTAAATTGGTGAAAATTGTTTGTCGGCTGTGGAGATCGAACCAGGGTTATGAAGATCCACAGGCCAATTCGATACCACTGAACCACCTACCCCATAGTTTGTTTAATAGAAATTCCAATTTAGTAGCGGCCTGTGGCTGCAGACACGAAAAATTCAATGTCATTAAGTGTATCCTCATATGTTATTTAATTCTTAAGATATAGACTCCGGAAAAGTATAATTTTTACCAAATTTTACCGCATCAGATTTTATTCATTTCTGAGTCTATATCTTAAAAAGTGAACGAAATATATAAACATATTCAATGGCATTGAATTTCTCGTGCTTCAATTAACTTATAACCACATTATCAGTAATTTTTCTTCTTCCCTAGAGAATGAAGGGAAACCTATATTCATGATAATTGGAAAACAATGATATAAATTTGACATTAGTGATATGTACATGGCAATTGGCAAAAGAATTATAAATCATATATCTTTCTAATAAGGTAATTACTAATATGTATACCTTATGAAGAAAATGTCATTCTTTCCTGTATATCCCACTTCTTTAGTTCCAATAAAGGAATTGCAAAATATATGACTTTCTTGATATTCAACTAACTATTGTTATCATTAAACTATTTTTCTATTCCTAATACAATTATAAGTTATATATCTATGGGCGTGAAGTGCAGTTACCAGCCGTCAAATTAATCCACCTACAATTGTTAGTGCAGAAAAAGCCATAAAAGTTATTTTTAAATCAAACTCCTCATTTTCACAGTCTATAAAATACAAACTTTTCTATTTCCATTAACCTTTATTGTTAATAAACATAATAATTAACAACATAACAATACAATTTTATTTTATTTTCTCACGCGCCATTTTATTAGTAATTACATTTTAATATGTACTCGCTGTTTAAACAATACTCGAGTACAACGCAAATGAAATATTATAATGAGCAAGCTGCTGATTACTGTTTTTATATGAAATGGCAGCACGAGCTACACCCAACCCAGGTATATAAAAAGGTTTTTATATTATTTCACTTTACTTCCCTCGGCCACTACTGCTAATGTAGTCTGTGGCGAGAAAAGCATGAGCGGAACATATGGTCTTTATAGAAAAAATATAATTTATTATTTACAACTATTTTTAATGTTTTTTATGAGGTACGTGGCTCAGTGGTGTCGAGTCGGCCTGTGGATCCTGAGAACCCTGGTTCAATCCCCACAGCTGACAAACAATTTTCACCAATTTAAATCTACCCCTGTGGCTCCTCCTCCACTAATATCTTTGGGGGCCGTGATTTGATGGCTGGTAACCGCACTTCACGCGAAAAAATATATCATTTACCGACATCTGCTTAGACAGACTGCCACATCCAGTAATGGGTAAAAGGCGTGATGATATATTTATTTATTTAATTATTAAATGTATATAGAACTAGAAAGATCATTTGAAAGAACGAAAATAATATAATAATATTAATAATAATAAATCTTTATTTATTTATTTATTTATGTTACGCTGTACAACAGAAACTTAAAATCCCAATTACAGTACAGGATCCGCACTCACCGAGCCGCAGTGTAATAGTTCATATAATTTTTAGCTTGAGTGAGATTCGAACTCGGGATCTCCGAATTCAAATTCCGTATCGCTATTCACACCACGGACTAATAAGTCAAAGGCAAGGTTCAGCCCAGGGCTGTTTTTCCATCTAACCATACAAAAACTAAATTATACATGAATAAGAGCATCATCAAAAAACGTAAAAGTTTTATATGAGGATTATTAATAATTATTGTTGTTTACGTACGAGTTATCCGCGAGTTTAATATAATTTAAATGTCGACCTATGGATTTAATAACTCTAGGTTAATTCCAGCAGCTGGCTTATATTTCTCCACAATAAAATTACCTCTGTTGCTTCGATTTCACTAACATATTTGTGAGCCTTGATTTGATTGCTGGTGACCGCCAGGGATGTGCGCGTAGTCTACTGCAAGTAATCTACGCCATTCTCTACGTGTAAACAATCATGTAGTCTACGTCTTCATTTTTCATGTAAACAATGTAGACTATGTAGACAAAGAAAACACCTGTGTCATATTAGAAATTTTATCCCTAGAACTAGAGAATTTTAAATGTTGTTAGAGATTTTATTTTTAATCTAGGGATTACATGAAAAAAACTAGTTGTGCAGGGCAAAACGTTCAAAATTTGTCAACTGGTTACTGTTCGCCCAAGACCCAAGACAGACATTCGTCTAGTAATGTACGAACACTTGCTTTATTAGTTTTATTATATAAAGACCGATAATGACCCAAGCTCACGAATACGAATCCATGTAATAGTTGCAAAGGAATAAATTTAGGTTATGTTGAATTTTACAACTGTCAGATGCATTATCTACATTGTTTACATTGTCTACATCGCTAGTATTGTCGACGTATTGTCTACGTGTAGATGTAGACAATTAAAGATAACACGTAGATGCACATCTCTGGTGACCGCACTTCTTGCGCAAAATATATCACTTATTAAGATCTGTTACCGCAGAGTACTACACCCAATAATATTTATTAATTAATAATTATAAATAAGACAATATGTGCTATACAGGGTGTTTCAGGACTAGTGTAACAAACTTCAACAGCTTATTCCTGAGGTCATTTTGAGCCAAAAATGTCATATGAACATAGGTCCTATTCCTTCTAGTTACCAAAATACAAGAGGTTGAAGTTGAACACGAAATTTTCAAATTTTTTTAATCAAGATACTTTCGGAAAACAAGAGTTTTATTGAAAAGTCATACCTTATTTGTCTTAATTAATTTTATTTATTATTAATAACATGCATACAAGTTCAAGGCGCTCATTTTGAACACTTGCTGTAGTTTTTTTTAAATTTGTTACCTTATTTCATATTATGTTAACCTATTCCATGTTTGGTTATGTTGTTCTGTGTCTATTTAATACTGTCATTTTATGTTTTGTTCTCTAAATCGTATTCGTTAATATTAATAAATAAAATTAATTAAGACAAATAAGGTATGACTTTTCAATAAAGTATCTTGATTACAAACATTTGAAAATTTTGTGTTATTTATAGAACTTCAACCTCTTATATATATATAGGTAACTAGAAGGAATAGGACCTATGTTCGTATGACATTTTTGGTTCAAAATGACCTCAGGAATAAGCTGTTAAAGTTTGTTACACTAGTCCTGAAACACCCTGTATAATCAACACTTATCAATTTCAGATTAAATTCTGACAGACTTGTTACAGATAAAACATGTTTAACTGAATTAATTACCCGGGTTCATATCCTCTTGAGGACAATTTTTTTCTTTCCAAAATAATTATTGATTTAATATTGTTTAATTTGTTACAAATTGACAAATGTGATTAATGACCATTTAACAGTTTTAAACATAAAAATTACAAAAAACTAACAAATTGGTGGAGTCGCCAATTACTGATATTTCAAACAAAAAATTGATGATTATTTCTAAACAATAAAAATAAATAAATAAATATATCATCACGCCTTTTACCCATTACTAGGTGTGGTACTCTGCCATATCAGATCTTGGTAAGTGATATATTTCTTTGCGAGAAGTACGGTACCTAGTCGTCAAATCACGCCCCTCAAAGGTGTCAGTAAAGGGAAAGGCACATGGGTAGTTTTTTTTAATGCGGTGAGAAAATCAGCTGTAGGAATGGAACCAGGATCTCAAATTTTTAGACCGACTTGCCACATATCAAAATTAATAATTTCATTTATTTACCTGTGGATCTTCAGAACCCTGGTTCGATCCCCACAGCAGACAAACAATTTTCACCAAATTAAATCTACCCCTATGGCTACCCCTCCATTAACATCTTTGGGGGGCGTGATTTGACGGCTGGTAACCGCACTTCACGCGAAGAAATATATCATTTACTGAGATCTGCTCTGGCAGAGTACCACACCCAGTAATTGGTAAAAGACGTGATAAAAGATTTATTTATATTTATTTACCTATAATCAATTTAAATTTGTTCTTTGATAAAATTAATAATTTTTAAATTGAAATTTGTGCAAGTTATTTATTTTCCTTTAAGATAGAGAGTTCAGTAAAATTACCCCTGTGGGTACCTCTCTAATAAAATCGTAGAGAACCGTAATTAAACGACTGGTATCTGCACTTTTCGCGTTAAATATATCACTTACCGAGATCGGCTACGGCAGAGTGTCACACTCAGTAATAGGTAAAAAAAATGTAATAAAATATTTTTTAAATAGTAAAATACTTCAAAAAAAACTTACAAAAAATAATAATTTCTTACAATTATTTGAAGTATATACTCGTAAAATAAATAAATATATCATCACGCCTTTTACCCATTACTGGGGGTGGCACTCTGCCAACGCAGATCTTGGTAAGTGATATATTTTTTTAGCGTGCAGTGCGGTTACCAGCCGTCAAATCACGGCCCCCAAAGATGTTAATGGAGGAGGAGCCACAGAGGTAGATTTAAATTGGTGATAATTGTTTGTCGGCTGTGAGGATCGAACCAGGGTTCTCAAGATACCATTGAGCCACCTACCCCCATATACTCGTATCTGTATAAAACAATTTTTGATCGTTTGACAAGGAAACTATATTCTACTAATTAATTAATATTAAACAGAGCATATTTAACTCATAATTAATGAGTTATAAATTAAATGAATTGTCTGCATGTTTATGTTCCTCTGCCATCAAGAAATCTGTTCGTACGCCACTGGCAGCTCGAAGCCGTGAAACTGGGTTACTAACGTAATTTGCACTGCAGATATGCAACGCGAGTGTATTGCCAGAACGAACAGCATACATGCTAGCACATTTACAGCAACGCGTTTTTACTATTTCGTACTTTTTAAATGCAACAAATGCATTTCCATTAAATTTAATACATGTTACTCGCTCTTCTACCTCATAATAGCGACGTGAGCTCTTTTTGTACGATGTAGACACATTTGTAGGTTGAGGTACTTCTAACAAAATGGAGGAATAAATGTACTGATTTTTATGAATGACATATCTACAGAAGATTAAACAACGGTTTTGTTCTCTACTTTATTTTAATCAGAATTACTACTACAAAAATTATGAAAAAATTATAGAGAAAGAGCCGACATCTTGAATTAAACACTTTGATAATTAAATTAAATTAAAAATCAACACTAGGTTAGTTTCAAATAATGTAAAGTTTATTTAACAATACGTATTTTGGTCGACTAGACCATCATCAGGTGAACAAGATATGAATGAATTTGTACATTAGAGTAAGACTTATAAATAGTATACACAAGAATTCTGACACAAGAGGTGGGAGATACATGATTGAAAACAGATGTAAGTACAATTAGTTTGGGAAAAATACATTTATGACCATAGTTGGAAGAAAATAAGATAAGATCAGACCGAAGAGGTAACTATAATTATTTGGATGGAAATTACATTTTAAACCTAGTTGTAAAGAGATTAAAGCGGACGTATTAAAGGCGAACGGTACAAATCTATTTGTTCATTCATAACTGTTAGCTGGTCCTTAATGGCAATCTGAATTTTTTTTAATCCCTTTTTAATCCCTTTTTACAAATATGTTTGATTGACAAACTCTTATCATGTAACTTATGGTTATTGTCAAGACAATGTTTAGCAACATTTGAAGACACATTATTATTTAGTAGCGCTTTCTTATGCTCATTGAATCTAATGCTGAAATTACGACCGGTCTGACCTATGTAAATTGCTTGGCAGTCACTACAGCTAATTTGATAAACTTTGATAATAATTATATCTGTACAACAGAAAATAAATTTCATTTACCGGTTTCAGGATATTAAACCCATGTTTACATGCACAAAAGTAGGTAATGAAAGGTTGTTGGCAATAGGACAATTTATAGTTAGACGTTGTCAGAGTGTTGTGATCGTTGTGAGAAAATATCTGATGTGTACACCACATGGCTTCCTTGTACGTATATTAAATTATAGATACCGGGAGTTTTTCTTATCAGTAAACATAGGGAAATATCATTACCATAGTTACAGTTAAAATGTTTGGCAGCAATATATTAGAGCGTTTATTTTAAAAGTAAACATAGGGAAAATAATATTTTCAGCAATGCATTGAAGTGTAATAGTCTATAGTCTAAAAGAAACATTTTAAGTTTAAACAAATTAAATGAATTTGAATTACTTTAAATTACATTAACTTAACGTTAGGTATAAATTTAGATCCTTAAAACAACCCAAAAGTTCTTTTGTGTAGAGGTTTGTTCGCAAATTCTTCGTTTAAGAGCTCGTACATACAAATGATAATTTTGGGTTGAACCAGTTAAAATCGAAAATTATTAAAATGTGGTTCTATATAATTCAGACCACGAGAAATCGAATGGCGCAAAGCGCATCTTCATATCTTTTTTAGTGTTTGACTTTTTTTAAGCTAAACTTTGAAAGCCCATAACTCAAAAACTAAAAGAGATATTGAAATGCGGTGAACGAGTGTATTTCTCGTGCGCTACTTAACAGGTATTTTGAAAATATTGAAAAAATTTCAATTTTTTTAAAATTTGTCTTACTCAATATTTCAAAAACTTGAAAAGATAATGAAAATCTGAAAACACCAGTGAATTTCTCTCGTAAAAATACATAGGTATGCAAATTTTCACAATAAAATTCGCACGGATACATTTTTTATTACAAAAAAACGAAAAATGGCCAAAAATCGTAAAAATCTAAAGGGTAACCCCTTAAGAAATTTTCAAAAAACGGCGATTTTCGATTTTTTTGAATTTTATTCTGAAAATTTGCATACCTATGTTAAACTTAAACTATTTTTGAAATATGGACAAAAGAAAATTTCGAAAAAAATTGAAAGTTTTTCAAAATGTTCAAAATACAAGTACAAGTTAAGTATCGCACGAGAAATACACTCGTTCAAACCGCATTTCAATATCTCTTTTAGTTATTAAGTTATGGCGTCTCAAAGTTGAGCTTTAAAAAATGTCAAAAATCGCTGTAACTCCAAAACTAAAAGAGATATTGAACGAGTGCATTTCTCGTGCTCTAAACTGAATTTTGAAAATAATGATTTATCTTAATTCGCTAGGGCAAACACTATATATCAGCGATTAGGAACCAACAACAAAGAAGCTCACTTTCTGTTTAATGATCTGAAATAAAATTGTGCACGAAACCACATAAAAACGACGAGTAAAAAATTGGAAAACAAGCTCGAACAATCAGATTCTATAGGAGAAATGATCATCGTATAGATTCAATATTTTTTATAAAGAAAACCGAATTTGATCACAAGCGTGGCACAAATATGAAACATCGCGCTTCTAAAATAAACTAGAGTACACACTTTTCAACATTCATGACATCAGGGCCGTATTCAAGCAGAATAAAAATAGAAAAGTATTCATTATTTAACTTATCTGTGTTACTTCTGTAAATAGTAGATTGTAATACTAATTAGGAAAGGGTTTAATTGCAAAACTCTATCGCTCGTGCTACAATAATACGAGTTTAGCAATGACTCTTCCCACGTATGTTACATACTATTTATTTCAACATTAGACGTGAAATAATTATTTATTGTATAAGTGTTTTAGGTGAAGTTTTATCCACGAAAGATTGTTTATTTATTATCTTGAGTGGATAATGCGCAACTAAAACGCGAATACAATATAACGTTTTATCCACAATCAAAACTTTTATTCAAAATTAATTCATTTTATAAAATGTCATTTTTTAATTTATCAAATTCTAGATACATGCTGTCAAAAAAAATGCATTACTGTGGCATTTGTTGCTATGACAGGATGTTTGTTTATCGTTTATTACATTGAAAAAATTTATGAAATTGATAAAAAATGGAAGAAATTGACTCTATTCCTACAGAAGTTTTTGAAGAAGCTAGGGAAGCAACTCGCGTTTATTGCCAGCGAAGTCTAAGGAATTGTATGAAAAAGAATTTACTGAATTTAAGAGCTGGAGAGAAAAACGGAGAGTGAGGGTAATAAATGAAGAAGTCATGCTTTCATATTTTTATAATATCAAGAAAAAGTATGGGGTTTCATCACCGTGGTCAAAGTATTCCATGTTGAAGGCTACTATAAAAGTTAACGAAAATATAGATATTTCAAAATATAGCAAGCTGACAGCTTATTTGAAGAGTGAATGTAAGGGGTACAAACCAAAAAAAGCAGCTGTTTTGGAAAGAGAACATCAAATTAGATAAAACGAACAATGATTTAACTGTTAATATAAATGTAAATGATAATATTAATAAGTAATTTAATAAATTTGCCTGATTTCTGTGCATTATTCCTTCATTCTTTTAACAGTGGAATAAAATTACTTTATTCCACTAGTGTATAATTGGTCGCTTTATACAGTTACAATGAGCACAAATAAATGCATATTATGAATTGATTGTGGATAAATTACATTTTTACGTTTGCTACACAAGAAATTTAGTAATTATTTAAATAAAAATCAAAGGAGTTGTGGTTACCAAAGCACATTACGTTTCCTTGGTCACTATTACAAATGATATTTCCCTCACTTAATTTAGTTGTGGTAGTAACTGTTTCAGTAGTGAGGAAAGTTATTTACTTTCATCATTATGAGGGAAACAGTTACTATCACAACTTAATTGAGTAAGGGAAATGTCATTTGAAAATAATTTATTTACCAGACTTATAACATAAATAATTATTACAGAAGTTAATTCAAATATTTTTTGCAATAAACAGATAGTTGTAGCATAATGGTAGCACTGATGCTTCACATACAAGAGCCCTCATAATAAAATAACAATATTGTCCGACAGAATGGTAGTAAGGTAATGCTACGATATTCGAATCCGGAAATTCCGAATTCAAATCCCACTCAAGCTAAAAATATATGAACTATCACACTGCGGTTCGGTGAATGCGAACCCTGTACTGTAATAGGATTTAAATTCCTGTTGTACAGAATTGTATAAATAAATAAATAATCTTCACCAAATTAAATCTACCCCTGTGCCTCCCCCCAACCAGTAACATCTTTGAAAGCCGTGATTTGAAGGCTGGTAACCGCACTTCACGTGAAGAAATATATCAGTTACCAAGATCTGCTTTGACAGAGTGCCACATCCAGTAATGGGTAAAAGGCGTGATGATATATTTATTTATTTATCTTCACTGATTTCAACTTATATCTATATTTATGAATTATAAAATAAAATTAATATATCATTATGCCCTTTTCCCATTACAGGATGTGGCATTGTGCCTTAGCAAATTACAACCTTCAAAGATGTTATTGAAGGGGGAAGTTACAAAGGTAGTTTTAACGTGGTGAAAATTGTTTATCGGCTGTGGAAATTGAACCCGGATTCCTCAATACAACTAAGCCACCTACCTCATACAAGCTACTATAATTAGGATAAGTTTGTTTATTATAAATGATTTCCCTTATTCCAGCCCTGCTTCTATAAATTTTCCTTCGACTTTACAAACGTTCTACATATTTTCTTTTCTTGCCAATCAATAGGGTGTCACTCAGAACAATGTCTACAAAAATAAACAACTCAAGTTGAAAACAATGTTGGCCTCTTTATGATTGTTTACTGAATCATCAAGCTTCTCGTTTATTTCTTTGACTGTCAACTGTTTGCCAGGACGCATGCATCATCCCTGCGAGGGTACATGCATTATCTTGTACTCGATGTGTTTGCACTTTGCAAACAAACTATTCTTTAGCTTTGACATAGTTTTAGTTTTTTTTTGTGTTATTATGTTTAACAAACTGTTTCGGTTTTTTTTTGTACGAATGCTGACAAATGGATTTGTATGAAATTGTTTTTTTTATTAATTTGAATATCGTGATTGTTTTGTTAATAAATGAAAACTGCTGAATGAGGTTTTGAAATTTATCAGAAATATTAAATGAAAAATAGGTCAACATTATTTAATTTTGTTTCAGTTTTTTTCTGCTTCATTGATGAGTTATTACAGTTCATAACATGATAATTTTATATTATTTTTGTCTGTAAACATTATTTTTTACAGTGAATTGATGAAATAATAATTGTACTGATACAAAAATAAAGATTTCATTAATAACAAATATTTAAATTGTATAAATTTTTCCATAATATGATAAACTATTCAACTGTTATAATTACTTATAATATATATATATATATATATATATATATATATATATATATATATATATATATATATATATATATATATATATATATATTAGGGTGTCCGTTATTTGGGCGATCTTCGAATATTCTTCGGGACCCCCCCTATAGATCGCTGGACATTAAAAAAAAATGAGTTCCCCAAAAGGATTCAGTGTTTTTTAGAAAATAGAGGTATAGCAAAATAATTCTATTATGTCGCCAGTTAGCGTAAAATAGACATGCGGGATATGTTTTCCTATGAAATTGATGATTCTGAACACGAATCTGTTGTCAAAATGTTGGTATCAGTCGAAGTTTTAGTAATACTTGCAAAATAAGCATTTTTTATGTTTTTTGGGGTATAGACAATTTTCAAGTAAATGTTCATTTATTTGAGTCCAGTTTCAGAAATTTTTAATAGAATTATAAATCTGAAACTGGACTCAAATAAATGAACATTTACTTGAAAATTGTCTATACCCCAAAAAAACATAAAAATGCGTATTTTGCAATTATTACTAAAACTTCGACTGATACCAACATTTTGACAACAGATTCGTGTTCAGAATCATCAATTTCATAGGAAAACATATCCCGCATGTCTATTTTACGCTAACTGGCGACACAATAGAATTATTTTGCTATACGCCTACTTTCCGGTAGGCTTAAAACTTCAACCGCTCGGTGGCACGGGTTAATCATAAAAAAACACTGAATCCTTTTGGGAAACTCATTTTTTTTTGGAATGTCTGGCGATCTAGGGGTGGGGGGGTCCCGAAGAATATTCGAAGGTCGCCCAAATAGCGGACACCCTAATATATATATATAATATCGGTCTGTATTTTCTGTGTATGATTATTTGTTAATGAAAACATGAATAATTTAAGGACTATAATGAATAAGAACTGTTTTAAAGAGAAATAAAAGATTTTGCAAAATTATGTGGGATGTTCCATTTAAAAATATCACTGCGCGAAAATAGAACACCAGGTACAAAAATGTTGCAGATATGTGGGTATTGTAATTTATATAAATTTAGTTTCGGAAATATTTAAAATAATCGAGTTTAAAAAAAAACGATGAACTAGTCTGTATACGTATATAACTAAATTGAGTGAAGGAAATGTCATTTCCACAAGTAATGGTGAAAAAATAAGTTTTTATGATACGAGAAAGATATTTCCGTTTGAGGCGACAAAGGAGCCGAGCTTGGAATTTCGAAATGAGAATCGCAAGAATGATTAAAGAAAGTATGACATACAATGTTTTATTTCATACTGTGTTAAACATTTTCATATCCTATGTTTGAAACTGACATGTTAAAATATTACTTTCTACATCTGTCAAAAAATGTTCAATTTTTCCACTAATATCAATACAAAAAGTACATGATTTTTTCATCATTTACATTACCAGGACAACGTGTATTTTGTGCACTGTTTTGCATCCTAGTGCGCAAAATGAGTATTTCGCGCACGCTCCCAAATTATTTTTTGTCACGTTCCATTAGTTACAACACATCAATAGTATCAAATTCATATTATTGTTGATTGTTTCCCTTCATTTTACTTAAATAAATCAATAATTATTGTATTATTCTTTATTTACAGTTGTACAAAAAATATTGCAAAATTATTGTTTTCTGACGCGTTCGAATGACTTTTTTGTCTCGCCCTACGGTAACATTCTCACGTGCATCAAAAAGCACTCATTTTGTGCATTTAATATAAAAATAACTAATAAGTAAATGTCTAAAACTATTTGTTATCTAAAAACTTCAGGATAACAATACCGTAATATTTATTGCAGTACTAGTACTATAAAGTATCACTTAGTAGACTTAAATCACTTCTATAAACATCAAACTAAGATACAGTATGAAATAAACAATACCTTTTATTCTGCTAATTTACTTAAAATTATTTATAATAATTTTAAATAATTGTATTGAATTGTATGTCTAACATACGAATAGTTCTTATTTTATGTAGGTTACTATAAAGTTAACGAAAAGTATAAGAAGAATTATAGTTAGTTTTTCGCGTCTTCCTAACAATAAGAATGTAAAAATTCGCTGTCAAGTAACATACAAGAAGTAAATATAAATATAGTGACTGCTATACAAGTCGATATATTTCAAACATGTTATGTTAAAAGTTGATATAGGTTTTACAGATAAACTTTGACAATTCTAACTTTTCTAAAAGATATGTTTCGTATCGACCGCTCGAAAAGTTTCAAAATATTTTCCGTAATCCTGTTATTCACAAAGGGAAAAATAACAACGAGAAAATAAGTTCTTTATTCCATATAACGCAGTGTAAACTTTTATACAAGACAAGACTATAAGAGATGAGTACTATATGCTACGTATATTTACCAAATTGTCCAGTTTAGATTTTTTCATTTTTCATGACCTATACAGGGTGATTCTAGGAAGACGAACCCCCCTTAACTTCTTTATTATAAGAAATAGAAAAACTTTCTTCATATGGAAGTTTTAGTATATTAAATATACTATTTTATGACACATATAGAAATTTTTTAAAAGTCAGGTTTACATAATACGACTATCAACTTTTAATTTTCAAATGGGAACCTAGAATTATTTTATTAAAATAAACACCGCCATTTTTTTCTCTTTTCAACGATGTATTACTTGTCATAAATGTATATGAAAAAAATCGAGATATATAAGATAAAAATGTCAGAATTTATTTTTATTCAACTATTCTAGGTGGCTATGCGAAACAGGAGCGGTGGTCGAGCGTGTTAAGGCACATCTCTTAACATACTGTGACGTCACCCGAACCAAGGTTCATCAGTTCTAATCCGCCTGTCGACAATGTGTGATTTGTTACATACATACATACATAACATCACGCTATATCCCATTAAATGGGGTAGCACGAACCCGTCAACATTTTCATCCTAACACACGATACTCGTTTCGACCACATTAAAACTTCCTCCATACGAACTCTTTCTTTTCCCACATCCAAAATCCATCATCACACAACAAACATTCATCCATTTGCTCCTGTACACCTGTTTCGTAAATCTTCACTTACGCCCACTTCTCTAACAACGAGCCTATAAGAAATGAAGGCAGCATCTCTTGCGCTTGTTTAAAAATAAATTTAACATAATTTCAGTTACACATTGTATAGTAAAAACTGAAAATGAAATTAAAAAGATGAGGAAGGAAGGGGGCATCGTCCTGCGCTTGTTTTTGAAGGTGAACTCCACACAATTGCAGGTAAACACTCGAAAAATCTAACCAATGAATCTAAAATCAAGAATCATACGCTTGTCCTTATTCATCATATTTATCCCGCAATTATTTTTTGCCAAACATTCCTATCGTGACACACCACTTTTGCTTCAATCGCATTCATAATTCTTTGCATACAAGCTCGTTTATTCTTCACGCTCGGAATCTTTCGCTCACGCAACAACCGTTCAATCATATTTATCCATTTATTCCTAGGTCGTTGTTGTAAAATATAAAAATACAGTACTTGTATTTCTCACACTCGGGCGCTATAAGCTAGTCATCTATTCGCCCTAAATAATATAACATTTTACTACAAAAATCGGCAGTGTAAATCTGAGGCTCGGTGTGTCCGGTAGGCCTAGACCCAATTTGGTTTGTAGTGCCATCTCAGAAGAAGAAGATACAATAGGAAAAGTATTGAGATGATGATTTGTCTTGATCTCAAGATTTTGATGCATCTTCATGTTTAAGAATCTTCTAAACCCAAAAGGCATAGTCTCAAATAAATCGGTCTGTCGATTTGTCTAGAAGCACAATAACTTAAAAACGCGGTAAAATATTGAATTGAAACTTTATATTTAAAACTTTATACGTAAAACTTAGTTTACGTTCGATAACGGGGAATATACAACTAGTGGTGCCACAACTTTCTTGACTGATTTATTAATTTAAGAATAAAATAGGTGGCTCAGATGCAAGGACCGAAACCGTAACGAAACCGTAAGCGAAAACCACACCGATATCCACCTTTTTATGAAACAGTAACCAAAAAACTAAACCAATATTTTTTGTTTTAAAATATGGAAACCGAAACCCCAAACCTAGATTTAATTGATTCTGTAACCGAACCAATATTAATTCGCTTCTAAAACCGTAAATTTAAACCGATATAGATAAAGTACTCAACCGAAAGTTTTAAGAATACGAAGAAGAAGATAAGTTATTATTAAACCTAGTTTCACCAAGTGAGCATTCAAAGACAATTAATTTTGTCTTTGTGGTTTTTTATTTATATTTTTATAAAGTTTCAGTCTTTACAGTCGTAATAGGGTTGGAAATATTGGATATGAATTGACCCTAATTTGATTTAAAACAACATTTGTTTAAAACATTTTTCAAAATGATTATCGGTTAGTAGTAACATATTGACAATCTTCAAAACCGTTCTGTTGTTTTAAAACAATAATGATTAAAATCATAATATAAAATTAAGGTGTCCAAAATGACATATAAGCGTTCGTCAATTGTTTTTTCAAAAGTTATTCAAAATATGTCGGGTTTAATGTCAAATAGAAAATTCTTATAAAAGTGTCAAAAATTATATTTATTCGATTGTCATTTTATGGGGTAGGTGGCTCAGTGGTATCGAGTCGGCCTGTGGATCTTGAGAACCCTGGTTCGATCCCCACAGCCGACAAACAATTTTCACCAATTAAAAAAAAATCTACCCCTGTGGTTCCTCCTCCACTAATATCTTTGGAGGCCGTGATTTGAAGGCTGGTAACCGCACTTCACGCGAAAAAATATATCACTTACCGAGATCTGCTTAGGCAGAGTGCCACACCCAGTGATGGGTAAAAGGCGTGATGATATATTTATTTTTTTTATTTGTCATTTGTTTAAATTAGATCGTGTTTAGTATCAAATTATAGTTGTAGGACATAAAATTCTAATACATATATATAATATGATATTTAATCGATCATCAATCGTCAGTATAATATACACTTATGGTATTACGTAATGTCATAGTAGATTTCTTTAAATATTTATCAACCGTATATGAGAATATTCGTGTGGGCCAATATTTATTTATTTATTTATTTATATTACGCTGTACAACAGGACCTTAATCCCAATTACAGTACCGAGCCGAAGTGTGATAGTTCATATAATTTTTAACTTGAGTGAGATTCGAACTCGGGATCTCTGGATTCGAATTCCATATTGCTATCTACACCACCGTACTGACGGTCAAATATTATCAACCACATTTATTTTTTAAATCTAGTTTTAGAAAAACAACAAAGAATCTCATATGGGAAATTAACATTTCTGTAAAAATTTACATGCACATTTTAAAGTTTTAAAATTCCAGATAAAAATTACTAAAATATAAATAATTTATGAGTTAAATAATTTTTAAAAAGCTATTGGAGTAAAATACGATCTCATTGATTATTGGTAATGCGGACGAAAATGTACAGTAATATATTATATAAGCATTAACGAAATGATAATTTTAAATTTACGTTTCAGTTTTTATGCAAATTTAAAAATGATAATTCAGAAAAAGTATACGTGGAATCGTTGAAAATGTCAGTACATTTCCCATCGGGATTGCCTACATGAATATTTTATAAAACATTGGCAGATTAATAAAAGTTAACTGATTCAGTGATTCGAAAGCAGTAAAAGCTAATTAATTAGTTCGATATTGAACATTTAATGCAGTTGTTTTATATTTTTAAAAGGTATTCACACAAGTTTTAGTTGGTGAAAGGAGCAAAGTTCAACGATAATTGCGAATTTTGAGCGAAATTTTTAGCAAACTGAAACCACAAAGAGCAAGTTGGGAGCAATTCAGAATCCGTGTTCAAATCTAAAAGTTTTGATTTAAAAGTTCCGCATTCCAGTGACGTACTGTGACGTGCCTCCAGGGGATGAAACCATAGACGAAGGGGAAGAAATCGACGTGAGTAGGGCTCGTGATTCCATCTTCTTAATTATTCATGTGGATGATCCTAAAAGTTGCGCGCTCTCTTCTAATAATTTATAGCGCATTTATCTAGGCAGCCAGGAGTCATGTCACTGAAGTTTCCCCTATTCAGTGCCATGGGCGGCGACTCTGGGGAACAAATAATTCATCCCTGTCCGCGCAAAAAGCGCGAATACGTTCACGGTAAATGTACGCGCATTAGATATTTACCGCCCACTCCGTTAATGCTGTCTGCGCACTTAACTAGACCAGTTCACTTACAGTGAGAAACTGAGATTGTTGGTCCTTACTTTGAGATAAACAGGCGTCCTGAATTATCTCGCCTTTTAGCAATTTCTAAAGGTGGAACTTCTTCTTTTTACTCAGATTTTAATTACCAATTTTACTGCTAACACTAGAGGAACCGCAGGAATCATACCAGAAAAACCTTACATTAAAAAAAATAGATGTTCATTAGAGGCTAGCCACTCTAAATTTTTTTTAAAATGCATTTTTTTTATTTGCTTAAATTATAGTTTAAACCCTTAGGAATAAGGGACAATTAATTTAAATGCCGCGCGGAAGTATTTCAGAGGAAAAAAAGCATATATCAATTAGTACTAGTATTTATATATTATATGACTCGAAACTTTAAACGCGTTTTTCTCGAAATCATATTTTCAAAATCGGGCGAAAAGAAATCTGAAATACTAATTGATGGATCGTGCTGAATCTTTTTATTTCTTATTCTAGATATAAAATACTCAAAAACTACGGGGGCTTTTTTTTTAAAGTGCTTCATTCGTTTTTTATGGTCGTTTTTATATAGAAATTTAGTCCCGAATAATGAACTTTTTTTTCAAACGTGCGCCATTTTGTTAAAAATCAAAATTTTCAAAATCCAGCCAGTAGTTTTTTAGAGTATACATCAGAGATTAAGAAAACATATCTCTTTTTGATCCAGGTCCGTTGCTGTTCCCGGAATGATTCCTTGTCTAGAGTGGCCTTACCCCTTAAGTCCTGGTTGGCTAGAGGCTGTGAAACTTATGTCTGTACTTTATTCAATTTAACCTTAAATAAAACTTCAAACGTTATAATTGAGGAAAGTTGATAATTGCAAATAAGACTTTGCTACATAGTTATTTGTGTATTAAGAGCGTAAAGTGATTCTTTGTTACTTGAACACGGTAATTGCAGCGCAAGCCGAAGGCGAGAGCTGCAATAGTGTAAGAGGAACAACGACACTTTACGCTCATGATACACACATAATTTTTTCTACGATTGCATCTTAAAACGTATACGTACTCAAAATAATTTCGTTCTATTAACTGTCAATATGACAAATTTCTGTTTTGTTTATATCCCTGGTAACTATTGAAATAACCGCGCATTTAACAACTTTTTTGCGCGTTGCCATTGGAGACACGCGACAAAGATATTTTTCGATTGTTCCAACGAAAACGTCAATTTTACGATGACAAATGAGAGCGTAATCGTTAACTTTTTGTAGTAATCGTAGAAAAAATATTGTTTAGTACCATTTCAAAAAATGTTTGAATCCATCTGCATACTCCCCCCGAACTCCAATCTATCTTAAAAGCCAAAAAGTTATTTATTTTTCACGACTAGCATAGTGTCGCCACAATTAACTTTGGCATTGAGAAATATGTTTGAATTAAAAAAATATTTATATTTTTCCCAATTTTTTATTTTTTGAGCGTCAATTTCAAGTGGGGTAGGTGGCTCAGTGATATCGAGTCGGCCTGTGGATCTTGAGAACTCTGGCTCGATCTCCTCAGCCGACAAACAATTTTCACCCCTGTGGCTCTCCCCCACTAACATCTTTGGGGGCCGTGATTTGACTGCTAGTAACCACTTCACGCGAAGAAATATATCACTAACCGAGATCTGCTCCGACAGAGTGCCACACCCAGTAATTGGTAAAAGGCGTGATGATATATTTATTTATTTAATTTCAAATAAAAAAATCATGTTTAAATTATGTATTTCTGGGTTTCACAAGGTTCTTATAGCGATGGCGCTCAATTGTAGCCCTCATAGACCTCTAAAATGGGCAAAATTTCAACCCGATCGAATTTATCTGCGATTTTGTGCTGATTTACATATTTTAAAAGTGATATTTTATTTGAAATTAGCATCTAAAAGTTAAAAAGTTGTAAATTTTTTTTAATTCAAACATATCTTTAAATGCCGAAGTCAATTGCAGCAAGATTATGCAAGTTAAGTCATGAAAAAAAATCTCTATTGGCTTATAAGAGGAATTGGAGCCCGGGAGAAATCTGTAGATAGACTCAAATATTCAATATGGATTTGAGAACCCAAACAATGTTCACATTAAAATTATCTCAATGGTTCCCGCTTTACTAACATCTTTGTAGGTCCTGAATTTACTACTGGCAACCACTTTTCACGCCCATAAATATATCAGTCACCAAGATAGGCTACAGCACAATGCCACATTCAGTAACAGGCATCAGAATATAACAACATATTTCGTATATTCATTTTGAAATTAAAACTTTTTTATTGTTACTAAACTACATCATAAAAAAGTCATTTGGAAAATTCCATCCTCTATTGAAAATGACCATGACGAGTTCAGCACGTCTATTGTGATGATAGGTTCTTAAGAAATAATGAAGATGAAGTGTACACGGCTGAAAGAAGAAAAAAGAATGGTAAACAAAGCTTAAAAGATGACTACATCACTGGAAACGCTTTATCAAAAGAGAATTTTTAATCCTTTTTTATGTCTGGTAAGTGAATTTGAAGCTAATTTTGGACGGTTTGATGCACAGAAAAAAATGCTCTTTTGATCATTTGTTTTCATGAATTTTTGTGGAACAAAATGGAAGTATGAAAAGACAATTATTCTGCATGAGGTTTTTCTCAAATTCTTATCTTGTACTATCTTTCTCTTCTCAACTCACTTTCATTCGTTATGTCATTAAGTTTATGATAATACAAAAGATTATTCGAAATTATCTTATAACTTCAAACAATTATGTGTATGCATTGCATATGACGTCATTTAAATAATTTTTGTATTAAATAACAACAAAGACAAAATTAATTGTCATCCATACACTTGGTGAAACTAGGTTTAATAAAAAGTATAAACTAAACACTTGGCTTGACTTTTTTAAATTTTTGTATTACTTTGAAAATAATTTTAAAATGTTTCTTCAATTTAATAATCAAATAAATTTCCATTTAGTACCAAATATTCAATTTAATTATATTTTGAATTAAAATTTAATAATTTATTACTTATTCTATAAGTTTCTGAAATGGAAAACATAAATAGAAATAAATAAATATATCATCACGCCTTTTACCCATTACTGAGTGTGGCACTTGGCCGAAGCAAATTTCGGTAAGTGATATATTTCTACGAGTTCAATTTAATTATATTTTGAAATAGAATTTAATAATTTATTACTTATTCTATAAGTTACTGAAATGGAAAACATAAATAGCAATAAATAAATATATCATCACGCCTTTTACCCATTACTGGGTGTGGTACTTTGCCAAAGCAGATTTCGGTAAGTGATATATTTTTACGAGTCAAGTGCGGTTACCAGCCGTCAAATTACGGCCGCCAAAGATGTTAGTGGAAGGGGAGCCACAGAGGTAGATTTAATTTGGTGAAAATTGTTTGTCGGCTGTGGGGATCGAACCAAATATATAATAAAAGCAATTTCCGTGTCCAGTTTAGTTCAATTTACCGCAAGGTAAGAAAAATAATCGATTCAGTTCGATTTTGCAGCTTTGATATACAGAAAAATGCAATCGTAATTCAGTGGATAAAACCGAAATAAGCCTTGGGTATATTCAAATCTAAAGGTAGTTTTAATGTGGCGAAAATTGTCGGCTGTGGGAATCGAGCCTGGACTCTCAAATCCATAGTAAATATATTTAAATTAACAAATTCAAATCAATTTTATAAGTAAATATAAAATAAATATATCATCACGCCTTTTACCCATTACTGGGTGTGACACTCTACCTAAGCAGATCTCGGTAACTGATATATTTTTCGCGTGAAGTGCGTCAAATCACGGCCCCCAAAGATATTAGTTGAGGAGGAGCCACAGGGTTAGATTTAAATTGGTGAAAATTGTTTGTCGGCTGTAGGGATCAAACCAGGGTTCTCAAGATCCACAGGCCGACTCACTGAGCCACCTACCCTGTTTATTTATTTTATTTTATGACATATTATAACATTCCTGTCAAAATATCGACCTCTAAAATAAATTAATTGGTCGTTTATATAACCAGCCATTAAAGTATTGTTCTAAAACTGTCTTAAATCTTCCCCAACCCCTTCCACAAACAAACTAACAAAAAAACATCCCCTGATCTTATCAACTATCAAACATACAACGTATCAATAATTTCCTTCCCCTTCTACAATTTCCTCTACAACATTCCCGGGAGCAAAGCACATGGCACAAGCAATTTGTCGCTTTCCCGATAAAGTCATACCTGACCTTGGCCGGCACCCGGCTCTCTGCAGAGACGAATTGTATGGTGGAGCAGAACAATCGAAGTGCGGACCGTTGGATGACACTTTGATTCAATTATTAATTGCCGTATTGCGATGATGAGGGCTCACACGTGCAAGAAATCGAATGGAGGAATTGATGTTGGATCGTAGAAGGTTAGAAGGGTAATTTGAGGGTAGTTTGTGGTGGGGAATATTAGTGGAATACTAAATGAACATTGATTTGAACAGTAAGGAATTCTACCTTTTGAATTTATTTGTTTTTGAATCGAAACAAATACTACTTATTTACGTTATAAGTCCGGTACAAGTAAGAAGACGTATAAAGTTTTTTTCGTAACACATGCGCAAGAAACACGTTCTTATTCCCTAATTTTAGAGAGAGAAACACTGCTTTTCTCCCCTAGGGAGAGAAACATTATGTACCATTAGGTACCATGTTTCTTTCCCTAGAGCGATGTTTCTCTCCCTAGAGAGATTAGCTGTTTGCGGTGTTTCCTAGGTAACTAGTTACGCAACCCATATTTGACATTTGACCCGATAAGACAGTAATTTTAGTGCACTTGTTACGAAAAAGTATAATATGCTTCACGGGAGGGCGCGATTATTCCTTGTGTGAAGTTGAAAAACCTCGACTTCACCCGCGGGAATAATCGCTTATTTCCCTCCCTTGATGCATAACATACTATTTTTTTCTATTTTGCGTTCATAAGGAAGTCATTACAAAATCCAGTTGCGTATCGAAAGAGCATTTATTGCGTCACGCAATATTTTGTTTTAGACGGTTGGTAGTAGCGGATGACATACTTGATCTATCAAGCTGAGAACATCAACATTTTAACATAAAATAAATAAATAAATATATCATCACGCCTTTTACCCATTACTAATTGTGGCACTCTGCCGAAGCAGATCAAATTACGTCCTCCAAAGATATTAGTGGAGGAGGAGCCATTGGGATAGATTTAAATTGGAGAAAATTGTTTATCGGCTGTGGGGATCTAACCAGGGTTCTCAAGATCCATAGTCCGACTCGATACCACTGATCTACCTACCCCAAAATGTTAACCTAATCTCAAAATCTGAACAATTGCATAAATGTCAATAATAGTTACCCACTACAACATTTCATAATACAAATTGCTCTAAATTGACTCGGATTCATATATTGCAGATTTTTTAAAATCTTAATTTTCAGTGGTATCGAGTCGGCCTGTGGATCTTGAGAACCCTGGTTCGATCCCCACAGCCGACAAACAATTTTCACCAATTTAAAAAAAATCTACCCCTGTGGCTCCTCCACCACTAATATCTTTGGAGGCCGTGATTTGACGGCTGGTAACCGCACTTCACGCGAAAAAATATATCACTTACCGAGATCTGCTTAGGCAGAGTGCCACACCCAGTGATGGGTAAAAGGCGTGATGATATATTTATTTATTTATTTATTTTATTTAATTTACTCGTATATTAGACGCAAAATTAATAAATATTATAAATAACTCATTTTAAAAGATTTTTATCGTATTTTTCCTGCGGCCTGTTTGTATATGATATGTTATGGCTGATAACTGTTATTGGCATTTATGCAATTGTTCTGATTTTGAAGTTGTATTGAAATTTTGATATTCTCAACTTGACCATTTTAGTATGTCATCCGTTACTACCAACCGTCTAAAACAAAATGTTGCTTATTGTAATAAACGCTCTTTCGATACGCAACTGGGTTTCATAATGACTTCCTTATGAACGCAAAATAGAAAAACAAATATAATGCACTGCCTGTATAAATACGTAAATTATAAAGCAATGTTTTCCCAATTTCGATGTTGATGTTGCTGCCATGTATTAGTTGTGAATTTTCCGAATAATAACTATGCAAATATATTTATTTTTGATTCTACATTGCGAAATGTTACTTTTGCATTCTCGAATGCAAAAGCATTTCTCAATCGAGTATCAAACAACGTTTTTTCGAAAACTATGTCCCAAACTTAGTAATAATGTAATGAGAAAATTTTGACGTTTAGGATTAATTAATGTGACATCTAATGTCTCCATAACAACAATGTATGTAATATAATTGCTATCAAATCTGGTATTCTCTGACCAGCATTTGACAGCTGGTTGGCAATAGAAACCAAACAAACGTTCTAATTTTTTTCTGAGATTCATTGGGATTCGCATTGCATTTCGCATTGCTTTTCTCAAGAAACTATTCCAGTACACCAGTTAGCTTCCTCAAGCGGGATAAATATGAATAATTACTTAATTGGAACATTAAATATAAATATGTTAGAATTTTTGAAAAATCATGAGCATTCGCTGGGATTTGAACCCAGAACCTTTCACTCGCTAGGTGACAGCTCTACCACTTGAGCTACAAATACTCGGCGAGTATTCATGATTTTTCGTGCATTATAATTTAGTTGTTAAGTAAATGTAAAGTGACATCAATATGTCAATTCGTTACAAATCAACAACTATAAACGAAAAATCATGAATACTCGCCGAGTATTTGTAGCTCAAGTGGTAGAGCTGTCACCTATCGAGTGAAAGGTTCTGGGTTCAAATCCCGGCGAATGCTCATGATTTTTCAAAAATTCTAACATATTTACTGGACAGACAGAGATGTCGAATATATATATCTTAAATTAAATATAAATTTTATTAAAGAATAGAAGTATTGTTTCTAAGCAAAAAAAATAAGTGACAAATTTTATTAAATTGTGAGCCTTTCTTCTATCAAAAAATTGTAGAATGCAAAAAACTTTTGCATCCTTCATGCAAAAGTCTTTTGCGTTCTGTAGACAAAAAACACTCATTTCGCGTGTTAATAGTTGTCATGTAAATTTTAACTTTATATGACAGTGTTCGAAACAATCATTTTTCTTCAACTAGAGTTCGTATTTCCAATTAATAATCATAAAATTTGAACAGAAGTTAGAAATAAATGAAAAAGTGAAACTCCCTCTCAGATCTTCGTCAGCTTCTAGTCCCAATTATCCTTAAAACAATCAGTCCAGTAAGAACACGCCATAAATCAAGGCAATCCATGGATTTACGAGTGAGAGGCGGAGCTTCAGCAGTGTTAAGTTAAACACGGAAACGTTAACGACATCTGGCGCAGTTAACAGTTCTCCGCATAGCAGCCTGGGATCATGTGGTGGAGGCGCCAAGCACACTGTCGCAGTGTGCGGGGTGTGAGGACGTGTGAACGAGATGTGTGAAGGATGTTGTATAGGAGGGACGACCTTGTAGTTGTGGCGGATGAGGTTCTGTGGCGCTAAGAGGAAATGTTAGTCAGTGCAAGTGCTGATGCTGATGTTACACTCTCGTGGAAGAGGCAACGGGGAATGAGGTATGAGGCACGCATTACATGGATGTTTCAAAGATGGAAAATTTAAAATGTTGATAAGCTCATACCTCCAAAATATTATTGTTTACTGATTAGAATGTTGTTTAATGTACTGGTCTCCATGGCGCTAAATAGTGATGTCAGTTGGGTAAATACCTAATGGGTTGGTAAATAAAATTTGGGTATTTACACGAGGTTATATTTACCTACCTAATTGTAAAAACTGTAAGTTTATTTTTTGTCAGTGTCGAACAATGTAATTTACTAAGTCTGAACAGAAATAATCTACAACTAAAAGTCTACAATCCTTTTTGAAATAAATACTATGAATGTAACATAATACATGTCTAAATATATATTTTTCTTATTTCTGTGAAATTCTATTGTATTTATTTTATATAATAAAGAAAATATTTTTTAATAACGTACTTTTATGTGTCTTCAAATATTTTACAATTATATTGCAAACCCATATTCTTACTATTTGTAATCACTAAATTTATACCCACGTGTGGGTAAATACCCGGGTATTTACCCTGGGTATTTACCTTGAAAAATAAATACCTGGGAATCTAGCATCACTAGCGCTAAATAAGAACTGAATTATATGTTGATAAACTGTGGCTTCGAACGTTTTAGTCACGGCATGAAAATAAACAACTGAAATATTAAGTATGAGGTAAAGTTAGCATTCTGCATTTGTCATTGTAACGTATTCTTACTTTTCAAATAATTAAACTTTACATTTTTATTGTCTTATTTTCCTCTTAAGCTACTCGTTTTTTATATAAGAGTTGTTTATAATATTTATTACTTCATATAATATTTAAAGCAATTGCATTCATATTACAAATTTTGAAACTACATCAAACTATACAGAGTGGTCCATCGGTTTGTATTTTTTTCTTTTATTCTATTATATGAAAAATTGATAAACATTTTTGCAAATAAAGTATTTTTCTATTGGATGTTCCATTTTCGTGCAATGATATGGAACTTTATATTTAAAGCACCCTACATATTTTTGCAAAATTTTAAAGGTCTTTCATTGCTCTTTAAAACAGTTCTTTATTTATTATAGTCCTAAAATGATCAGTACAGAAACTATTCTTGCTTTTATTAATATATAATCATGTACAGAAAATATACCATGAATTCATCAAGAATAAATACGAATACCATGATAACTAATTCATCTTTTGTAAAATTAAATAAATTATAACAAAGAAAAAATGATAAACTAAGTAAGAAGCAAGTAATAATTATTTAAGATCTAACAGAAACTAATTTATTTGTTTAAACAAGTGAATTCATGGCATGAGACGCTTAGAAATGTAATTGCTTTCTGTCACCAAATAACGATCAAAAAGTGAAATGGTTTTACTGGTCCTCGATAAAGGAGTTTTCCAAGACTATTGCTTTCCTGATCATAAGAAATGGTTTCAAATAAAAACTGCAGAAGTTGAATTCTGCATCTAAATTAACTATCATATTCCATTTTACTTATTACTGCTAAAATTCATGTCAAAAATTGTGAAATATTATCAAAAACTAATTTTATTTGCACTAGAACAAATGCAAACAAATGTATAACGTTTAACCATCACACCCATATTGAAAACTCTATTTTAAGACTAAATTAAACACCTATATCTTATTTTTGAATTTTTTTCTGTAAAGTAACAATAGAAGTAATTCTAATAAAAAAATAATTTTATATAAGATAAAAAAATGCATGATATGCACCTCAAATGTATCAGAATGTATATTAGTAAAATTTTAATAAAAAATTCTGCAATCATAAGCCACGCTATAAATTCCATCAAAATTTCAATGAATCCCAAAGCTTGTCATCCCGAAAACAATAAAGAAAAGACACCCCTCACAAACAAGCTCATAGCGAGGCACACACTGTCGACATTACTACGTTGGCGTTTCCATGGAGATGGTGTTTATTGGCGATATGACAGTTTGTTAGCGCCAGCAGCTGTTTCTGACAGCGAAGTTCTCAACGGTATTACCATTCAGTTAGGGCAGTGACAGGACGTGTGTCGTTGCTTGCTGCATCCATGCGTCTTGGACTATTTGATCCATGTGTGACGATGAGGAAAATAGGAGGGCTATGATTAATGGTAAGGAATTTCATCAGAAAATATTTTAAATTTTAGTTTTATAACAAAATCGAACGGACACCTTGTTATGTTTCATTTTTGTTCGTTCATTCAGAGTAAAATATATAAATGTAAATTAATATTTCAAAAAGTATAGTAGCTTGTTTATCATGTAAGCTGAATCACTCAAACAAAAATATTTTTTTATATAGGCACTCGTAAGTTGAAGTCAGCAAGATATGAACATAGTATACCTTGCTTGTGACCTAAGTTTTATCCATCGGGTTCCGATTAGAATCGCCGACGCGTGCAACATTTTTCGGGGCGCACTTTCAATCAAAAATTTTATAGTTTTAAGGAGAAAAAATCTACACAATAATAATTAAAAAAGGTAATATCAATAATTTTGTAAAGAAACTATCGTTACATGGTTGGCTAATAGTCCTATTTGATAATAACAATGAAAGATTACAATAATAAAATAATGTAACAATAAAAGATTATAACACTATAAGAAAACAATAAAATATTTCTTCAATAAAACAATAAAAGATTAGAAAAATTTAAGGTTACAAAATTAAAGATAACAATAATGATAACTTACAACAATGAAAGATTACAATAATAAAAGATTGTAACAATGAAAGGCTACAATAATAAAAGATCACAACAATTAAAAATTACAACTATGAAAAATTATAACAATGAAACAACAGAGCAACACAACAAAAAAAGGTATAACAATGAACTATCACAACAATTAACGGTTACAACAATGAAACATCATAACTAAGTTAACTTAAAAAAATGAAAAATTCTAAAAATAAAAGAATGAAAGGCTACAATAAAGAAAGATCACGACAATAATAAATTACAACAATGAAAAATTATAACAATGACAAACTACAACAATGAAATATCAGAACAAAAAAATACAACGATGAAAGAACATAACTATGATAACTTAAGGGGTAAGGCCACTCTAGACAAGGAAAAAAAGGGTAATTTTCAAGATTTTTTTAACGAAATCTAAACGTGCTGCTTAAGAACTGTTTTTGGATCTTTATTTAGTGCTCTTTAAACTTTATTTAAAAAAAATTTTGAAAGAAAATATTCAAAATTGTCGTCAGAAATTTAAAAAAATGCCGACTCCTCTCGGCGCGTAGTGCAAATCGGGCGAAAACATACCGGGAACAGCAATAGACCTGGATCAAAAAGGGATATGTTTTCTTAATCTCTGATGTATACTCTAAAAAACTACGGGCTGGATTTTGAAAATTTTGATTTTTAACAAAATGGCGCACGTTTGAAAAAAAAGTTCATTATTCGGGACTAAATTTCTGTATAAAAACGACCATAAAAAATGAATGAAGCACTTTTAAAAAGGCCCCCGTAGTTTTTGAGTATTTTATATCTAGAATAAGAAATAAAAATATTCAGCACGATCCATCAATTAGTATTTCAGATTTCTTTTCGCCCGATTTTGAAAATATGATTTCGAGAAAAACGCGTTTAAAGTTTCGAGTCATGTATAAATACTAGTACTAATAGATATATGCTTTTTTTCCTCTGAAATACTTCCGCGCGGCATTTAAATTAATTGTCCCTTATTCCTAAGGGTTTAAACTATAATTTAAGCAAATAAAAAAATATGCATTTTAAAAAAATTCTAGAGTGGCCTTACCCCAAAACAATGAAAAATTACAATAATTAAAGATTACAAGAATAAAAGGTTACAATAAAGAAAAATCACAACAATAATAAATTACAACAATGAAAGATTATAATAATAGAAGAATTCAATAAAGACAGATTACAACAAAGAAAGAGAACACTACTCACTATCATGTATAGTTTGAACACCAAAACTGTATTACAATGAAAGCTACTAATAGAAGCACTTTCAAATCTGTTTCATTATTATTATTTTCATTTATACTAGACTAAAATTTAAAAAATCTTTAAAATAAATTAATTGGGTGTAATTACAAACGTTTGCAACCCACTTTTTTTGGTATGCATCTTTGCCTACGATTGACTAATATTATAATATTATTATATATAAATTGTATTTCATAATTTCGTCATATATTGAAACAATATATCTAATATTATACATAACATACTTATATTGTATTGCCTACTGTATAATTTCCCGTAATATATTATTTGATTATTAATTCAAATATAATTTTGTTATAATAATAATAATATAATAAACATTACCACCCTACACCTATATTAACCTAAATAAATAAAATTTGTGTATAATTTGATCAACAACAATATGTCCGACAAAAAAACATAAAAATTATAGTATGTTCTACTTGATTACATACTAAATTGTAAGGTTATATGAGATAATATGAAAATATGAACACACACATAAATTTTTATACGAAACTCGTTCGTAAAATTTAAATTAAGTGCTTCAATTTGTAAGTTTATGACTTTGTAAGAAATTCTTTATTACATTAAAGATAACTACATATGTACAAGCTATAGAAAAAATCTTCCAACAAAGCAAGATACATACATACATACATACATAACATCACGCTATATCCCATAAAATGGGGTAGCACGAACCCGTCAACATTCTCATCCTGACACACGATACTCGATTCGACCACATTAACACTTCCTTCATACAAACTCTTTCTTTTTTCACAACCAAAATCCATCAACAAGCAACAAACATTCATCCATTCGCTCCTGTACACCTGTTTCGTAAATCTTCACTTACGCCCACTTCTCTAACAACGAATCTATAAAGAAATGAAGGCAGCATCGCCTGCGCTTGTTTAAAAAAACCATTTAACATAATTGCAGTTAGACACTGTATAGTAAAAACTGAAAATGAAGCAAAAAAGATGAGGAAGGAAGGGAGTATCTCCAAGATAAAGTTCATTTTAAATTTATTAATGTTCACTTCGTTACTAAAATTCATACGATTTAAGATGGTTATAAAGTCGCCTCAAACCAACTAAACTTTTGAAAGTATAAAGGACGAGGTAGCGAGAATGCTGGACTAAAATTGTAGACATCGACATAATTTAAATAGTTATTAATAAAATTATAAAGTAAACACTTGGCTATATTTCACAAAATTCAGCCTCCAAGTCACCTTATGAGGGCTTCGTCAGAGGCTGGCCAGTTTGTTAGAGATCTTATTCTCTGCTGGCACAGTCCTTCGTCACCAGCTTCTTCACATGAACTTTGTTCTAGGTGAAGAAGTGAGTTATACCATACTGATGAGCTCTAATAAGAGCAAAACGCGTCTATGGTTACTAACTGAATTGTGCTGGCCAGCCTCTGACGATGCCCTCATAAGGTGACTTGAGGCTGAATTTTGTGAAATATAGCCAACTGTTTACTTTATAATTTTATTCAACCTTGTTTCACCAAGTGTTGGATGACAATTAAATTTGTCTTTGTTGTTATTTAAATTGCTATTGCGTAGCTTTCCCTTTTTTTTCGGTAGATGGCATGACCAGTTCCACAAAACTCCTCATGTCATCTTACTAGTTTGTTAGAGATCTTATTCTCTGCTGGCACAGTTCTTCGTCACCAGCTTCTTCACATGAACTTTGTTCTAGGTGAAGAAGTGAGTTATACCATACTGATGAGCTCTAATAAGAGCGAAACGCGTCTATGGTTACTAACTGAACTGTGCTGGCCAGCCTCTGACGATGCCCTGATAAGGTGACTTGGAGGCTGAATCTTGTGAAATATAGCCAAGTGTTTACTTTATAATTTTATTAAACCTTGTTTCACCAAGTGTTGGATGACAATTAAATTTGTCTTTGTTGTTATTTAAATAGTTATTTTTGATTCTAGATTGCGAAATGTTACTTTTGCATTCGAAAATGCAAAAGCATTTCGCAATCGAGTATCAAACAACGTTTTTTCAAAAACTATGTCCCAAAATTAGTAATAATGTAATGAGAAAATGTTGACGTTTAGGATTAATTAATGTGACATCTAATGTCTCCATGACAACAATGTCTGTAATATAATTGCTATCAAATCTGGTATTCTCGGACCAGCAATTGACAGCTGGTTGGCAATAGAAAAAAACAAACGTTCTAATTTTTTTCTGCGATTTATTGGGATTCGCATTGCATTTCTAATGAAACTATTCCAGTACACCAGTTAGCTATGAATATGAATAATTGCTCAATTGGAACATTAAATATAAATTTTGTTAAAGAATAGAAGTATTGTTTCTAAGCAAAAAAAAATAAAGTGACAAATTTAATTAAATTGTGAGCCTTTCTTCTATCAAAAACTTGCAGGATGCAAAAAACTTCTGCATCCTGCATGCAAAAGTCTTTTGCGTTCTGTAGACAAAAACACCCATTTCGCGTGTTGATGGTTGTCATGTTAATTTTAACTTTACATGACAGTTTTCGAAAAATGTATTTTTTGTTTATTTTACTTTATTGTCATTCAAAAACAGCAGCGCTCGAAGCACCATCTATTGTATAGTTAAAACGAATAGAGTTTAGATATTTTAAGCAGCTTGTGTTGAAGATATTGAAGCAATAAAATTCGAAAGAGCTTTCATGAATAACTGACATTTTCATTACAATTTACAGCATTTAATATGAGGGTTATTTAAACGCGTGTTAGAGTTTCACATTCCTGCTTTGTAAAGTGAATTTTAATGTAGGAAGAGTGCAGGAGTAGCTCTAAGTATTCTAGAACAACGACAAGAATGCAGTCATGCCAATACTCTACTATGAAATATTTTGTCTAGCAAAAATATTTCACCCGTAACTAGATATTTACATAAATTCACTGCATTATTTAACAATGAAAGATTTATTTAAAATAAATATACGATGTAATACAATTTGGAGCCTCGCCATTGGGTTCTAGAGAACTATAAGAACTAGAGATGGGCCATGGAGCCATGGCTCCAGGGCCCTCTACATTTAGGGATATCTATTTATCAAATTTACATCACTATTTTTAAAATTTATTATACCTACTTATATTCATATTAAAATTAACAAAATATTTAATTTTGATATCCTGCAACTTATAGTAGAGACAAAATTCCGTGTTCTACTGCAATTTATTTTCCACTGCGCTATACATAAGACGGAGTCGCGGACAATGTGGCTGTAGCAATACTGTGTCTAGTTCTGTGGTTTAATAGATCAACAATGCTCAATCCTAGATTGAATGCTTTGGCGCTAATGAGTATTGAAAACAAAATACTGGAGAAATTAGATTTGAGTGCCATAGTAGAAGACTTTGCTGCATCCAATGCGCTTAAGGTCTCTTTATAGTTTAGTTTTTTTGTTTGTTTATTGTAGAATCTTTTTGTTGTTATTAATTTTAATGAAACAAATGTTTAGTTGGAAAGTTGACAGGAATAAATCAAAATCAGTGTTGTCAACATTGATTTTGATTTATTTCTGTCCACTTTCCGAGTAAACATTTTTTTCATTAAAATTATTTGGACGCTATTCTCAATTATATATTTATTTTAATAATGATTACTATAAGTATTAATATTTTTGTTCAATTTTATTATTTAAATAATAGTATATTATTCAATGAATAAGTAATATAAGCTATTACTCAAGAGAATGAAGTTTGCAACACGAGCCGAAGGTGAGTGTTGTAAATAATTCGAGTGAGTAATAGCTATTACTTGCAAATAGAATACTATACTTTATCTACGACTATATGTTATTATGTAATGAGATTTTACAATTATTTTTTTTATGTTAAATTATGAATAAGTCAGATTGCTTAAATTTTTGTTTTTATTTTTATTTAATAAATATTAACACTACTTAACAATTTTGCGTATTCGCCAATCCATAAAAGCTTTATAAACTTGTTCACACTTTATTTTTTATTTTTCGGGCAGCAAATTTAAGAAACGTGCGTGTGCGGCTTCTACAATATCTGGTGGAGTACAAATTTCACTTTGTTCGCTTTCAGAATCCATAACTCACATGTATAATCACACAAATTACAGTATTATTGTAAACAAAAACGTTAGAACTAATTTTGACAGATAATTAACAATAGCGCGCTTCACTGTTTCATAGCATACTTAACGCGCGGCAATTATCGTTATTTTTTGATTGGCTATTAAAGTGTTAAGTAATGAAAATTCAGTCGTGTGATTGGTCGTGAAGTGTTGAGTAATGAATTATTACTTAATACTGTCAATAATGATTAGTATTACTTATCATAAATTTCATAAGTAATGAATACATTATTTAATAAGAGTAGATAAATATATTTATATTTCAAGTGGACTTAAAAAAAAAACTAAGTTAAGTTTAAAAGTAGGGGGAAGGGGCCCAATGATTAATTTGGCTCCAGGTTCCCGATTGCCTTAATCTGACCCTTTAATTTAAAATTAAATATAAATTTAATATCTACCTACTTTAGTTCTTATATGATAGTAGGACCAATAATAGACTATTTCAAAACTAACATATAAATTAGAGATGGGCTAATATCATCCGCGAATAGTCGAATGCCGCGAATAATGACATTATTCGATATTCGAGATTTTCGAATACTAACGTCAGTATAGCGAACATTAGAATACCTCGAATATCGCGCCATATGTTGACCTCAATTTTTGACTATGTTTTCCTTTATCATTTGTACATAAACTTAAAGCTATTACAATATTTTGAAGATATTAATAATTAATTATTTAATAATATTTTGTTTCAAAACCATGAAGACGTACCATATTTCAAATTTGTTTTTCGCCAACATCAGCCCGTACGTTTCACCATAAATTTGAAGTTTTCGTCTTTTTCTTTTTTGTTTGTACTTTTTGTTTTAATTTTATTTTATCTTAACAATTTCATTCAAATAATGAAAAAGACATAATTAAATAATTATTAATAATAAATAAATTAAGTTTTAGGAGTATTCGAATATTCGAGTACCTCGAATATTCGAGATCTGATTAATATTCGTATTCGATATTCGAATTCGAGAAATTTGATATTCGCCCATCTCTAATATAAATCCTTATAGTGTGTCTTTCGACATATCACCCTATATATTGAGTTAATAGAATATTGCTTATTTTCAGAATTCAGCCTTCTAATTATTTTCTATTAAAAAGAGTATTAATGTTAGCAAATAACTATGTCTAGACAAAAATAAACACATCATTATATTATTATCTAAAAAATAGCGCATCCCACAAAAGATTTATTTGTTTAAACGTGACAGACCATAACAAATGATAGTTGAATCCGAGTGACAGACCTCGAGGTGATATAAGACATAACCTCTCTGGGCGTCATGTAAGATAAACATAACCGCAGCTCCAACGCAGAAACGAAGAACTAGAACGTTGCTCCTTCGAGAAAATTTAAATTTAAATTCAGAGGGGACCACGCAAAAATGTTCGCAGGCGAACGGCCTACGAAAATAATTTATTACTTGAAACTACCCATGGAGTTTGGAAATACATTGAACAATTTTTTCGAGGCAAATTACATTTGGATCGATAGTGGAATTTGTTTTTCTTTTTATGGAACTTCGTGTGAAAGGAAAACGTTTTTATTGTAGCTGAAATTATTGTTATTTTATATCAGAAATTTCTGAATAAAATAAAACTTGTGTTGCTGTTGTTACGAGTTTCATAATAAAACAAATGATATGATAATATTTTGATATGAATTATGAGTTGTTATGGATATGAAAATACAGTGAGTACGCAGGTACGACTTGTATTTCCTATTTCTGTTACAATGAATTTAAATTCATGTCTAAATATTATCTGACAATTATCATATTACGAATTATATTTTACGTGAGAATTTAACAAGCAAAAATTTCTTCTGTAGATATTTTCAATTGACGTTTATGAAAATAGGATTTATTTTATTGGTAACCAAAGAGATTTAGAGTGAAGAATTATCACTTATTAATTTCACTAGTGTCAAAAGTATCAAAATAACTTTCATTTCTTTGGTCCATTTTCAAATTAATTCGTGGTGAAATAGGTTGCCACATACAAGCGAATAGAAGAATCAATGCTATTTTTGAAATATTCAATTATTGTAGAGAAAACATTTCTACATTTTTTAAAACAAATATTTATAATTTTTCTTTACTTGGAACCAGAAAAATGACGAAAGTGTTTATTGATAATTTTCTAAAATTCATTAGAGTTTATTTTATTTAATAGATGAAAAAGTTATTTATTATAATTAGAGATGGGCGAATATCAAATTTCTCGAATTCGAATATCGAATACGAATATTAATTAGATCTCGAATATTCGAGATACTCGAATATTCGAATACTAAAAGTTAATTTATTTATTATTAATAATTATGTCCTTTTCATTATTTGAATGAAATTGTTAAGATAAAATAAAATTAAAACAAAAAGTACAAACAAAAAAGAAAAAGACGAAAACTTCAAATTTAAGGTGAAACGTACGGGTTGATGTTGGCGAAAAACAAATTTGAAATATGGTACGTCTTCATGGTTTTGAAACAAAATATCTTTGTTATTAATAACTTCAAAGTATTGTAATAGCTTTAAGTTTATGTACAAATGATAAAGGAAAACATAGTCAAAACTTGAGGTCAACATATGGCGCGATATTCGAGGTATTCGAAAGCTCGCTATACTGACGTTAATATTCAAAATTCTCGAATATCGAATAATGTCAATATTCGCGGCATTCGACTATTGACGGATGATATTAGCCCATCTCTAATTATAATAATGACAGATAAAAACAATAATTTTTAATTGGTACATTTGTTTTGTTTATTTCCTGGCACTGATGATTTTAAGTGCGCAAAAAAGAACCGTTGCCAATAACAACGATCTGCAAAGTATCTTAATCTGCTATTATTCACTTGCCATCATCAAATGAAAGATCGAAAAGTCTATTTTATACTTATACTAGAAAAAGGATTTTCATTTCCGCGTGATTATATATTAAACGAGAGCATGTTAACATCAATATTTACTTGTTTGTTGATACCCACAAAAACTAAGTTTTGTCAATATGACAAGTTTTTGTTTTATTTGTATCCCTGATAACTATTGAAATAAGCGCGCATTTAATATCTTTTTTCCGCATTGTCATTGAAAACACGCATTTAACATCTTTTCCGCGCGTTGCCATTGGATTCGCGCGACAAAGATATTTTTCGATTGTTCCACAGAAAACTTCAACTTTACGATGATAAAAGAGAGTGTAATTGTCAACTTTTTATAGCAATCGTAGAAAAAATATATATTATTCAGTTTATCAATGATCTCAATTCCCGTTTGCTGCAATGAAATTTAATTTTGACATAAACTGACAATACATACATACATACATAACATCACGCTATATCCCGTCAACATTCTCATCCTGACACACGATACTCGTTTCGACCACATTAACACTTCCTCCATACGAACTCTTTCTTTTCTCCCAACCAAAATCCATCATCACGCAACAAACATTCATCCATTCGCTTCTGTACATCTGTTTCGTAAATCTTCACTTACGCCCACTTCTCTAACAACGAATCTATAAGAAATGAAGGCAGCATCACTGCGCTTGTTTAAAAATACATTTAACACAATTGCAGTTACACACTGTATAGTAAAAACTGAAAATGAAGTTAAAAAAGATGAGGAAGGACAATGTTGCATCAAATGTTTAACAGTAATGTAATTGGTTCCATTTGCTATTTTACTTCGATTTTCTTTTATTTATTTCAGCCAAACAGCGACAAGATATGGATATTTTCATAACTTGTATTTTTTTGCAAGTGCGCTATATTTACGATTATGAAATTACTTATGAAATTTGTAACAACTTTTACGAATTCTGGTTCAGTATGATCGAGAAGGAAATAAAATTTTCAGTTCCCTCTGTGATAGCGGGCAGAAAGCACAATCATACACACACAGAATGTGGCAATGCGAATATAAGGAAAACATCGCATGGTACGGATATATTACACAGAATAAAGAAAAATAAAAATCCTCTTCTTGATATTCTAAGAAAAATTCACACGCCGGATATTCTTGCCGTGTGAAGTTAAATTATTTACTTCCTTCAGGCGGGAACAGCGATCCAGCTGCGAATACATGCATCTTCCTATCCTGCGCTGTTATCCTGCCTGCTCCCTACTTCACAAATATTTATTTCTGCCGTAAACTTATTTATCCCGAGATATTAGAATACTTCCAAGATGAGATATTCCAATATCTTTTATAAATCTATGCGGTACGACCGACTTATAATAAATTTTCAAGGAGAGATTGAAAATTTCAATTATTCTCTGTATTCATTTATTTAGTGGAAGTTATAATTTGAAATACCCTACCGAACTTTAATTGTAACTGTCTAAAACTTGTATTACACCTTTCGTTACTTGTGATTTCACTATGAAACTACTATTTAAAAAATTTACTTTATTTAACAACAAAGACAAAATTAATTGTCATCCATACACTTGGTGAACTAGATTTAATAAATATAAACTAAACACTTGGGTCTCACAAAATTCAGCCTCTAAGTCACGTGAACTTTGTTCTAGGTGAAGAAGTGAGTTATACCATACTGATGAGCTCTAATAAGAGCGAAACGCGTCTATGGTTACTAACTGTGCTGGCCAGCCTCTGACGATGCCTTCATAAGGTGACTTGGAGGCTGAATTTTGTGAGACTTAGCCAAGTGTTTAGTTTATACTTATTTACTTTATTCTTTCTACTGGTTACATCCTGAAACTATCTACGTACGTCATAGTTAACAATGCTATATGTTGGCGCATAGCATTAGCTATCATCATTTGTTTCGTAAATTTATCTTTATTGTTTAAAATTTCCGTAACAATATTCCTAATTATATTTATAGGGATCAAGCCATTACCTTCCAATAGGGATTATTGCAAGGAGATTCTCGATAAGTATATTTTATTTTTTCCCCAGTGGTTATTTGGAGAAACCGGCATTTTTTTCCAAAATTCGTTTAACCAAATGACTTAATACATTTAGTTATGTTAATCTTATGTTAATTGAAGTTGAGAAAGTAATTTTTTAAAAGATTTTAATTTGGGCCTGAAAGGGTTAAACCCTATTTATTTAAGACATGAGATGTTAAACATTAAAATTGTTTACAATTAGTAATAATACAAAATGAAATTAATGAAATACTCGTTCCGGCAGAGACCTGTTCGTCTTGTTTCATTTTTTCTCAAAACAATTATTTTAATCTCAATTTTTACCAATTTAAATCTACCCCTGTGGCTAACCCTCCACTAATATCTTTGGGGGCCGTGATTTGATTGCTGGTAACCGCACTTCACGCGAACAAAATATATCACTTACCGAGATCTGCTTTGGCGGAGTGCCACACCCAGTAATGGGTAAAAGGCGTGATGATATATTTATTTATTTATATGTATATGTGTAATTTGCAATGCAGAATATATAAACTAAATTGTCTAATCTTGCAGATAAGAAAGTAATGTCGAATTTTTATAATTTAATTAATTAATTAATCTTGTATACCTACTAAGGTCAGTTGTATCGTCAAAAGTTAAATTGTAAATCTGGTTTAAATAAATAAAAGCAAAAAAAATTCCTTTCAAATAGAATAATTAATCTTGCGTTGGCACTTTAATTTTACTTTAATTTTTAATTTGTATTTTAAGTAAATTGATGAAATTAATTTGAATTATAAAGAAAAACATTGGGATACCAAAAGAATTTGAACCTGGAATCTATAAACTCCAACCAAGTAAGTCTGACACGAGCGGAATGGGTGCATAAGTTGATCTTACCGGACTGCGTCAATTGTAAAACGAAAGGAATGGACGTAGTCTTGAAATTTTATTAACACATTGCTATCAAAGTTTAAACTTAATTGAACGCGAAACGTTATAATTTAATATGAGGATGTAAACAGAATAATGATATAAATGAAGCTTGTATTAATTATAATACTTAATTCACTTATCTACTTTAAAATTAAATAAAACGCGAACACCGCGTGATGTGAAGATCTACATCTTCACGCTTTGAGTCGATGGACAAGACTGATGGTTTCCACCAAAACACTTGCTGTCCTGGGTACGATACCCACATCTGGAATCCATCCCTCTCGCATCGGGGTGGACACAGATGTCTCAAGTGTTTTGGTTATGTAGTCTGACACTATGGCCCTGCAGATAACGCGAACATGAAATCTTGTTGGAATTCTAAGAATATTAACTATAACTGTCTCTTTTTATAATTTAATGCCCTATATTCGAAAACCAAAAGATCTCACACTCAGCCTTAATGGCACATGTGGTCACGAGTGTCAAATTACACGAAACCAATCTTATCTAAACGCAACATAACAACAATGAGATAGCTCATATTGTTACATAAGCTATGGTTCAATTACAATTGGTATATATTCCTTATATCAGTGCCAGCAGGCGACAGTCGTGTCAAGTCTTTCAGGTTATGAAAGAGTCATAGATTCGAGCCTATCTATGACACATAGCAAATAGAGAGAAAATTGGAAAAAATCGGATTTGAATCATAGGCGACTGTAGTTTAAATCCTCGTTCAATTTGTGTACTTAAAATTAAATAAATTTAAATATCGAATTTTCATTGTCGTCCCAAGTTAACCTCTACGATATTACTCTCGTCTCGTCTAGAAAAGTCGTGCCGAGAAATTCTAGACGCGATCTAGATTCCTTTCCAAGATCTCGTGGCATCACTACTTAAAACAGTTCTAGACACTTACAAACAGTTGTGAAGGTGTTAGTGAGCAATTAAACTGATTCAGTAGAGAATACTCAAAGGTAAGTTATAGCAGTTGTTCGAAAATATTCCCCCTGGATCAATAAATTAAATTTAAAGCAAGCATTCCATGTTTAGAACAAAGAAACCCCCACAAAATATTCACACATTCATGTATCGAGACCCAGCGTCATCTGTTCTCGAACATGCACGAGCAAACACGACGCCAGGCGAAACACACGCGCACCAACAAAACAAGTAGTCATTTCAGAACTTTGTTCATTAATTAGTAACCGATATTAGCTATTCATGAACAACGTGTTCCACTTCGGAAGCGATTTATCATCCAAACGTTTTCGTTTTGCGCCCAACGGAAGAAATGTCCATTTACTAGCTATGTGCTAGATAGAACTAACGAATCACTTGGAAAGATTTACTAGTTTGTACCTGTAGCTACGGATGATATTCGCCTGTTTCTTCCTTTATTCTTGCATTATTCACCCTCGGAACAAAGGCATTCAGTTTATCCTGCTGAAATTATGGATATACATGCAAGATTATCTGTCTGAAACAGGGCCGTAGCCAGTATTCTCTATACATGTTTAAATAGACTCAATTTTTACAAATTTAGCACATTTATTATAAATAGCTCATTGATATCGAGTCGGACTGTGGATTTAATAACCCAGGTTTGATTTCCAAAGCCGAAACCCAATTTTCACTACGTTAAAATTACCTCTATTTTTCCCGTAATTTGACGGCTGGTAACTGCAGTTAACGCGCATAAATATAGAATATGAAACGTCTAGCGACACCACTAGAGAAACAACAGAGACCAGTCCCATACCAGCAGCTGATTTCAAAAGCACAATAAAAGAAAAAAGCAAGGAAGAATGGCGAGAAAAATGGAACCAAACAATCAACAAACTAAGGGAAATCAAAGATGAGACGATAATATGGACAACACCAGAAAACAGAAAACACCAAACTTATCTAACTAAACTACGAATTGGACGCACACACGTAACAACTTACAACAAGTATTATCAAATGATAACAAAAAAATCTGATGTGGACACCACATGACTTCCTTGTACGCGTATTAAACTATAGATATTTTTTTAATTGCACATATCTGATATTACATTTCTATTTTTTTTCTTATTTTTTGTTCTAATCATAGCAAACTTAATTTAAAAAAAAACAAAAATATATAATTTTAAAATTAACAAATCTCGCTTATACAAAAGACTAACTAAATAATTTTTAATGTGCTAGACGCAGAATTTAATTCTGTAAAACTTTTATTTGCATCATTTATTTCTAAAATCAGAATAATTCCATTTTTTTAAAGAAAAACTGTAAGTAGTTTCATGTAATGTATCACTTCCGGTTAGACCCTTTTAACCAAAATCTATTATGTTATTTCTATTGATATAGTAGTCTTATATACCAAATTAGAAAAGTTTTGGATTATATTTTGATATAGTTTTTCATTAAAATCTATTCCAGGCTTCAAGTAAAGTACCACTTCCGGATGTTATATAATGACTAAAAAGGGAGGTGCACAACTAGATGTTATAACAGTCCTAAATACATAATTTTAATTTTCTACGGCTTACCGTTTTTGAGTTATGCGAGATACATACGTACGTACAGACGGCACGACGAAATTAGTCAAAATAGATTCAGGGAAAGCCATAATGCGTATTTCCACTGAAATCTGAGAACCGAAAATTTTCGCGATTACAATACTTCCTTTACTTCGTACAAGGAAGTAAAAATCAAACCCTCCTATATGTGGTAAGTGCAGAGTGCCAGTGATAGTTAAAAACATAGACTGGTAGCACAAGTTCTGTTTTTGGGTGTTTTAAGAGCACGGTTTTAACATGTTAGAGATTGTTAAAACACCCAAAAATACTGCTCTTAAAACAAGTAAAACCAGAGCTTGTGCTACCCAGCCATAATGACTGAATGCGATAAATACACCCAACAAAGAAACACACATTACATACCTAACAACTTAAAACAAGTATTATCAAATGATAACAAAAAAACAAAAAATGTAATTACCTACTTCATTGATATAAAATTATGAAACAAATTGTAAAATTTAATATACCGGGGTACTAGTGATCTAGAAATCGAAGTACTCTTAAATATAAACCTAATAAAAAAGTCTAGAACAAGCACAAACAATTTTAGGGCATACCCCTAGCTACAACCCTGCACTGAAAAGTGTAAAGAGTTTACCACCCTTACAAAACAAGACTAGGATTAAGTTTCGAATGTACGATTGTTTCTTTACTTACAAGAAATGCTTTTATTTTTCTCAAGATTTCTATTTCTGTGTCTCATATTATTCTTAAGAAAGTTTTTCTAGTTTATTCTCATTTCAAAATATAATTCACAAGTTGTCTTGAACCGTTCTACTAGGAATATTATCCAAGAGTAATCTTAATTCTTGAAAGATTACTTAATATTCATATATTCACTAAATTTACCATGCAATTAATCCTTCGATTTATAATTCTTCTACACAAATGAAATCTGTATTTTATGTAACAAGTCTCTTAATTCCAATTGTGTGGAATTTAATTTCAATAAAAGCGAACTTTCTTTCATATTTTTTTAGATTCGTTTTTAGATTTGTTGCTACAGAAATGACGCTCACATGGTATGTTTTAAGCATGTGAAATATACGTCGAATGAAAGATTAAGAAAATAGATGTTCAGAAAGGAATGGATGGATGTGATTGAAGGTTTGTTGCGTGATGTAAAATTGAGCTTGTATTGAAGGAATTATGAATGTGGTTGAAGCGAGGATCGTATGTTAAGATGATAATATTCTACTATCATTTAATGAGTTGATATTCTGTGAATATTTCTAAGGTTAGAGCTACCGCATTTATTTGAGAATTCACCACACGTCACTGTCAACCAATAGGATCACGAATTTGTTTGAAAATGAACCAATGAAATGTATATTTCGTCGGAAATTCATCACTAGTGAAATTGATATCGGAAATACCACTGTTAATAATATCCTTGGTTACGAATAAAATAAATGATATTTTCAATATTTTCATAAATGTCAATTTTGAATATTAAATGTACAGTGAAAAAATGTAGAATTTTCATCCCTGTGCAAATAAATACCTAACTATTCTTGTTAATTAACTCTTGTTTGATAAATTCTCAAGCCGAATACAACTCGTAGTATGAAAATTGACAGATAATATTTTGACATAAATGTACATTCGTTGTTACGGAAATAGGAAACACAACTCGTGCTTCGCACTCGTTATGTTTCCATTTCCATAACAACTCATAATTTATGTCAAAATATTTTCAGCAATTTTCATACTACTTGTTATATTATATATGATTATAGCTTTATGTTATGCATTTGTGTCTTATTTAATTTTTCGTTAGAATCTGATTCACCACCAGTAGATAATTGTATTTAAATACTTTCTAGCGAAATTTTATTTGTAGTTTTTTTTTTATAATATTGTAACGAACGGAACAGACTTCATAATATCACGTATTTGCAATCAAGAAATCGGGAGAAGGTTCCGGTAAAATGTGAGGAGAGATAAAAAGGCAGCGCTTCTTGGAAAGTAGTTAGTTCGTCCGAAGCTAACGTATAGTGAAATTAATCGACTAAATAATAGTGTATTGTTAGAGTATTGTTTAACATCATGGTAAGTGTTAATGTGTAAGATTCTGTATTAGTTATTTTACTTATAAACAGAGTGAAAAATATTATTTTTATTATTACAATTATTATTATTAGTTGTTATTTTTTTGGTTTAAATAAAAAGTGTTGAAACCCACAAACGTTACAATATTTTATGGTTATATAATAAAAATTATATATACTCATTTACAAACCTAGAAATTTCAAATATTGCAAGAATCGAACCAGAGTAATAAATGATCTTATTTTATTTTCACCCTTAAAAATAGAGATATTTTAAAAACGTAAACACTTTTAAACATAATTAAATTTATATATTTGAGATCTTTATTAAAAACACTCTTTAATTAAAATCAATATAATATTCGTAACTTTCGTAGAAACTGTGAGGGCCGCGAAAAATAATTTAATAAAAATGTACCTCTGATCTAGGAGAGACATATTCAATTACAACTAAAAGTTAATAGTTAAAAGGCTGTCTCAAAGTGAATAGCATGCAGATTATAATGTCTGCATTCTTCGTTAAAAATACAACAAAAAAGTAAAGTGACACAACATTATAAGCCTCTTTACCATATTCTTTTTATCCTCTTGTTATGCTACGCTCCCAACTTTTTACCGAGTCTTCACATGGTAAATTTCAGGCAAGTAGGTCGTAGTAATCCCTGAAAAACAAATTGCATTACCTTCATCTTCATCCGTCGTGTCGCCGTGACGTCACATCCTAGCACCGATCAAGTGCTGATCTTCCATTACTTGATCAAATTGAACGTAAGCGACAATTAATTTCCGGTTCAGATGGAATCAAAATACCCGGATCGTGAATCGCGTCAGCCTGCTTCGTTCTACGTCCTGTTAGTGGATAAAAACACCTGATCGTAAAAATGCGCAACGTTCAAACGTAAACGCTGACAATGGAAGTTTATGTCAGTTTTAAGATGAGTTTATTGGAGGCACATGCATGGAAGAATTGTTTAACTTGCCAAGGTTTTAAAAGAGAATTTACTACGGATATGTGGGAGTCGATAGATCCACGAATAGGATCACATTTATTATCACAATAGGAAATACAAAATAAATTATTACTCCTAAATAAAAAATTAATATAGGTAATGAAAAAAAGTACATATACATTGAATGGATACACAAATATTATATAGTACTAAGAATAGTAAGAATATTTAAATAATCCTATATCCTAGATAGGGACAAATCTTCATCTTCTGATGAACTTCCTGAACATACCGTTGCACTTGGCCAAATCCAATCTAAATTAGTTTTTTTTTTGTAGTTTCTTTTTGGTTTAAATATTTAAACATAAAAACTAATTTAGCGGCTTTGTCGTTACCGAGACGATTACGTAATTGAGATTGGACAATGCCAAGTGGAGAAATATCGTTCCAGCCCTGCTGTGGCTGTTACAGCAAGTGTGTAACTGTTCACATAGTTCAATAAATGTACTTTTATTTGGCCACTCTGACTCATTGATAGTTTTGTATTTGTATTTCTAAAATGAGTACCAAATAAAAATTTTGGAAATGGTTCAGACTTTGCCGTTAATGACATCACAAATGACACACAATTTGGATTTATGTCGTTGATGTGAAGTTAGTCAAAAGCTAGTAAAGTAAGAAATATCTTTAGAATATAATTTTAACAGAATTTATGAAAGTAATAATGAGAGGTATACTGTATTTATTATAGACTATTTGATATTTTTATATAATGGATATATATCTTCGAACCCTGTCTATAAGTTAACTGAAGCACGAGAAAATTAATGCCATTGAGCGCGTTTTCATATCACATTTAGTTTTCGAGATATAGCCTCGTAAAAGTAGAAAAACTGAAAAATTCGAAAAATTTCACTTTTCCGGAGGCTATATCTCAGAAACTAAACAAGATATGGAAATACGCTCAACGGCGTTGAATTCCCCGTGCCCGAATTGACTTATAAGCAAATTTTCATATAATTTTAAGCAATTTAATATTTTTAATTATTTCCTAAGGGGTACCCCTTTGATTTTTTCAGATTTTAATTCAATTTTCCCAAAAATCCTTAATCGTAAAATTATTAAAACGAAAATTTACATACATATGTATTTTGACCCACTGAATCCAGTGGTGCAATCTTCAAATGCATATGACTTCTGGTTTTCGAGAAAATGTTAAAAAACCGCTTTTTGCGATTTTTTTGGCGGAAAATTGAAAAAAAATAAAAATCGCTGAAACTATGTTTATAAGTTAACTGAAGCACGAGAAAATTAATGCCATTGAGCGCGTTTTCATATCACATTTAGTTTTCGAGATATAGCCTCGTAAAGGTAGAAAAACTGAAAAATTCGAAAAATTTCACTTTTCCGGAGGCTATATCTCAAAAACTAAACAAGATATGGAAATGCGCTCAACGGCGTTGAATTCCCCGTGCCCGAATTGACTTATAAGCAAATTTTCATTCAATTTTAAGCAATTTAATATTTTTAATTATTTTCTAAGGGGACCCCTTTGGTTTTTTCAGATTTTAATTCAATTTTCCCAAAAAAGCCTTAATCGTAGGATTAATTAAACGAAAATTTACATACATATGTATTTTGACCCACTGAATCCAGTGGTGCAATCTTCAAATGCATATGACTTCTGGTTTTCGAGAAAATGTTAAAAAACCACTTTTTGCGATTTTTTTGGCGGAAAATTTAAAAAAAATAAAAATCGCTGAAACTATGTTTATAAGTTAACTGAAGCACGAGAAAATTAATGCCGTTGACCGCGTTTTCATATCACATTTAGTTTTCGAGATATAGCCTGGGAAAAGTAGAAAAATTTAAAAATACGAAAAATTTCACTTTTCCGGAGGCTATATCACAAAAACTATTTGATATTTTTATATAATGGATATATATCATTGCAAAAATATGACGATATATATCAAAATAAATATCATGATATATATCTTCGAACCCTGATTTAATATTGTGCAAATAAATACCTAACTATTCTTGTTAATTAACTCTTGTTTGGTAAATTTTTAAGCCGAATACAACTAGTAGTATGAAAATTAACAGATAATATTTTGACATAAATATACATTCGTTGTTACGGAAAGAGGAAACACAACTCGTGCTTCGCACTCGTTATGTTTCCATTTCCATAACGACTCATAATTTATGTCAAAATATTTTCAGCAATTTTTATACTACTTGTTATATTATATATGATTATAGCTTTATGTTATGCATTTGTGTCTTATTTCATTTTTCGTTAGAATCTGATTCACCACCAGTAGATAATTGTATTTAAATACTTTCTAGCGAAATTTTATTTGTAATTTTTTTTTTTATAATATTTGCAATCAAGAAGTCGGGAGAAGGTTCCGGTAAAATGTGAGGAGAGATAAAAAGGCAGCGCTTCTTGGAAAGTAGTTAGTTCGTCCGAAGCTAACGTATAGTGAAATTAATCGACTAAATAATAGTGTATAATAATATCCTTGGTTACGAATAAAATAAATGATATTTTCAATATTTTCATAAACGTCAATTGAAAAAATCTATCATCACTGTAATACCTAATTAATATTGTGCAAATAAATACCTAACTATTCTTGTTAATTAACTCTTGTTCGCTTCGCACTCGTTATGTTTCCATTTCCATAACAACTCATAATTTATGTCAAAATATTTTCAGCAATTTTCATACTATTTGTTATATTATATATGAAAATAAACCAATAAAATGAAAGCTATTTCGATAGTTTTCCACTAGCGAAATTAATAAGTATTTTTCTTTGTAAATAAATCTCCTTATTTACCAATAAAATAAATGCTATTTTCCTAAACATATTGACATATGACAATTCTCGATGGGTAATTGTTTCAACAGAAGAAATTTTTGCTTGTTGAATTCTCATGCAAAACATAACTCGTAATATGCTAATTGATAGATAATATTTTGACATAAATTTAAATTCGTTATTCCGGAAATAGGAAATACAGCTCGTGCTAAGTACTCGCTATAATTCATGTCAAAACATTATTGGCAAATGTCATATCACTTGTTATGAAAATATTTATTAGCGGTTTTCTCATTCGCCTTGTCTTAACTTCGCTACCCAAAGCGAAAGATGGCGTACAGAGAACCTATAGCTTATGGTAGAATTCGAACCACTTATACATATATTTTTGATATAAGTTAAACACCAATAAAAATTACATACGTACATACATAACATCATGCTATATCCCATTAAATGGGGTAGCACGAACCCGTCAACATTCTCATTCTGACACACGATACTCGTTTCGACCACATTAACACTTCCTCCATACGAACTCTTTCTTTTCTCACAACCAAAAGATAACAATAAAAATTGAACTTGATATATCTGTTACTGGCCGAGTATAAAATTCAGTCTACGCAAAAATTGCTTAATATATTGTGGCGACTGTGAAATATTTATTTGTGTATTAAGAACGTGAAATGATAATTGCAGCGCGAGTCGAAGACGAGAGCTGCAATAGTGTAAAAGGAACAAAGACACTTTACGCTCGTGATACACACATCATTTTTTCTAAGATTGCATCTTAAATTATTAAAAAATGTATACGTACTAAAAATAAATTCGTTCTGCATGTTGCCATTGGAGACGCGCAAAAAAGATATTTTCGATTGTTCCACAGAAAACGTTAACTTTACGATGACAAATGAGAGCGTAATTGTCAACTTGTCATAGCATTCGTAGAAAAAGATTATTATGGTGTATTTAAAATTTTATTTTAGATAGCAAATCATTTTAATATGCCATGAATAATGCGTGCTGAACAGTAAATCAAATTGCATTTCAAATGGAATTGAATAAAAAAAGCGCACATTTAACATCTTTTTCGTGCGTTGCCATTGCAGACATATTTTCGACTGTTCCACAGAAAACGTCAACTTTACAATGACAAATTAGAGCGTAATTTTCAACTTTTCATAACAATCGTAGAAAATAGCTATTTTTCTACGATTGCTATGAAAAGTTGACAATTACGCTCTCATTTGTCATCGTAAAGTTGACGTTTTCTGTGGAACAATCGAGAAATATCTTTTTTGCGCGTCTCCAATGACAACGCGCGAAAAAGATTATTTCAATAGATACCAGGGATACAAACAAAACAGAAACTTGTCATATTGACAGTTAACAGAACGAATTTAGTTTTAGACGTATACCTACGTTTTTTAATAACTTTAAGATGCAATCGTAGAAAAAATTATGTGTGTATCACGAGCGTAAAGTGTCTTTGTTCCTCTTGCACTATTGCAGCTCTCGCCTTCGGCTCGCGCTGCAATTACCGTGCTCGAGTAACAAAGAATCACTTTACGCTCTTAATACACAAATAACTATTGTATATTAAGAGCGTAAAGTGATTCTTTGTTACTCGAACACGGTAATTGCATCGCGAGTCTTGGGCGAGAGCTGCAATAGTGTAAGAGGAACAAAGATACTTTACGCTCGTTATATACACATCATTTTTTCTACGATTGCATCTTAGAATTATTAAAAAACGTATACGTACTAAAAATAAATTCGTTCTATCAACTATCAATATGACAAGTTTCTGTTTTGTTTGTATCTCTGGTAACTATTGAAATAAGAGCGCAATTTAACATATTTTTCCCGCGTTGCCATTGGAAACGCGCGCATTTAACGTCTTTAATATTCAAAAACGTCAACTTTACGATGACAAATGTGAGCATAATTTTCAACTTTTCATAGCAATCGTAGAAAAAAATCTTGTGTGTGTTTCGGGCGCAACTACCTAATTCCTATCATCTCTATTTGTCCAACGAGAAAAGTAATTGAAACTTTCTAAACATTACATTTCCACACATCATAAACCCAGTATCCCGCTGTTATCCCGTAACTCTGCCCCGAAGGCCGCAGTCCATGTTTTATAGCAAAACAGACTTGTCATTTCGCCGCGGTCGCAGATAAATAAAGTTGATACAAAACGTTGCTTTATAGATACTTCGGTGAATGTACTCTCAACAAAATAAAAGCCGTCTTGTTGTGGTATCTCAAGAAACATGAACTGGGAATTTTAACATGTTGTTGAACTAGAATAAGGTCAGTTACCGATGAATCGATTGTTTGTGGAATGATATGATATATCTAGTGCACTGGTGAAATGATGCCTGCGAGTTATATCTTTCTATGTACTTTTACATTTTAATATTTAAATAAATATAAAATAAATATATCATCACGCCTTTTACCCATCACTGAGTGTGGCACTCTGCCTAAGCAGATCTCGGTAAGTGATATATTTTTTCGCGTGAAGTGCGGTTACCAGCCGTCAAATCACGGCCTCCAAAGATATTAGTGGAGGAGGAGCCACAGGGGTAGATTTTTTAAAATTGGTGAAAATTGTTTGTCGGCTGTGGGGATCGAACCAGGGTTCTCAAGATCCACAGGCCAACTCGATACCACTGAGCCACCTACCCCATATTAATATTTAATAATCGAATACCAATTTTGATTATGTGGAAAATAATGGCTGGTTCAGCATATGAGAGGGATTTTAAAATATGGCAAAAAATAAAGATAGATATAATGGATATATCTCGAAGCATGGCCAGCTTCATTAAATTGCACTTAGCTTATTCTGAGAGTTTCATATTTCATTAAATTCCTAGATTCAAATTAGCAGAGCGGGCACGACAACTAGCGCCTTTAACTAACATAATCTAATCTAACCCAATAATATTGAATGTATAAATATAAAAATACATAAATATATCATCACGCCTTTTACCCATTACTGGCTGTGGTACTCTGACTTAACAGATATCGGTAAGTGATATATTTCTTTGCGTGTAGTGTGGTTACCAGTCGTCGAATCACGGCTCCCAAAGATGTTAGTGGAGGGGGAGCCACAGGGGTAGATTTAAATTGGTGAAAATTGTTTGTCGGCTGTGGGGATCGAACCAGGGTTCTCAAGATGAATGTATAAATAAAATACTCAATTCCAATAAATGCATTTCATTTGATCACAATGGCTGGTAGCACATGCTTTTGCTTGTTTTACGAGCAGTGTATTTGAGTGTTTTAGCTATCTCTAACATGTTAAAACCGTGCTCTTAGAACACCTAAAAACAGCCATTAACTTTAATTTTTAAATATATACAGTGTGGTCACTTTAATTTAATTGAAATAAAAATCACTAGATGGCATTACTGGACGTAGCGAATCACGAGAAATTTTTAGATGACAAAAGGATCTAGAGCGCCAAATTATTGTTTTGCTGAAGGTGAGGCAGACTACTTTCTGAGTACACCAAATAATTTCGCGATTAAATTCTTGATGCAACTGGATAAATGTTCATTACAAAACTTCAACATTTATTATAAATTTAATTTCGAAATGATAGCTATTATAAATATGAGTCAGTAACAAGGGAGGCATTTTCAGAAAATATAACAAATTATTTATTTATCATCAGAATTTTGTAATCATATCTAATATCTTTGGAGGCCGTGATTTGACGGCTGGTAACCGCATTTCACGCGAAAAAATATATCACTTACCGAGATCTGCTTAGGCAGAGTGCCACACCCAGTGATGGGTAAAAGGCGTGATGATATATTTATTTTATTTATTTTATTTTTTATTAGTGCAGAACAACCCGCCAAAGTACTTGACAGCCCGGTAATAAATTTTATGGGCATTTGAATAGTAAATAACTGTTTATTTAGCTCTGTCTCTAGGGGTTACGAGACTTTTAATGGGCTAGCCCGTCTAAAAATTATAACGGGCTGTTGACATTGGTTATCTTATTTGAAACGTTTGACACTTAAATATTTTTTGATTAAACAAAATCTGACAGATTTTCAAAGTCTACCTTGATTGAACATTTTAGCGTTATACTATTGCAATTAATTTGATTAAATATACATATATTGCGATTCAAATGTCCATAAAACATTGTACAATGCTCGACCGTTACCTGATATTTACAGGTTCACACAGATAACAGCCTGTAATTTTCTGTATAACGGTCTTGCAATGTAAATAACTATTGTCTAGTTGTTTACTAATAAATAAAAATAAATATGTCGTTACAACTTTTTCTCATTACTAGGTGTGGCATTCAGCTGTAACAGATCTCGATAAATGATATATATTGCGCGTCAAGTGCAGTTACCAATTGAGTCGTCTAGTTTCAAAACCGGCCAAGTCAATCTTAAATCATTTTGTAAAAACGACCAAAGTTTAATTACAGTTATCTGATAAAAGTTATTAATCAAAATGTAACAAATAGATTTATGTTTACTTTCTATTGAGATTATTATTTTTTATAAAGTTGGTAAATGATTTGGCCGAATTTGAAATTCACCAATCAAACAATGGTCAAGTTGTGTGATTGGTGAAAAAAAAATCGCATTTTCTCCTATACATTTTACACGTTATTTAGCCTGTTTTGAAACTCATCAAATTATTTTTCAAATGAATGCCTTTATAAAGATTACAAAACTTTAAAAAAATAGAAAATTACTTGGCCAAGTTGTGTGATTGATGAAAAAAAAATCGCATTTTCTCCTATACATTTTACACGTTATTTAGCCGGTTTTGAAACCCATCAAATTATTTTTCAAATGAATGCCTTTATAAAGATTACAAAACTTTAAAAAAATAGAAAATTACTTGGCCAAGTTGTGTGATTGGTGAAAAAAAATCGCATTTTTTCCTATACATTTTACACGTTATTTGGCCGGTTTTGAAACTAGACGACTCAATTTATGTCCTCAAAAGATGTTAGTGGGGAGGGAGCCACAGGGGTAGCTTTAATGTAGTGACAATTGTTTGTCAGTTGTGGGAATCAAACTCGGGTTCATAAATCTATAAAAATTGAATGTCAACTGTCAAAAAAAATTATATGATAGTATAAATACTGCATAAATGAGTGTCATATACAATTAACTAAAAATAATTGTAATTATAATTAATTGAGATTATTTCGCTTGAGCAGACACTCAAACTAAAACAATTGTAATTTCAATCCACTTTTTTGTCTATCACGTAGACAATATTTTTGCATTAATTTCAACAATTACCATAAATTTCCATTGAAGAAAATAGTTTTCCTCAATATATTCACCACACAAGCTTCATCAATTATATCCTTTCATTAATTTTCTTTAAAAAAACTTCAGTAAATTTAATCAAACAAAACACTCGTCCCTAGTGATAAATTCCTATTGATTATTATTTATTACGTCCCTGCATCAGGCAGTTGGCACACTAGCGCCACTAACACTCCTAGCAGGAACTAAAAGGCCATCAATTTAAAGAAACCCGGAGACAAAGAATAATTAGTGATTGACGAAAAGAATTTATTACGTTTCGAGAGCTGTTCAAGAAAAAGGGCCATTGTGTTAGGTGAAGAAGACCCATAATGACTCTTAAAAAAGAAAAAATAATTATTTTCTTGCTGACGTCACACTCAGCTAGGTTGAAAGAACTGGTAAGGTGGCTGTGTGATTGTGGGTAGTTTTGGGTTGACTTGGATTCTAGAATTGGAACAGCGATTTTTATTTAGAGATATAGAATAACGGAAACATTGAGAATATTTTCATTATTGAAGGATATTTTATTTATACTATCCGTTATTGGAAGTCGGGTAAATAGACGGTATCTTTTGACTCGTATTTTATAGCACGATACTGCTACAACTTCGAATATAAAGAAATACTCTTTTCTTTTTATTAGAGTATCTCGTACATATAGGAATCTGGAGCATATTATCATTTGTTTAATAAGAATTTCTATATTTATAAATGTTAAAATGAACGACATTTAACGGTAACTTTATTTTTCAGCTTGCATTTCTACTATTTTATTTTTAATACTTTGTAATAAAAGTAATGTAGTTTTATCTATCTTTCTCTAATAGTTATTGAAATCTTTAGATCGTAAAATGACAGTTTGATGTTCTAAAAATACCAAACACATTTCACAAACTAGGTATGCACAATTTTTTTTCATGCAACTATCTAACCAAGTTGACATATCACCTCGAGAAATTAAATTTTTTCATAAACAAACCGGCAATAATTCATTACGAAGTCGTCAGTTACTTTGGCGGGCTGTTTTAAATCAATCAAAAAGACAATTAAAAAATGCCGCAGATAAACAAACAAATTTACATTCATATTTATAATAACCATAATTTCGTAATTAAATTTGTAATAAATTTTGAAGTTTTTAACTGAACATGATGTAGTGAAAAATGTTGCATGCGTAATGATTTAGTACACTCAGAAAATAGTCTGCCTCGACTGCCGAAATTTTTCTTCGGAGCATACAATCATTTAACGGATACGATACACAAATAACTATTCCACGAAATACGCAGGAAACTAAATAGTGAGAAAAAATAGCACTGTAACATTTATTTTACTTACAACATACAAATACTTTTAATTTTTAAAATATTGATTCAAACTAATATTAAAATATTGCATTAATTGCAATATAAATCAGAAACTAAAATTTTTCTTCTTCAACGCAGACAGTAAAATGATACTTTTAGTCGAGACCGTAGGTCAAGACATAAAAGTCATTCAAACCCCCTAAAAAACAAGAATTTCGCGCTTGAAATATAACCAACATTTTCTCAACATTTGTCAAAAACGAATAATACAATAATTATTGATTTATTGAAGTAAATTGAAAGAAAACATTAAAATACAATATGAATACTATTGATGTGTTGTAACTAATGGAACGTGAAAAAATAATTCGTGCACTAAAATGCAAAACAGTGCGCAAAATACGAGTTGTCATGGTAATGTAAATGATGAAAAAAATCACGTACTATTTTTGCCAGTTGTAAAAAAAGTAATTTTTCCTCCCTTCGGAAGTAACGTAAGTCATATCCATTAAACTAAAAATCACCAATATGATTTGTCATTAGATTCTAATTACTAATTTGTTTCTGATAGGGAAGTAAAATAATATATGTAAAGAAAGTGTCATTTTCTCCCTTTGATATACAAATAATTGTTATGCAACAAACTGCAAAATTTATTTAAAGATTGTTTTAAGGCCAGTTGAAATATGAAAATTAAAATTGAACCATTAATAATTAAGTAATATTAACTGATACAAACAGATCAATAGAAAATTAAACTTACCAAAGTGCATAGCTGGGAGTCAATAAAAAGTTGCTTACCTGAAACATAACAAAAACATGCAATAAGAATAAATCTGCAGCCATAGAAAAATAAAGTATGAATTAAATATCTAATATAAGTAGACATTTCACCCAATTATGGGTACTATAATTTTAATAACATTATGAAGATTAAGTTATAAGCATAATTCGACAAGACACAAAAATTTTCAGAGATTTTAAAACTCCAATAAAATTATTATTTACTGCAAATATTTTCGCCCTTTCAAAATAATATTACAATAGACGAAAGCTTATTTAAAACTCAGCAAATACCCTCAATAATTAAAATTTATTACCTAAAATTCAAAAGAAATTCATTAAACAATTACCACTTTTGTTCTCTCCCCTAAAATAAAAAAAATAACATTGAAAAAACCACAAATCATCTACAAACAAAAACTCTACCCCTTCATTAATATTAATTTACCACAAAACACATCTTTTATTCTTTGAAAGTGCACCCCCGTGCACCCCTTTGGCACTGTTAGCGAAAGAACCTCAGTGCATTTGTGTTCATTAATACTTAAAGCCAATCAATAACAATCAGTTTTGTGTTGGAGCTGATTTGTTTGTTTTTCAGCGGAATTCGAACGCAGGGGAAGGGGGTTGGTAGATTGTGGTTGATACCACAGACTATAAATGCGATATCTGGATGACTAGAGTTATGATTGTACTATAACAGGAATTGAATGAATAAATTTTAGTGAAGTACTGGATTTTCAAATTATCTTGAATATTTCCTATCGTGTATTTTTCGCCGTCAAACTTTTTTAAATCATTTGTTTTTTTTTCTTTAAATGCAAAGTTGACAATTACGTTCTCATTTGTTAAGTTGACGTTTTCTGTGGAACAATCGAAAAATATCTTTGTCGCGCGTCTTCAGTGGCAACGTGCGAAAAAGATATTAAATGCGCGCTTATTTCAATAGTTACCAGGGATACAAACAAATCAGAAACTTGTCATATTGACAGCTGACAGATCGAATTTATTTTAAGTACCTATACGTTTTTAATTAATTTTAAGATGCAATCGTAGATATAATTATGTGTGTATCACGAGCGTAAAGTGTCATTGTTCCTCTTACACTATTGCAGCTCTCGCCTTCGGCTCGCGCTTCAATTACCATGTTCGAGTAACAAAGAATCACTTTACGCTCTTAATATGCAGATAACTATTTTCCATGATTGCTATGAAAAGTTGAAAATGACGCTCTTAATAAATAAAGTAGGCATTTGCGCTTGCACATTTTTTTTTACAATTTAAGATGCAATCGCAAAAAAAAATGTATATATATATATATATATATATATATATATATATATCATTACGCCTTTTACCCTACAGGTTGTGGCACTCTGCCATTGCAGATCGCGATAAGTGATACATTTATTCGCGTGAAGTATAGTTAGTAACCGTTAAATTAAGTCGCCTACCCCTCCAAATATGTTAGTGGAGAGGTAGTCTCAGAGGTAGTTTTAATGTAGTAAAAATTGATTATTGGCTGTGGGATCGAACCCGGGTTCTTAAATTCACAGGCCAATTCAATACTACTAAACCTCCTACCCCAAATAATAAATATAATAATATATCTTTGTGAAATTTGGTGAATGCGATTCTGTAAAAATATTTTGGTAAATATGTATACTGCATCATGATTAAATTACAACACAAAATATTAACATATTAATTAAAAATTTAACACATTTAATGTTTTTAAAATACGAGTTTACTTTTATATGTAAATTTTAATCGCAGTTCAATTATTTTTAAATGCGCTTTGTTTATAGTGGTTGCTGTCATGCATGCTCTAACTGATTGTTGATTGATACATTGTATTTTCATTAATTTAAAAATACAATTTAGATATTATTTTTGTAATAAATTAACAAATGTATTTATCAGTTATAATGTTATAAGAATCATTATAAGGTGATTTCAAAGTAGAGCCAAATGCATTGTTTCTTAAAACTATATAGGAACATTTATTTAAATCTGGTGTACAAAATGCTTTAAATTTTTAAAAGTTGAAGCAACTGATTTAATCTGATTAATGATCTTATTTAACTGATGCTATGAATACAAGAGTCATGAAAAAAAAATGTACTCCTCTTGAAAGAAATGTACTTCTCTCCTTTATATAATATACTATTTCAATAACTGGGCCACAACTAACTATATAATTAGTATATAATGTGATGACCGCGACATAGGAACCGTCAGTACGGTGGTGTGGATAGCGATACGGAATTCGAATTCGGAGATCTCGAGTTCGAATCACACTCAAGCTAAAAATTATATAAACTACTACACTGCGGCTCTGTGAGTCCGGACCCTGTACTGTAATTGGGATTAAGTTCCTGTTGTACAGCGTAACAGCGTAACATAAATAAATAAATAGGACTTTAATTTGTAAAATAATTTTTGTATAATTTCTTACTTTTCTTATTATTTTAGAGAAAAAAGATTCAAATAAATGTTGTATAAAATTCTACATTAAATTCAACAAACAGAATTATTTTTGAATGCTTTATAAAAGCGGGAATTATATTGAAAATGTTGAAAATTAGCGTCAAAATAGGGATAGTCTTACTAGAAAATAAAACAAAATTGTCATATATAATACCATTAGTGACTATGATTTTTCCGGATATTTTTGTCGTCATGATCACGACTGCTTGTTGCGACGAAAATCTGCAAGTGCGATAGCACGAGTGTAGATTTTCTTAAAGCAACAAACAGGAGTGATCTAGACAAAAATTGCCCAAGGAAAATCTTAGTCACGTATGGTATTCGACAATTCCTCGAAATATTTTATTTACTCCAAAAGAATGTTACCTGCAGTATTTTTAAAACAATGTCTGAACTACTATTACCTTTCTGATCAATTTACATTGTTTATTTTTTTGACATAACTAAGCAAAGTAAACAATGTGGAATAAAATTCAACAATATTAATCTACTCAAAATAGTTAACAAACATTATATCTAAGCAACGATTTGCGACAATTTTCACTAGTGAAATTGTCATATATAATATAACAAGTAGTATGAAAATTGCTGAAAATATTTTGACATAAATTATGAGTTGTTATGGAAATGGAAACATAACGAGTGCGAAGCACGAGTTGTGTGTCCTATTTCCGTAACAACGAATGTATATTTATGTCAAAATATTATCTGTCAATTTTCATACTACGAGTTGTATTCGGTTTGAGAATTTATCAAACAATAGTTAATTAACAAGAATAGTTAGGTATTTATTTGCACATTATTAATTAAGTATTACAGTATAAGCCCCCATCGAGAATTTGCTATTTTGACAGATTTTTTCGTTTGACGTTTATGAAAATATTGAAAATATCATTTATTTTATTCGTAACCAAGGATATTATTAACAGTGGTATTTCCGATATCAATTTCACTAGTGATGAATTTCCGACGAAATGTACATTTCATTGGTTCATTTTCAAACAAATTCGTGATCCTATTGGTTGACAGTGACGTGTGGTGAATTCTCGCTGTAATACTAATGTGATTGGGTCAATTCAGCAAAATACTGTCATTTGATTGGATGAAAAGTTATGAGTGGAATTGTCAGAAGAAAACTTTTATGATAAAATGCAGCAAAAGAAATTATCTTTAGTAAAAGTGTTGATGGTCCTGAAAAGAACCGTTGTTATTTGTTATTACCAATTACATTAAATATTAAGGACCTTAAGAAATTCATTTCTTTCACTAATTGAATAATTATCTACCATTTTTTTTTATAATTCACTTAAATTCAATACTAATAAATAATTACTGGCAATATATTCTTTAAAACAAGGAATATTTTTCTGCTGGCAGATAAAACGTGATTCAATTGTGTGCTTTTGTTTCATTTTCAAGGCTATGCCTATTTCTAAGCTAATTCAAGATTTTCAACTTAATTTCTGTCGTTATAAAGCATATAAATTTAATTCTTTTCATTAATTTTAATGTACAATACAACTTTTATTTAAAACTATTTTCTCTAAAATAATAAGGAAAACAGGAAATTATAAAACTATTATTTTATAAATAAAAATAAATAAATATATCATCACACCTATTACCCATCACTAGGTGTGGCAGTCTGCCTAAGCAGATCTCGGTAAGTGACATATTTTTTCGCGTGAAGTGCGGTTACCAGTCGTCAAATCACTGTCTGGAAATATATTAGTGAAGGAGGAGCCATAGGAGTAGATCTTTTAAATTAGTGAAAATTGTTTGTCGGCTATTATTTTACTATATTCTGGTATGACGGTCACTACTCTGTTTGTTATAATAAATATTCAATCGAGAATTTCTGAACACATTCACATTTCAAAAATACCAAACGTGTAGACTGCACGCTCTTCATATAAGAAATGGCAACACTTATAATTAACGAGTAAAATTAATAACGAATGAAAAATCGAAATCATAACATCGGTAGCTACAATCCATATTAATTCCCCGTCAGGCGTATCCCAGCTTCACACCATTACCTCGAAATGATTATTTCATCTTAAGTTTCGTGAGTAATTACTAGAGATGGCTCGTAGCGCCATCGTATTAATTTTACGATGAGCAGGTGCTAAGTCTGTAGCATCTTAGTGCAGTGACGTGCTAAGTGAAATTATATCCCAGCATTATCTCAACCTGCTATTTCTCATCAGTGATGATTCGCGAGTAAAGACTGGAGACTGGAAGAGAAAGACTGGAAGGTGTCACCGGTGTGTTTGGATTTCACGAAATTTCGAGTGATTATGTTTTCGGATATGCTTTTAGGAACATATACAACTTATATAAAAGTTGGTTTCATTATTTCTAGATAACTGTAGATTATTTATAGGTTCAATTTCTGGCGTTAGACCAATTTTTCGCTTTATAATTTGATTTGATTTACATTAATTAAGTATTTACTTTTAAAATATACTAATTACATACATATATACATAACATCACGCTATATCCCATTAAATGGGGCAGCACGAATCCCTGAAACATTCATAGAACATCAGTGCACATAAAAATTCTGATTCTGACATACGATACTCATTTCGATCACATTAACACTGCCTCCATACGAACTATTTCTTTCCTCACAACCAAAATCCATCATCACGCAACAAACATCCATCCATTCGCTCCTGTACACCTGTTTCGTAAATCTTCACTTACGCCCACTTCTCTAACAACGAATCTATAAAGAAATGAAATACTAATTAAATATATTTAATTTATTATATGGGGTAAGTAGTTCAGTAGTATCGAGTCGGCCTGTAGATTTGAGAACCCGGGTTCAATTTCCACAACCGACAAACAAGTTTCACCACTTTTTTATTTGTATTGTATGTAAGTAAATACTTAATTAATGTAAATCAAATTAAATTATGAAGAAAGCCAAATATATTGCCAGGCTTTAAACCTGGGATCTTATGAACTCGGGTCAAATGCTTTAACCAAGGTTGCCTGTGATTCAAATACTGGCGTTATCCTAATTTTTATCTTTATAATTTGATTTTATTTACATTAATTAAGTATTTACTTTTAAAAAGTACTAATTAAATATATTTAAGTTATTAAATGGGGTAGGTAGTTTAGTAGTATCGAGTAGAGCTGTAGATTTGAGAACCCGGGTTCAATTTCCATAGCTAACAAACAATTTAATTACTATTTTTTTTTTTAAGTAAATACTTAATTTATGTAAATTAAATTATAAAGAAAACAAATGGAATACTGCTTGGTTTTGAACCTGGGACCATATGATCTCCGGTCAAATGCTTAACCAACTAAACCATGGTCGCTTGTGATTCAAATCCTGGCGGTATCCCAATTTTTTTCTTTAAATTTAATATTCACTACATTAAAAACATCCCTGTGGTTTCCTCACTACTAACAACTTGAAGAAACTATGATTTAACGGCTGGTAACTGCATTTCACGTGAAGAAATATATCACTTACCGAGACTGCTACGGCATAGTGTCACAACCAGTAATGGGTAAAAAAGCGAGTTTATTTATCAAATTTATTATACTGTTATTATGACAATATCAAAATAAATTAAAAAAACTGGGTGGAGTAATAAAGATAATGAAACAAATAAATATATCATCACTTCATTTACCCATTACTGGGTGTGGCACTCTACCGTATCAGATCTTGGTAAGTGATATATTTATACCAGTTATCAGTCGTCAAATCACGGTCCGCAAATATGTTAGTAGAGAGGAGGTACAGGGGTAGTTTTAACAAGGTAAAAAATGTTTGTCGCCTGAGGGAATCGAACACAGGTTCTTAATTCCACAGGCCAACTCTTAATACCACTGAACCACCTAGTCCACAAGAAAATAAAATTAAATGCCATTCTGATAGAACGGATATATGGGTTGCGTTACGGCATTTGAATCCGGAGATCCCGAGTTCAAATTCTATTTAAGCTAAACATATTTAAACATAACATAAAATATTATGACTTTAATACAATCAATCATCCTCTATTGCAGATCTACTATCCTGAAAATTATATAAATATTATTAGCAGAATTCTTTATAAATTTTTTTATTTAGTCTTCCATAAACTATTAGGCATTTCCCTCCTTTAAGTTACTGTTACAATGTTGGCAGACTTGAAATTTACTTCTTAAATACTGTATCACATATTTATTTTGCCTTTATACAACTAAAGTTGCAGAATCATTCTGCGCACATTCATAAGAAAATTGTAGATATACTACCCTGAGAATTCACCACACGTCACTGTCAACCAATAGGATCACGAATTTGTTTGAAAATGAACCAATGAAATGTACATTTCGTCGGAAATTCATCACTAGTGAAATTGATATCGGAAACACAACTGTTAATAATATCCTTGGTTACGAATAAAATAAATGATATTTTCAATATTTTCATAAACGTCAATTCTACATTTGTTCAGTGTACATTTAATATTCAAAATTTTCATCACTGTAATACCTAATTAATAATGTGCAAATAAATACCTAACTATTCTTGTTAATTAACTCTTGTTTGGTAAATTCTCAAGCCGAATACAACTCGTAGTATGAAAATTGACAGATAATATTTTCAGCAATTTTCATACTACTTGTTATATTATATATGAAAATTATATAAATATTATTTAATATTTTAGCAGAATTCTTTATAAAAGTTTTTAGTTAGGAACTGTACAAAATATATCAAAATAAAAGCAAAAAAAAACATAAAACAGGCTAAACTTAAGCTCCACTTTCCTCCTGCAATCCTCACAATAAAAAAACTCACAACCCTTACACATTCCTGCATCCCCTAAGATTATATACAAATACGCCTGCATGTGAATTATATATGTCTGTCTTGCATACACTATTATACATGTGCTAGTGTCTGTCACATGAGTATGCAATGCACAGTAACGCCACCACCCTTCAAAGAGGGCTGCGGCATCCACCCTCATGTCTAGTTTCATCCCCATGCAATGCAGACGTAATCATACTGGGATGAATAGCCTATGGAAGGGAGTACAGTTGCGACAAAATTAGTAGGATGTGTTAGTTATGTAAAAGATTAATTTTCAGCAGAATTATGTAAGGGATGGTTAGAAGAATGTTTATAACCCTAGAGGGCCTTGATTTGATACAAAATTAAGAAGGAAACATAACATGGCATATTCATATCTCAATGATGAGAAAGTAAATAAATATATCATCACGCCATTTTATGTTTCGCAGTCTGCCGTAGCAGATCTCGTAAATGATATGTGTAAAAACGTGCTATACCAGCTGGAAAATTATAGTTTCCAAGGATGTTAGTCAAGGGGGAGCCACAAAGATAACTTTTATGTGGTAAAAATAGTTTGTCGGCTGTAAGAATCGAACCTGGGTTTTTAAATCTATAAACCGATTTGATATTACTGAACCACCTACCCAAATAAACCTCACTGATTTCAACTTATATTTGAAATACACAAGTGCATCTTATAGTTATTTACAGAAACAAAATTTAAATGAATAAAAGCAATTCGAAGTTATCTATACATAACATCACGCTATTTTCTATAAAATAAGCAGGGTTCGTAAATATCATGATATTTATAATAAATATCAAAATATCTAATATATAGGATATATATCAGATAAATATCACTTTTTGGATATTTATTTTTTAATTTTAGTTTTTGTACACATTTATTATCACAATAGGAAATACAAAATAAATTATTACTCCTAAATAAAAAATTAACATAGGTAATAAAAAAAAGTAAATATACATTGAATGGATACACAAATATTATATAGTACTAAGAATAGTAAGAATATTTAAATAATCCTATATCCTAGATAGGGGCAAATCATCATCTTCTGATGAACTTCCTGAACATACCATTGCAGATAGAGACTCACTTGGCCAAATCCAATCTAAATTAGTTTTTTTTTTGTAGTTTCTTTTTGGTTGAAATATTTAAACATAAAAACTAATTTACCGGCTTTGTCGTTACCGAGACGATTACGTAATTGAGATTGGACAATGCCAAGTGGAGAAATATCGTTCCAGCCCTGCTGTGGCTGTTACAGCAAGTGTGTAACTGTTCACATAGTTCAATAAATGTACTTTTATTTGGCCACTCTGACTCATTGATAGTTACACTTTTCCACCATATTAAAGGATTTGTATTTCTAAAATGAGTACCAAATAAAAATTTTGGAAATGGTTCAGACTTTGCCGTTAATGACATCACAAATGGCACACAATTTGGATTTATGTCGTTGATGTGAAGTTAGTCAAAAGCTAGTAAAGTAAGAATTATCTTTAGAATATAATTTTAACAGAATTAATGAAAGTAATAATGAGAGGTATACTGTATTTATTATAGACTATATGATATTTTTATATAATGGATATATATCTTCGAACCCTGTCTATAAGTTAACTGAAGCACGAGAAAATTAATGCCGTTGAGCGCGTTTTCATATCACATTTAGTTTTTGAGATATAGCCTCGGAAAAGTAGAAAAACTGAAAAATTCGAAAAATTTCACTTTTCCGGAGGCTATATCTCAAAAACTAAACAAAATATGGAAATGCGCTCAACGGCGTTGAATTCCCCGTGTCCGAATTGACTTATAAGCAAATTTTCATACAATTTTATGCAATTTAATATTTTTAATTATTTACTAAGGGGTACCCCTTTGGTTTTTTCAGATTTTAATTCAATTTTCCCAAAAATCCTTAATCGTAGGATTATTAAAACGAAAATTTACATACATATGTATTTTGACCCACTGAATCTAATGGAAAAATGTTCAAATGCATATGACTTCTGGTTTTCGAGAAAATGTTAAAAAACCGCTTTTTGCGATTTTTTTGGCGGAAAATTGAAAAAAAATAAAAATCGCTGAAACTATGTTTATAAGTTAACTGAAGCACGAGAAAATTAATGCCGTTGAGCTCGTTTTCATATCACATTTAGTTTTCGAGATATAGCCTCGGAAAAGTAGAAAAACTGAAAAATTCGAAAAATTTCACTTTTCCGGAGGCTATATCTCAAAAGCTAAACAACATATGGAAACTATTTGATATTTTTATATAATGGATATATATCATTGCAAAAATATGACGATATATATCAAAATAAATATCATGATATATATCGATCGATATATATCTTCGAACCCTGAAAATAAGGCAGCACGAACCCTTGAAACATTCACAGAACATCCACTAACAGATATCAGTCCTCATCCAACATTCTCATCCTGACACACGATACTCGCTTCAACCACACTACACTTCCTCTATATAAATAAATAAATAAATATATCATCACGCCTTTTACCCATTACTGGGTGTGGCACTCTGCCTAAGCAGATCTCGGTAAGTGATATATTTTGTCGCGTGAAGTGCGGTTACCAGTCGTCAAATCACGGCCCTCAAAGATATTAGTGGAGAGGGAGCCACAGGGATAGATTTTTAAATTGGTGAAAATTTGTTTGTCGGCTGTGGGGATCGAACCAGGGTTCTCAAGATCCTCTATATAAGCTCATTTATTCCTCACAACATGAAATCTTTCATCACGCAATAAACCTTCAATCACATCCATTTATTCCATACATTTTTGGTTCTTTTCTTTCGATGTACTTAAATAAACCATTATTATTCTTTTCAAAAGTAAACACAATAATTCAAATGCAACATTATAAAAATATAAAAACTAATACCTTATATTCTCCTCGTATTCTTGCTATTTTCCGGTTACTGCGTTATTTATATTGATTTAAATTTACGGATTTAGAATGATTAATTTTCAGATACAGAATCAATTAAATTTTCGTTTAGATTTTTGGTTTCCTTATTTTAAAACAAAAAATGTTGCACATAATTTTCAGTTGCGGTTTTATAAAAAGGTGAATATCGGTGCGATTTTCTGTTAGGGTTTTGTTTCAGCTTGGGTCCCTGTGGTTAAGTGAGGAGAAGAAAATTAATTACATGATGAATATAATAAATAAATATGAATGAATGGTAGTAGGTAATTTAGTTGATAAAAAAATATGTAAAAAAATGTTGTACTTAATTTTCAGTTGCGATTTTATAAAAAGGTGAATATCGATGCGATTTTCTGTTAGGGTTTTGTTTCAGCTTGGGTGCCTGTGGTTAAGTGAGGAGAAGAAAATTAATTACATGATGAATATAATAAATAAATATGAATGAATGGTAGTAGGTAATTTAGTTGATAAAAAAATATGTAAAGAAAATTGCAAGGTCGTTAAGTAAATACGATTAAACCTACCCCTAGATAGAAAACTTAAAACAGCAATAAAAATTCCACATGTTGTTTCTTCCCAAAACATTCCCCACAGACACTACTCTACCCTATTTGAAACATCCGTATGCAGCCAAATTACCCTCTTTATAAAGGTTACACCGTTTGTCCTTTAGGGTGCAACTTTCCTTCGTACACTCTCCCGCATAAACCATCCCCGCCGGTACACTCCACAGTGGAAAGCACCCTCAGCCGTCGCTAAGGGCAGGTATTGATTAATGAAAGGCCAGGTACTGACGCTAAGAAATTTTATTACTACTTGGTGATTGGACTCGTGTAAAATTCATTTAATTTTGTTAATTTGCGATAAAATATTTACTTTATATCGTCGACTTGATGTTGGCTTTTGGAAATTAAAAATTGATGTTTAAAGTTTGTTCTTAACTGGGGTGATATTAAAATTTGATAACCAGCTGTGTGACCTACATTTTTAATTATAATTTCTTGTTACGTCAATATTTCAAATTATACAAAACAGTCTAAATTTAAAACTTTGCTTAAAATTAAATAAAGTGAGAATATCAAATAAAAAACGATGCAGTTGAAATATATGTAAATTAATTCACATAGTTATTATTGCAGCTTATATCAATTTTAAATTTCAATTCGTATGTAAAGTTAGACATTTCCTTCCTTTAAGTTACTGTTACAATGTTGGCAGACTTGAAATGTACTTCTTAAATACTGTATCACATACTTATTTAGCCTTTGTACAACTAAAGTTGCAGAATCATTCTGCACACATTCATAAGGAAATGAAAACGTATTTCTTCGCATAATTTTACTTTGAAACATTTCTTAACAGTTGATACAAGTATTATTCAGAAATTCTTTAACTCTAACATAAAGAATGACTCCGAACTTAATAGTTTTTGAACAATTGTATAAGTATTCAACTATGCTGGGATTCAGTGACGGCTAATTAATCTAACATATAAGTTATTATAAATTATTTAGTGATCATTTACTTATCTTATACTAACAGCAATTGGGAAAGCAACTCAACTACTAGTAAGCCAGTCCTAAACTTAAACTGCATTTTGGAAAGAAGCAACAAAGTGTGGTAGAATCCCACGTTAAAAAAGTCACCCAACACTGATTTTACTTTGAAATTGGGGAGTCCTCTGGACGTTTTGTGTATCGTGGCGTCGGTTGATTTGCATTGCACTATGTCTTTCATTTAAGGTATAAGCAGGTCAGTCCAGCTCTTGCCAGAAACTGGGCGGAGTGTTATGTCTAGGGTGCATGGTCCGGCCTGACGATTATGTTCGGATATTGAATAATTATTATTCAATACTTAGCAGAATGTAAATAAACCAGGATTGGCTCTAGGGCCCGCCATGTATCTCTAACAGAACAGAGCAAAACAGATACCTATTTACATATCTTATACACATTTTTTAATTTATATTTATTTTTCATTTCTTTTCTTCGTTTAAAGTTTACATAAAGTTTATGAGATATAACATAGATGTAACAGAATTAAAAAAAAAACTGTCATTTGACAATCTTGTAAATTTCTGAAAGAAAAGTTTTCAATCATATCTATAGCAATTTTAATAGCAAAACAATGCTCTTGTTTTATATAAATATTGAATGTAGTCCATATACACTCAGTTACAGAAGTAAGCAGCAAAATAATTTGCACTTAAGTATGCGTAGTACTGGAAATCAATGGTGGATTTAAGAAAGGGGACTCGAGGCACGGGTACCTCCAGAAATAAAAATGAGTTATTTTCTCGGTACAAAATTTGTAAATATATGTATATGAAAGTTTACAGAGGCCATCTATTTTAATAGAAGATGCATATTTGGAAACCAGTAAATTTTATCCAAATATTAAAATATGCCAGTGACGACTTGCTCAGTTGAGCGCTTTTTTCGCCAATAAAGTCCGGTTATATAAAACGATGTCAGCTAATCACGTTGTAAACTATGTGAAAAAGTTGGATTAGAATAAAAAAACACATCAAAGAAATGTCAAAGTTTTTGACTGTTTAAAATTTTAAAACATTATAATTTGTATAGTATTCATGCAATTAATAATTATTTATTACAAATATTGTTCTATCTTTGTTATTTAACTATCAATAACCATTTAAATACTGATATTAATTAATTATAACATAAAAATCAGAAATTAAGTAAAATAAATAAATAAATATATCACCACGCCTTTTACCCATTACTGAGTGTGGCACTCTGCCGAAGCAGATATCGGTAAATGATATATTTCTTTTCGTGAAGTGCGGTTACCAGTCGTATAATCACGGCCCCCAAAGATGTTAGTGGAGTGGGCGCCACAGGGGTAGATTTAAATTGGTGAAAATTGTTTGTCAGCTGTGGGGATCGAACCAGAGTAAAATGTGGTGTCAGCCATCTTGGCTCTTGTTAACTTTTAACAAGCTGTTAGATAACAACATAGTTAACATCACTTTATGCAACCGGGCATTTGATAATTGAAATAGATATTTATGTACCAAAAACGTTACATAGATGACAATACCCAGAGGGTGATGGTATTCAGCTCCAAGACTCATTTAATAACGTTTAATAACTTAGAGTAAAAAATTAAATTGTATATTCTGTACGACGTGCTGATCATGAAACAAAAAGAATTCTTTTTTTAATTCGAAAAATTAAGGGTTGTTAACCTAAAACATTTTTTGTAGTACTGCACTGGATTCGCTTTCCTATTAAACACAAACAATGAAGTAGGTATCAACTACGAAAGAATAATTACACAATTCAATTATTAGCAGTTATTTATAATAGAATTTTATTTAATTAATAACATAATCATCCACCCAGTGGCAGTGGCAACGAAAAATTTTGGACTAGGAAACATGGAAAATAGTTTTGCGAATTAAAAAAAATTCTTTTTGTTTCATGATCAGCACGTCGTACAGAATATACCCTTTAATTTTTTGCTCTAAGTTGTGAAACACACTGTATATACAAGATTATATTTTGCACTAGAATATAAAGAATTAGTTTTAATTTAAATTAATTATACGTATAAACAAAATGAATGATGTGAGTGGACGGTATGAACCAAACAAGCGTTATGAATCATAATGAGCGTATATAATGCCTCGAGCATTATAAAATTGTTTATATACTTTTATATCATAGCAATAAATATCAAATAATGTATTAACTAAAAAATAAACATATTTACGTTGTAGAATAACAAAGGAAAGGTTGCCGGGTCAAGCTTTATTGTATATTCATCGCGATATTCTAGACCTAGTAGAAATTATAAATTTACGTGGTAAATTTTCAGCACAAAAATAATTTTGGTTTGGTGCAATTAAAACGTAAATAATAATAACAAAATATATTAGAGTGTAGTGTAAAAAGAATCAATTTTAATTAAGCAAGTTAAATTCCAATCAAATTAAAAAAAAACATCGAAATATTTCAATCAGTAGAAAAACCATAGTAGCACAATAAGCAGCGTTCACAATAACACTCCTCACTGTACTCCATGTCCAGAGGGCCCGTTTTTACGACGCTTACTTCCTCCAATTAGATTCGGCTTTGAAGCATCGCTTTGATTTAATGGAAACTGGAATAACACGGATTTCCCTTTGTGTTCGGTAATCAAGTTAAAATTACCGTTCTCAGACTCGGTCAAATCGCTTCGTCTACAGGAATTATTAAAATTGTAAATATGTGAAGTTGGTTTATCGATTTCTCGTTGACTACCACAATATGTTCTGCTTGTTAGACATTAGTTCACGTAGGGGTAAACAAAATAAACAAGGTAGAAGTCTACTTTGTATCTAGCTTTAGTATACGAGTTCCATTTCTGAACTGAACAAGAAAAATAAAATCGGGGATCAATTAATTTGTGCAACAAAGACTTTTGATAAAAATGTACTAGTTTTGGAATCATTATTTCTTCCCAAAATACAGAATTATTTATCTGCTCTTCTAACTGACCAAATTTATATAAATAATGATGATATAAAAATATTAACATTTGTCAGTCAGTTTTTTGATAAAGTTTATAATAAACAAGATACAGTCATTTTTGTGTTTGGACATTAACAAACTTTTCACAGATTACAACTAATTTGTTCAACAAAGAATTTTAATAAAAATGTACTAGTTTTGCAGAATTATTTTGTATTTTTTCATGCAATAATATGAAGTCTTTAGAAGAACGAACTATCTGTGGATTCCACTAAGCATATTGGTGAAAACGTCTCCTGTAACTACTAAGTGTCAACCATGGTGTGTATAAGTGTTGCTTCGTTGAGATGGCATATTGAACCGCGATTTGACGGCTGGTAACTGCAGTTCATAAGCATAAATAAATTACTTACTGAGATCTACAACGATAGAGTGCCACTGCCAGAATGGGTGAAGGCATGTTTAATTTTTGAGAATTTTTAGTTGAACCGGTTCAAAAATCGAAATTTATACAATTATGTTTCTATATAATTCAGAGCACGAGAAATACACTCGTTCAAACCGCATTTCAATATCTCTTTTAGTTTTTGAGTTATATCGAATTTTGACTTTTTTAAAATCTCAACTTTGAGAGCCCATATCTCGAAAACTAAAAAAGATATTGAAATGCGGTTTGAACCAGTGTATTTCTCTTGCGCTGCTTAACTTATACCAAAATTTAACTATTTTTGAAAATTTTTCAACTTTTTTTCAAAATTTTCTTTTCTCAATATTTCCAAAAGTTGAAGAGGTAATGCAAATCTGTGGACACCAGTGAATTCCTCGTGTGAAAATACATAGGTATGCAAATTTGTACAGCAAAATTCGCACGGATACATTTTTTATTACAAAAAATCGAAAATAGCCATTTTTTAGCAATTTCTTAAGGGGTACCCCTTGGTGTTTTTACGGATTTAGGCCATTTTTCGATTTTTTCTAATAAAAAATTTATCCGCGCGAATTTTTCTGTAAAAATTTGCATACCTATGTATTTTCACGCGAGAAATTCACTGGTGTTTTCAGATTTTCATTATCTCTTCAATTATTGGAAATATTGAGAAAAGAAAATTTTGAAAAAAAGTTGAAAAATTTTCAAAAATGGTTACATTTCGGTATAAGTTAAGTAGCGCAAGAGAAATACACTCGTTCAAACCGCATTTCAATATCTCTTTTAGTTTTCGAGATATGGGCTCTCAAAGTTGAGATTTTAAAAAAGTCAAAATTCGATATAACTCAAAAACTAAAAGAGATATTGAAATGTGGTTTGAACGAGTGCATTTCTCGTGTTCTGAATTATATAGAAACATAATTTAAATAATTTCGATTTTTGAACCGGTTCAACCAAAAATTCACAAAAAATAAACATGCCTTCACCAATTCTGGCAGTGGCACTCTATCGTTGTAGATCTCAGTAAGTAATATATTTATGATTATGAACTGCAGTTACCAGCCGTCAAATACATGAACTTATTCCTTAATATTTATGTAAGCAAAGCAATTTCTCATTGCTGTACAAAGAATGATTTGAGTTATTTATATTGATGTTGAGTACAGTTCATTTATTTTAATTGTTGTTGTTTCTAATCTAATAAATATTTTAAGAATAGATAATAAATACAAAATAACGTGTAAATTCGTCTAAAACTTAAATGTCTGTGAAACTTGTATCATCTAGGTTAGATAGTCGAAGATAATACAACGAATATTTGAATACACAATAACAGCATTAAAAATAAACAATCCCTAATAAATAGACCATCGGCCAGCAGACCACGGTTCCAAGAACAGTAACACGGCAAGTTGCTGGGTTTAGCGGGTGCATATAATTTAGGGGCAAATATAAAAATTGTATTCACTCCGGAGAATGAGGGGGAATGTAAATTAAAAGAAAAAAACTTACTCTTCTCCTGTGAGATTCGCTCTAGATCGAAACTTCTCTACAGTATATTTTCATTTTCCAATTTACGTTTTTACTCCTACAATTAAAATATTAATAACAGTTCAGATAACCACATAACTAACTAAAGTAAACAAACTAGTTTTATGATAGATAGATAAATTCCAAATGAGTCTTAATCAATCAATCTATTAGTGATGTTTCACTAAGTGTAAGATCTGATCCAAACAGCAAAAGGAATACGCGCTATCTTTCCTACGGTTGCTAATTGATACCTTTGACTGAAACATTTGAAGTAAAAGTTGAATTCCATTTGCGATTTGATTCAATTAAATCAGTTCAAATAAATTAGATAAATGAACTGAGCTATGCAAACTGATGCAATTATTAGGGTGGATTTACTTTAATCTAAATCCAAATGAGTGATTTTAATGCTGGGAATAAAGTGAGCGATATAATCCAGTGAATGGGGTAGGTGGCTCTTGAGAACCCTGGTTCAATCCTCACAACCGACAAACAATTTTTACCAATTTAAATCTACCCCTGTGGCTCCCCCTCCACTAACATCTTTGTGGGTCGTGATTTAACAACTGGTGACTGCACTTCACGCGAAGAAATATATCACTTACCGAGATCTGCTTACGGCAGAGTGCCACACCCAATAATGCGTAAAAGGCGTGATGATATATTTATTTATATAAACAAGTAATCTAGTTTCAACATTGGTTACCCAGGGGTTTTTGAGATCGCCAAAATCTATTTTCGGGGACATTTTGATAGTATGCACTTTTTTAAAGGGTTAAAAAGGGGATGGGAGGATGAAATTACAATATTCAACTGAAATAGAGTTTTAGGATCAGAACTAGTTATTTGAGGGTTTTTGGGGTCACTGAATCTATTTTCGAAGTACCCTCTGGTTATTCAACGTTAAACGCGTAATATTTTGATATTATTTAATTTCATTTATGGTGATTATTAATTTACCACCTTTCTGGGGTGTTTTGTACCTCTAAAAAGCAAATTCCGGCAAGAAAAAATAAAGGTTCAATACTTTTTAGAGTTCTATTAGTGTGACAAGTTTAATTTAAACCGGTGAGTGACAGTTAACTTAAATCTTATTCTAATTGGAAATGCAATACGCTTTTTGTAATCGTAACGTAAAAGTTGTGTAAATATAACATGTTCTCTGTTATAAATTAAAAATATCTAGCGGTCCATATCATCAATATGAATCATATAAAAGTTATATTAGTTGTTATTCCTCGAAACTAAAATAAAAGTAGAAAATTCTGAGTCATGCAACAACAATAAATTATTCACCAGCTCGTTCAGAACTTTTTCACTTTCACTTCGTAGCATCCAGTCTCCTTTAGACACAACACATTACATCCTCGCCCTAGAAGAAGGGGTAGAGGGATTGCATTGATTTTCAAAAGCTTCCTCTGACGCTAAAGCTCCACTATCCATCATGCTGTAATGTTGTATCATATATGTGCTTTTAAATCTTCATATTTGGAAAGCAATTACTACCGATTTACATTGCAAATGTGGTTTTATTCGGCTTTAATGTTATGTTTGTGTTTTGTTTCAATTATCGTTGTACATACTCATAACTCGTTGTATAGTTCTAAAGGGTTGTTGTGGTTTTCAACAGTGTAGATCCAAAGTTATTTTGGGCGTTTGTTTGTAAAATATTGAAACTATATTGGTAAAATGTATACACACCATGTATTATTGAATTCTATATACAAAACAATTTCAAAATATTATTAGTTATATTAATATTAACTAGTTGTAATAGTCTTTCATTCAAATAAATTTAAATTAAACTTTTGACGATCTCATGTATTACAATATGAGGCTCCAAGGCAATCAATTATGAATACAAATTATTACTTTTTTCCTTGTTGCTATTGGAAACAATCGGGAAAATTAAATAAATCCTTGATCGTAGATATACAAACATTTTAAATGACAAAATAATTTGAAAATATTTCTTGTTTTGTTACATCGGTCGTGAAAAAATATAATAAACATTTCATTGAAATAAATGACTACACAACGTGTTTTGAACAGTGGAAAAAATATGGGACAAGTGGAGATTATTTTGAAGTAGATGGAGTAGGTGGCTCAGTGGTATCGAGTCGGCCTGTGGATCTTGGGAACCTTGGTTCGATCCCCACAGCCGACAAACAATTATCACCAAATTAAATTTATCCCTGTGGCTCCCCCTCCACTAACATCTTTGCAGCCAGTAAGTGTCGTACCGATATAAATATAAAAATCGCAAAGCCACCACATTATTTGTTAATTTTGCTCCAGTAACGCTTGTTTTTCAAGATTTATCGCACATCAGGCGCACGACAATTTTGAAACTATCAAAAGGCATTCCCCATGATTGACCTCTACCTAACAAATATAGTTTCAAATTATTCGGATAATTCATCTAGGCTGTAGTCATGAGCAACTGATAGTGATGAACCCAAATATATATATATGTCCTACGGCTATTAGTAAATATATGGAGTCAATGGAATAGAACAATTTAAATATAATAAAATTTATAGAATATTAAATAAGTTAAATGACTAAAAATTCATTATTAGAGCTTCTATTCCCGAGCACTGTTCTTCCCCCGTTATCCTTCAGCATCAATTAAAATTTCAGCGCGCTGAAAGCCAGCTTTTCAGATTTTTAATTACAATAATAAGGATAATTTATTTTTCATGTTCTCATAGCTAATACAGTATAATACCAGCATTACTTTCCACTGTATATTTCGATTATTCTAAGCTCCTTTAATACTCTGAAGATCTTAGCCCTTCAAGTTATTTTAGGGTGATTAGGAAAATTAATTCAGGCCAGTCATAATCGAGGTTGCAAGGATTCAAGGATTGTGGCGAGGTACGAACTGATTCTCATACTACTCACCGGAATATATTATCTTCGTTCGGTTGCAATGATATTCTATATTATACTCTGTTACGATTTTAATCGTTCTGCGTAGATTGTAGTGAGCTCGTAGTGATATTGTTACAACAACTAGAATTCCAAGTCAATAGAAACGAAATTTGGAATAAATAATATAATAATAAATCAACTAAATACTCGTAGATATGAGATTAAATTAATAGTTGGAAACACTACAATAATATAATTTTAGTGTAAACTAACTGGAAATATAACTGTGTCTAATGCAATGGCATACCAAGAAATTTGTAATGGAAGAGATTAAAATTTTGAAAAAATAATTGCTGAATCTCTTTAGAAATAGTGGTTGTGCGAGGTGCTACCCAAAAGTTCCCGAACTCATTTCTTTTTACTTCCTTGTACGAAGTAAAGGAATTTTCGGTTCTCAGATTTCAACGGAAATAGGTATTTTGGCCCTCCCTGAATCCATTTTGACTAATTTCGTCATGCCGTCTGTACGTACGTATGTATCTCGTATAACTCAAAAACGGTAAGCCGTAGAAAATTGAAATTTTATATTTAGGACTGTTATAACATCTAGTTGTGCACATCCCTTTTTGGTCATTATACAACTACCGGAAGTGGTACTTTACTTGAAGCTTTTAATAGATTTTCATGAAAAACTATATTCAAGTATAATTTAAAACTATCCAAATTTGATATATATGACTACTATATCAATGGAAATAACATAATAGATTTTGGTTAAAATAGACTAACCGGAAGTGGCACATTACATGAAGCTGCTAACAGTTTTCCTTGAAAAAATGCTATTATTTTAATTTTAGAAATGAATGCTGCAAATAAAAGTTTTAGAGAATTGAATTCTGCGTCTATCACATTAAGAATTTTTAAATTAGCTTTTTGTATAAACGAGATATCTAGATTTAAATATTATATATTTTTAGATTTAAAAAAATAATTAAGTTTGCTATGGATTAGAACAAAAAATAAAAGATTTAATGTCAAATATGTGCAATGTAAACAATATCTATAGTTTAATACGCGTACAAGGAAGTCATGTGGTGTCCACATCAGATTTTTTAAAAGTTGTATTTATTAATACTTCAAACCAACAAAATATCTCCTTCAAAATAATCTCCATCTACAGTTATTTCCACTGTTCAAAACACTTTTTGTAGTAATTTTTTCAATAGCGCTTACGACCTCCTGCGATATAGTTTGAAACAAGCGCAGGAGATGCTGCATTCTTATAGTTTCGTTGTTAGAGAAATGGGCGTAAGTGATTTATGAAACAGGTGTACAGAAGCAAATGGATGGATGTTTATTACGTGATGATGGATTTTAGTTGTGAGGAAAGAAAGAGCGCTTAGCACTTACGACCTCCTGCGATATAGTTTGAATCGCCTCAACAGTCTCACATCTCTTACCCTTCAGATTTGTTTTCATATTTGGGAAGACGAGAAAGTCACAAGGAGCGTGGTTTGGTAAATAAGGGGGATATGGAAGAACATTTGTTTGCGTGGATGTCAAAAATACGCGGACAACCGGAGATGTCTGGGCCGGAGCATTGTCATGGAGGAAATTGCTAATTTTTGCTTGCCTAAACTTCAGGGTATTTTCACCTCATATTTTCCCTTAAACGCCTTAATACGCCTCCATGTAGAAGTTACCCGTTACTGTTGTAGCCCTTTGGTACAAATTCAAGATTCAAACTATATCGCAGCAAGTCCTAAACGTTATTGAAATAAATGTCTACAAAACGTGTTTGGAAGAAACTATGGTACAAGTGTATAACTGTAGGTGGAGATTATTTTGAAGGAGATAGGGTAGGTGGCTCAGTGGTATCGAGTCGGCATGTGGATCTTGAGTACCTTGGTTCAATCCATACAGCTGACAAACAATTTTCACCAAATTAATTCTACCCCTGTGGCTCCTACTCTACTAACATCTTTTGGAGCCGTGACTTGACGGCTGGTAACCACACTTGACGCAAAAAAAAATATCACTTACCGACATCTGCTACGGCACAGTGCCACATCCAGTAATGGATAAAAGGCGTGATGACATATTTATTTTATTGGTTTGAAGTTTTAATAAATACAGCTTTTAAAAAAAATAGTTCGGGAACTTTTGGGTAGCACCTCATATACTGTAAGAAGTCTTCATTGGGTAACTTTTTAAAATGAAGAGATAGAGAAATGTTTAAATAGGCAAAGTAGCGCCGTTTTATCTAACAATTTCTGTTTCTATTCCCGTTATTAAAATGTCATTTAACGTACCGGTTTCAAAAGCGCTAAATAGTATCTTAATCGCATGTTGACCACGCTGGGGTTTCGAATGTTTTAATCACGGCTTGAGATATTAAACAGAAGGTGAAGTTAGTTTCCTGCATCTGTCAATGTAATTTAACTTTACTAAAATTATAATAATTGGATTCTCTCTTGACCACTAATTTGGTATCACAAGTCGTGTAATCTTGTTTTTTTTCCCTTTTCTACTGAGGATGAGAACTTAGTTCTCGAAATACGTATCTAGATTTGATTCATTTATTAAGGCTTAGGGGTTAAATTCTTTGTTAGTTAATCTTACTATATAAATAATTCATATTTTTGTTTTTCTTGCAATAAATAAAACTGCATCTTCGACAATAAATGTATCACTTTCTTCTTAATATACAGACAACTATTGCGCTCAATAAAATTAATACTTTTATTGCAATGGACTGCAAATTAAATTAGAATCTTTTTAGTTAATTCAGATGATATTTTGAACGTAAAAACATGCCTCATTATTTCCTGTCCATTATACTAATTGAAGTAATGATTAATACGAAACATGATATTATCTCTCATGTAATCCTACCTACCTAGTTAGATTTATCCCTTCGTATTGACTTACAGCAACATGGAATTACCGTCCGCAGGTTCGTAGCATCCACTGCCAATACTGATTAACACCAGGAAACTTTCAAACAATTCTTCTCGACTCGGGAACTTCTCTCAACGTATCGAGTAGCGAGAGAGAAGAATCTACAATTATGTTGTCCACACGCTGTTGTTGCCTACAGGACTGGTTGACGTTAGAAAGATATCGCAGGTGGCTAGTGGCGTGTTGGACTCGCGTGTCAGACCGGAAGTTCGAGAGTTTGATAAGTGTCATGACAAAGAAACTGTAACCTGTAATGGTTTAATTGTGTCACTGGGGAATGTGACGGTATTGTTCAGTTGTAAAAGAGAATATTTAATGTTTTTTGATTTTGTGAAAAGACTTATTTTGTTCGATAAGTTACAGGTATTTGTAACATGAAAAAGTTCGCGCATTTTAATCTCCACTCATTCAATAATGTCACACTTGCTTATAGTAAATGTAAATATTCTAAAAAAAATAATGTAATACGTAACATTTTTGGAAAACCTGCAGGAGAGCTACTTCCCCTTCGATTTCGCTGAAAATTTGTGAAAAGTTTCCTCTCAGCGAGCAGAATATAGGAAAAATACTAACAATTGGCTGTCGAAATTATTTAACCTTGAAATCGAAAAAAACACCAATAACCATGCCTAAATGCGTTCTGTACTAGGTTAGGCATGGTTATTGGTGTTTTTTTTCTATTTCAAGGTCAAATAATTGTTAGTAATTTTCTTATATTCTGCTCGCTGAGAGGAAACTTTTCACAAATTTTCAGCGAAATCGAAGGTGAAGTAGCTCTCCTGCAGATTTACCCATTTTTTTATAACTATATAAAAAATTTGGCTTTTTTAACGATATTTGGTGACAGACAGTAACAATTCTAAATCAAGGATATCTCCAGTAATAAAAACGATTTAAAAAGTATTACTATTATTGCTTTTGTAATTTTTCTACGAGGTACCTCTTGGTTTTTTATAATAATAATAATAATAAGTTTATAAGTATATAAACAAATTCAATAGTATTTGCTCTAAAATTATTATCGTGCAAATATTGTAATGAAAATTTACATACATATGTATTTTGACCCGCTGAATTAAATAGTGTACCTCTTGGTGTTTTTATAATAATAATAATAATAAGTTTATAAGTATATAAACAAATTCAATAGTATTTGCTCTAAAACTATTCTCGTGCAAATATTGTAACGAAAATTTACATACATATGTATTTTGACCCGCTGAATTAAATAGTGTAATCGCCAAGTCAATAAATCTTATAGTTTTTCAGATAATGTTTAAAAACTGTATTAGGAAAAAAACGTCTCTAGATTTGATTCTTTTATTAAGGTTTAGGGGTTAAATTCTATGTTAGTTAATCATTTTGCTGACACAAAAAATAGGCTAAAAATTTTAAAATATATAAATCAATTCGGACACAAGAAATTTAATATCGTTCAACGTATGTTTATATTTTGTAAGTTATTGACTTCGTAAAATTGAATTTCACAGTTTGTACTGTCCCCAGGCTATATGAGATATGAAAATGCCCAAAATCTCAACCCAAACAATTCAGAAATTTGCAAATAATTAAATCCTTAAAAAATTGCTAAATATTTACTCTATATATTTCTACATACCCTTATTTTTAGGTGATACGAATACGAATATATATGAGGTTGAATATGTATTAAAATAATATAACTGTATCTAAATGTTTTGCTATTCTTATTGGTATTAAATCCTTATTTAGCAGAGTAGAAAATAAATTCTTTTAAAATTCCCGCTATTAACAAACCATAAAATCTTGTGCAGCTCAACTATCACCATCCCTCTATCCACACTACCCTCTATCATATAATACGCGATATAAATGCACAGAGTTCGCCATCTACGCTTGGTTGTTACCCTGCGCTATCTTGGCCAGCGATCTGCGCTGAATATTCCGGGCGAGGTGAGGTCCAAGGCGGCTGTGACCCAGCACGAGCACGTGATAATGGGGTCGAGCTACGTACACTCGTTAATACGGTTATAGTGTACAGAGTAAGGTAGGGGTGAATTATGTGTAGCAAGTGTAGAGATTTTATATAGCGGGAGGGTTGAGAGGGTGAGAAAGGGTGGGGAAAATATGCATGGAGGAAAATTATAGCGCGGGAAAGGAGTCAGAGGAGAGGGGATAAAAATAAACGGACTTGCAAACAGGGTTGTCAAAACTAATATAACAAGTGATACTTGTATGGGGTAGGTGGCTCAGTGGTATCGAGTCGACATGTGGATTTGAGACACAATTTTCACCCCTGTGGCTCCTCCACCACTAATGTCTTTGCAGATCGTGATTTGACGACTGGTAACCGCACTTCACGCGAAAAAATATATCACTTATCAAAATCAACTACGGAAGAGTGCCGCATCCAGTAATGTGTGATAGGCGTGATAAAATATTTATTTATTTATTTATTATACTCGTATGATAATTACTAATAATATTTTTCTACGATTACTATGAAAAGTTGACAATTAAGCTCTCATTTGTCATCGTTGACGTTTTCTGTGGAACAATCGTCTCCAATGGCAATGCGCGAAAAAGACGTTAAATGTGAGCGTTTCCAATGGCAACGCGCGAAAAAGATATTAAATGCGCGCTTATTTCAATAGTTACCAGGGATACAAACAAAACAGAAACTTGTCATATTGACAGTTGACAGAACGAATTTATTTTCAGGACATATACGTTTTTTAATCATATTAAGATGCAATCGTAGAGAAAATGATGTGTGTTTCCGAGCGTAAAGTGTCTTTGTTCCAAAAAATCACTTTACGCTCTTAATACACAAATAACTATTTGACATGAATTATCTAAACTGATTTTTAGTTTACATGAAACTTATTGTATTTTTTCTGTTTATCTATTTATTTTAGTATAAATACTAGTTTTTATTCAATGTTTTATATTTATTTATATTTGTGCTCCCTCATCCACGTAAATAATCCTAGATTAGCTTCAGCAGGCTATACGATTTTAGAAAATTTTGAATGTACATATATTTTAAGAAATTGATATACATTTTTGATCCAACTTTTTCTCTGTTAACAATTAATCTTTGAAGATAGAATGAAATATTTTCATAACTAATATAACAAGTGATTTTATAATTACCAATAATATTTTTGATATGAATTGTGAGTTAATATGGAAATATAGCGAATGCACAGCATGAGCAAAAATTTCCTATTTAAATGAATTGAAATTCATGTTCCTCTTTCACTAGTGCAGCGCGAGTCGAAAGCGTATTCGAGTAACAAAGAATCACTTTACGCTCTTAATACACAATAGCTATTTATGAAACTAGTAAGGAAATGAAGGTTATCACCTTACGCATGTGAAATGTACAGGCGTAGTCGAGTTATGTAAACACATAAGTAAGGTAATAACCTATTTCCTTACTGGTTTCATACAATATTTTTTCTACTTCCGTTCTAATAAATACGAAAGAGCGTTTTTGAAATTATGAAATTTTGACATATTAATGACAATTATAAATTCAAAAAATAAAAGAATAACAAATCAGAATTTGTCTACCAAGATATCTTAATTTTTTTTGTGTTGCTATGTTACCTCATTATTTCACTAGTTAAATAATGCAGTTCATTACCTAACTCAAATAAGTGAAATAAAACGTCTATTTCCTAACGAAAGTAGAAAAATATATAAATATATAATATATATATATATTTAACATTAGATATCTATATTATAGATTAGTATTGAATAAAATGCTGAACGCCCGCAAATTTCCACCGTGGTAACATCATTTCATGGGCAAATTATATCACTCACCGAGATCTGCTACGATGGAGTGCCATACCCACTAATTTATAAAATGTTTAATTATTTATTTATTTTTAAATAACTGAGAAATTATATATATCAACTAAAAATTTAAATAATATGTATTTTATTAAAATATTTTTAATTTCGTTTCAAAAACAATTTAATTTACATTATAGTTAACATAGTAAATTCATTTTTAACTATTACATTTTATAACAAATTGAATATGCAAATTACAATTCATGAAAATTCCAAAAATACCTCTCAATATTTACATGTAAATAACCATGTTCAACAATTTTATATTTCAATTAAATTCCACGTCTCTCAAACGGCCAAATGAATTTACTCGGCGTTGCAGTGCCATAAAAATGTAAATGAAATTTTCTAATACTACGTTCGCATTCATATCAATTATTTACTAATAAGTCTCCTAACGGCTAATCAATTCTGGCTGGAAGCATTGAACTGCATTTGGGATTTACGAACATTACAGAGCCAATTTGATTTTGCTGACAGGTTTGTGTATTAATAATTAATCTGTTTCAAACATTGATTTATTCATAACGGGTTGAAACTTTTAACGACCCGACAAACCTCAATCACGTTGCAAAAAATTAATTTCATTCTTGATTTAATTAATTTTGGTTTAATTGGTTTCACCACTTAATTTAATTTTCTCTGTGCGTATTTTTCACGCACTGTGAACCTTATTTCAATACATAACCTGCAATTTTATTGTACATATTTAATAATCTCTAAAATTAGATTTATTGGCTCTTTAAATATTAAATTATATTTCAGAGACTGATGTATATTTTATTGGTATAGTACTATAATTTTCTTTCTTTCTAGTTATTTAAAAATAAGTAAGTTTTTAGCTGTTTTATGGAATTCTCAATGCTTAAATAACCATATATTTATAAGCTATTAATAAAATTTCACATGATTATTTAAGAATCATGAAAGTTTACTGTCGTCATAAAATGTTGAGTAATAGTTATTTACGTATCAAGTGCAGAAAGATGGGTTTTTTTGAATGAGTGGTCCGTTGCTGCATGAGCGAAGCGAATGCTGCAAGACCGCGAGTTCAAAAAAACCCCTTTTTGCACGAGTTGCGTACACTATTTTTTCTACAACCATAAACCATATTTTGATAAAAATAATAAAACAAATTTCAGTAATTGTAACATCTCTGAAATTTTGTATTAATTTAAAAACTTTAGAAAGATACCTGGTTTAATGTATCCATAACAACTGACAATGACAAACTAACTCAATTATTTTGTTGATAATGAGGAAAAATTTCTCCGTGCTTTCAATTTAAAAAATATTTGAATCGAGTGGCGAACATGTATTAGATTCTATAGACATTAAGAAGAAGCAAATGCTGCAACTTTAAATTTGCTTCCATAAATATTAATAGAAAGTATACTGTATAGAGTTTATTTATATTAAATTACTTTTCTGCACTAGTGCAGAAATAATTAACATTTTTGCACTAGTGCAAAAATCTGCTTCTTTCATAATAAAAATAAGTTCAAAAACGCCTACTTTTTTTAATGGTTGTAGAAAAATATACTTTTCACGCCACTATGTAAACAGTCCGATAAAATAGTATATTCAAAACGAGTTTTATAAGACATGTTTTTTTTTCATACGCGGCTCGTTTTCTAAAGGACAAGTGCGATAAAATGAGTTATTTATAATATTTTATCTATTTTGGGTCTTTCATAAATTAAAGTTTAAAAGAATCTGCGATATTTTAAAACGAGTCAATTTAGGGACATTTTTATATGAAATGTTGTGGTTGGTAACTGTTATTGACATTTATGGGGTAGGTGGCTCAGTGGTATCGAGTCGGTCAGTGGATCTTGAGAACCCTGGTTCGTTCCCCACAGGCGACAAACAATTTTCACCAAATTAAATCTACCCTTGTGGCTCCCCTTCCACTAACATCTTTGGAGGCCGTGATTTGACGGCTTGTAACCGCACTTGATGCGAAGAAATATATCACTTAAAGAGATCTGCTTCGGCAGTGTGCCACATTCAGTAATGGGTAAAATGCGTTATGATATATTTTTTATTTTACATTTATACAAATAAATACATAAATAAATAAATATATCATCACGCCTTTTACCCATCACTGAGTGTGGCACTCTGCCTAAGCAGATCTCGGTAAGTGATATATTTTTTCGCGTGAAATGCGGTTACCAGCCGTCAAATCACGGTCTCCAAAGATATTAGTGGTGGAGGAGCCACAGGGGTAGATTTTTTAAATTGGTGAATTTATACAATTGGTCAGATTTTGAAGTTATATTGAATGTTCGATGTTCTCAGCTTGATAGGTTCAGTATGTCATCCGCTACTACCAACCGTCTAAAACAAAATGTTGCGTATCGTAATGAACGCACTTTCGATACGCAACTGGGTTTTATAATGACTTCCTTATGAACGCAAAATAAAAAATTAATTTTTCTATAATTGATATACAAAGTAGATATTTGCGCTTGCAGTTTTCAACGCAAAATATCACTTTTCTGCTTATACGCAACAAAACCGAAAAAACGCTTGTTCTCAAAATTATACGTTAATTGAACGTTACGATAATAACCAGTGACAGCAAATAAACAATTTTTATTTTATCCTGTAACCCTGAAAACTTGTAAAATTAAATTCTTAAAATAGAAATTGATGGAGACACAATTTTTTGTGGCGACTGTAGAAAAAATCCTGTTTGTATTTCGAGCGCAAATGTACATTCTTCAATTTCCAGAAAATGTCGCGTTCCTCTCTCAATCGACAATGTACCATTTTACGATCTTAACAAACAAATAGCTATACTAGGCTGTCAGCTACTTTGACGGACTGTTTTAATACAATTACAAAATGACGATGATAAACAAACAAATTGTAATTTTTCCTGAAAATTTCTCCTTGGTAACACATTCATATGTATAATAACCATCATTCCGAAATTGAATTTATAAATAATTTTTAACTTTTTAAATGAACATAATGCAATTGCGTACAAAATATTGTCTGCATCTCGACCGCAAAATGATTTGGAGTGCTTAAAAACAGTCTGTCTTCATAAACTGGATTCACAAATAACTAATTATGTGTAAATATTTAAAGAAACTTAATGATTATATATGATACAAAACGTAAAATGTCAGTTATACTACCACTGTAATTTTATATTTCATGTGTTTTTATAAATTATATATTTGTAATATCGATATTTGTACTTGTACTAAAAATACTAGAACATAAGTTTACAAATGGAAATTATGTAAATCGATACAAATTTATTGCTAAGTAATTTAATACCGATTATGTCAGTTTGAAATAGCTACAGCAATTGGGAAAGCAACTCAACTACTAGTAAGCCAGCCCTAAACTTGAACTGCATTTTGGAAAGAAGCAACAAAGTGTGGTAGAATCCCACGTTCAAAAAGTCACCCAACACTGATTTTACTTTGAAATTGGAGAGTCCTCTGGACGTTAAACTGTTTTTTGTGTATCGTGGCGTCGGCTGATTTGTATTGCACTATGTCTTTCATTTAAGGTATAAGCAGGTCAGTCCAGCTCTAGTCAGAAACTGGGCGGAGTGTAGTGTATTGTCTTTATGTCTAGGGTGCATGGTCCGGCCTGGCGATTCTGTTCGGATATTGAATCATTATTATTCAATACTTAGCAGAATGTAAATTGTAAATTCGAGTTTGATTCCCACAGCCGACAAACAATATACACAACATTAAAACTACTCCTGTGGCTCTCCCTCCATTAACATCTTTGGGGGCCGTGTTTTAACGGCTGGTAACCGCACTTCACGCTAAGAAATATATCATCACGTCTTTTACTCATTTCTGGGTGTGGCACTCTGCCGTAGCATATTTCGGTAAATTATATATTTCTACACGTGAACATAATTACCAGCCATCAAACCACGCCTTCCAAAGATATTAGGAGTTAGAGAAGCCACAGGGGTAGTTTTAACGTGGTGAAGATTGTTTGTCGGCTGTGGAAATAGAACCCGGGTTCTCAAATCTACAGTCCGACTCGATACCACTGAACCACCTACCCCTTAAAATTAAATCGCTAAAAATTGGTACATAAGACATTAAATGTCTTTTTTAAACGAAATTCTTGCGCTATTGTTCAATTTCCGTCACCAAATGACATTCAAAAAATCTACTTTTTTATTGATATTTATTTAAGATCTTATTCTCTGCTGGCACAGTCCTTCGTCACCAGCCTCTTCACGTGAACTTTGTTCTAGGTGAAGAAGTGAGTTATACCATACTGATGAGCTCTAATAAGAGCGAAACGCTTCTATGGTTACTAACTGTGCTGGCCAGCTTTTGACGATGCCCTCATAAGGTGACTTGGAGGCTGAAGTTTGTGAGACTTAGCCAAGTGTTTAGTTTATATTTTATTAAACCTAGTTTCACCAAGTGTATGAATGACAATTAATTTTGTCTTTGTTGATTTTATTTCTTACAATTTAATTTTATCTTTAGCATGTTAACAATCAGTGGTCAGTTTCATGTTCTCGAATTTCCCTTCCTGATGTCTCGTGTGCCTAGTTTACAAATATTCCATATCTTCTCTAATATCATCCAATCATTGCTTCTACTTTTTTTTAGAAATATGTTTCAAATATTTCCTTCATCAAAGTCCAATTGTCCCTCAAAACTAATTCTACCATTTCTAGTTCTCCGTCAGTTCACATCAAACTTCCCTCCAGCTTTGTATATTCCACTTGAAACAATCGCGATCTATCTCCAACACAGGACATCACAGTGCACGATTTGGCAACAACGCAGTTCACAGAGGAAATGCCGGCTATTATTTATGAAGTGTCCATGACAAAGATGATTGCACAGCAGTCTCTGCCACTGTGCACCGCTTGCTTGATTTACGAGCAAAACTGGAATTGAGATACGACGGTTGTTACCGCAGGCCCGCATGTACTACATCTAGTACACCAAGAGAGAGAGAAAGAGAGAGAGAGAGAGAAGTGAGCAGGTGGGAATAAGATTTTTGAGTTACAAGATGTTTTTGTTGTACGAGATGTTGATAATATGAAATGAAAATGTAATTATGGTTTTAAAAGCAATTGTAGTTTTTTTTATTATTTGTCACGGAATCTGAGAAATGCTCAACCTATATTTTGTATTCCTCATTGTACCACAAACTACTGGTTTCATGCTCCTTTATGGAGAATATGTCGGCGCTTTAATAGTTTCTCCTGAGAAATGACCTGTATCCTATGTTACATGTGAAATGAAATATGTAAAGTCGTACTACTTATACGCACATATTGTATTTTTGGGCGATTGCCTGTTCGAATGAATAAATAAATGCAAATAAATTTGTTACTCTGCACAACAGGTACTTACAATCAATTACAGTAGTTTATAGTGGAATCCGGACCACTTAAACATTATCGTATTTTTTGAATATAAGTTGAAAACAACAAGATTTGAACTTCTTGTTTGAGACCCAAGTGTTATGTCGGTTTTATTCACTTAAACTTAAATAAGTTTTAGTTGTGTTAAAGTAGATAAAAGATGCCAAAAGAATAGTTATTTTTGTATTAAGTGCACAAAATGAGTGATTTTTTGTTGCAAGTAAGAATGTCACTTTTAGTCGGGACCTCAGGTCGTGACAAAAGTCTTCTGAGCACGCCAAACAAGCAAGAATTTTTCCTACGAAATATAAACAACATTTTTATAGTATTATTTAAAACGAATAATATAATAATTATTGATATATTGTGTTGTAACCAAAAAATTTGGAAGCCTGTGCGAAATATTCATTTCGCGCACTAGAGTGCAAGACAATGAGCGAAATACGCGTTGTCATGGTAATGTAAATGATGAAACAATTACGTACTTCTCATAATAAAATTAGTGTAAAAGAGTAAATCTTTTGACAGTTGTACAAAATATAATTATTAATAAATTTATCAGTAACTTCAAAAAACGAGTAAATTGATAGAAGAGATATTTGGTGGAGGAGCCATAGCACTACAAGTTCCTCTTGTGTTATCTCGGTTTTATCCATTTGGACTTAAGTTTTTATTTAGTTAAAATAGATAGCAGATGTTATGCTTTATATAAACAAAATGGTTGGTAGTTAGAGCTCGATTATAACTTGGTTTTAGCTAAAATCAAACAAGGGAGTGTGTTTATATAAGAACAACAATGTTCATAATGATACAAATACAAATATATCGGAATTAATCATATGACTTATTTTACACAAAATTCATACAAATTTAATTTTGATAATACACTGCTCAAAATTGTACAGGGATATTTTAAAAATTACATATAAAATTAGAATTGTAAATAATATTATAATTATGTATTTAAAAAAGATCCATAATAAAAATTCATATAAAGTACATTCAAATATTTCTATGAAAAACATCAGAATATTCCGCTCTTTCATTATCTATCTCTCTAGCACATCTAGTCTATTCAAAATTCTTTATTTATTTATTTATTTATTTATGTTACGCTGTACAACAGGACCTTAATCCCAATTACAGTACAGGGTCCGCACTCACCGAGCCGAATTGTGATAGTTCATATAATTTTTAGCTTGAGTGAGATTCGAACTCGGGATCTCCGGATTCGAATTCCGTAATGTTATCCACACCACCGTACTGACAGACATATTCATGGCTTCTGTCTTCGTCTAACTGACATTTAATTTTGGTGTTTATTATTATTATGTTTACGTCGTTATATACAGAATTGAGAACTATATTTTAAATAAATAATTAATTATTAAGTTACTTAGATAATATGATTGTTATATACTAGCTACGAGTAGTTCAAAATTTTGTTTAGGTTTACATAAATCAATGAAGGGAAAGTCAAACTGAATAGTATAGATCAGGATATAATACCAGTAATAATCAAACCTTTGACTAAGATAATCTTACAGTTTATATATTCGTGTTTCAGAAGTAACTGTTAGCAATGCATATTTTTTATTATTTGCCAGGAAAATTATTAAAACTTCACTTATATAAATATAAATAAATAAATATATCATCACGTCTTTTACCCATTACTGGGTGTGGCACTCTGCCTAAGCAGATAAGTGATATATTTTTTCGCGTGAAGTGCGGTTACCAGCCATCAAATAACGGCCTCCAAAGATATTAGTGAAGAGGAGCCACAAGAGTAGATTTAAATTGGTGAAAATTATTTGTCGGCTGTGAGAATCGAATCAGGGTTCTCAAGATCAACAGGCCGACTCGATACCATTGAGCCACCTACTCCTTTTGACTAAGATAATCTTACAGTTTATATTTATAATTGTTAGCAATGCATATTTTTATTATTTGCAAGGAAAGTTATTAAAACTTCACTTATATGGTTTTCTAAATTATAAAGTAGGTCACATATGTGACTACAATTATATGTGAGCTCTAATGTTTGAGATTTACATTTTTTCTGTAGTCACAAAATTTTAAAAAAATCATTTCGGCTTAATGAATATCAATTAATACTTTCTAGGACTGTATATTGTTTTCAATTTAAATAAAATGTAAAAAAACAGACTTTTTTGGAATTCAGTCAATTTTATTTTTTATTATTCAGTCTACCTTTCGGCTAACACTTTAGCCTCCTTCAGGACTCTATTATAATTAAATAAATTAACAATAATAAATAATTAATAGAAAATATAAATAAAAAACAACAAAGACAAAATTAATTGTCTTTAAATGCTCACTTACAATACTTACAATAATAATAATTAGTAAATAACATTCATAAAAAAATATTACTAATGATTATTAATATTTTTCTATGAATGTTATTTATTAATTATTATTATTGTAAGTATTTTATATTTTCTATTAATTATTTATCTTTGTTAATTTATTTAATTATAATAGAGTCCTGAAGAAGGCTAAAGTGTTAGCCGAAACGTAAACTTAATAATAAAAAATAAATAAAATTGACTGAAATCCAAAAAAAGTCTGTTTTTTCACATTTTATAAACAGTCGAATTAAAAATTTATATCCTTTTAATTTAAATAAAGCTGCGTAACAAAATTTAAAAAGAATTATTAATTTTTTTGTATTATGTTTTAGCTAAAACCAAGTTATAATCAAGCTGTTAACTACTAGTCAGTGAATTATGCACCCAGATGGCAGATACAAATACTTTCTTCTATGATGCTCTAGTATAACTAGGGTTGTGCCGTGGTCAATTGACCAAAAATATTTGACGGCCAAATAAAACGGTCAAATAATCTAAATGGAACCGCCACGACATCTGTTGTTCAATAGAAATAGCTACTTACTATTATTACATGAATATATCTAGATTGGTATTCTGGGTTCTGGAGAATTTGCTTACTTTACTTTACAAATAAAATAAATACATATTATTTCATTTCATTACGTCTTTTACTTTATTTTCCCCTTTATTTTTAATTTGATGTGGTTTTGTTTATTAGTTGTTGTTGGTTTTTCATTTTAAGTAATATTGGATGTAGTAAACAGTACTATATAAAATAAATTACAATTTTAATTGTGATTTTTATTAAATGTTTCTTGATCAATTGACCGGTCAAATAGTCGGTCAATTGACCGAAAAATATTTGACTGGTCAAATGCACAACCCTAAGTATAACTATAGAACTACAACAGTGTACAAATAAAAATAATAAAAATAATTGTCATTTCAATATGTCTAACACAAATAACAGTATTTAAGTAACATGTAGCATACAAACAAAATAGACAATAATTAGAGAAACTAATTGGTATATTTTGGGTAAATGTTATATAATGTATGTTATAAGCAAAGACAATCCGGATACAGTAGATATTTTTAGAGGAAATTCGGAAAAGTAGATATTATTGCAGGTAAGATTAATGTCTGATAGTTAATAGTTTCCAGTCACGACAAAAGATAATAAAAACATAGGTTTAGCTAATTAAGTTCATGTATAAAAAGGTTCCTTTCTAATAAATCGTATTTTCGTCTATCTACATCTAGCCACCGCTCAGTTGGATGTCTGGAGGATTGGACAATGGGACACACTAAATTTAAACATTTTGTTAAATTTAGATAGTTCTATTATTATGAGCCTCAGCCAAGGAAAGTTAATTTTGTTACGCCCTCTATCAGATTAGTGTGCGGCCGTTTCTGTAATTTATTTTAGATTATATCTACAAGAAATGCTGCAAAATTATTCATATTCCAGATAAGTAAGAAATTTAAACATTATTTGCAAGAAATTTATATTTGAATACACTGAAAAAAAACATTCTGCCATTTTTATTTGAAACAATTTTAATTTTTTTTAAATATTATCACGTCTTTTACCCATCACTGGGTGTGGTACTTAGTAGTAGATCTCAGTCAGGTATTTTAAAATTATTTCAATAGAAGTTAAGGCTGTATTTTTTTTAATGTACTGATTACAACACAAACATATTTTTTTCTTGAAACTAACTGGAAAATAAACATTTGCCTGAAATTAAGACTCAGGAAAGCTTTGCTTTGCATGCCTAGTCAGGAAAATAACATATTTCCTGCCTTGACAGGTAATGAACGAAACGTTAGTGTCTAGTTACTTAGCAACATAAAATACTGACTGAATATGTAAGTTAAATATTTCTTATAATTTAAGTTAATTTAAAATATTTATTATTTGTTTATAAGTTTCAGGTACAATGTTATACGTAACACGTCAATAAAGCGTCGTACAGGATTCGTAAACTGTTTCAAACCTCGCTTTCGCTCGGCATGAAACTATCTATTCATCCTGTAATTGAACACTTTCCTGACTTATTACGTAAATAACTGTTCCGAAATAATGCAAAAGTAATTTCACATTACTTGAAGCAAACATATTTCGGGTCATTGGATAGATAAGTTACAATAATGAATAAAATTAGTAAACTTTAAAATTTATTTAATTTCATTGAAATAACAGTTTTTTCAAATGGAACCTATTTGAAAATTAGATGAAATTTGCTACGTTTATTGCATGTTACATTATTTATTTATTTATTACTAAGTACAAAAGGACCTTAATCCTAATTACAGTTTACTGGACCTACAATTTATAGTAGAATTTGAACCACTCAGACCCAATCTTATTTGTTTATTACAAGTTTTATTCGTTCAACTTCTAGGTTGCTATTAATAATATCATCATCATCACGCCTTTTACCCATTACTGGATGTGGCACTCTGCCGAAGCAGATCTCGGTAAGTTATATATTAGTTCGCGTGAGGTGTCGTTACCAGCCATCAAATCACGGCCCCCAAAGATATTAGTGGAGGGAGAGCCACAGGGGTAGATTTGAATTGGTGAAAATTGTTTGTTGGCTGTGGGGATCGAACCAGGGTTCTCAAGATCCACAGGCCGACTCTATACCACTGAGTCGCCTACCCCATTAATTATTATTATTGTTGTTATTAATAAACACTAGTTTTACCTCTTTTTTATCTACTTGGACTATAATTGATATTTTTAGGAAAAAAATAAAATCGCGGACATTTTAAACAGACACTGAAATTAATAATTATTATACCCTTAACAATCAAACAGAAACAGAAATAAATAAAAAAAAATAGCTACCTATATTTTGTTTAATCTTCCAATAAAATTATTTAGGAATATTGACAGTAGAAAAGATACATACATTCTTAATAAAATAATAATCAAGTTCTTACAAAAATAGGATATGTGTCTGCATTTTTTTTAATCACGGCAATTACGTCATCACGATTATCATCCTTTCTAGTTACTCTTCAAAAGCCACCATAACGTTATTATGTGAATTTTTCGCGCATTTCAAAATTCCCGCGTCTGGTGACAGATCCGCTAATCCAACATGATGTTAACAGTTGCTGTCATCAGCCGTAATCTGTTTTCAAAACGACCCCCTCTCCTCCACTCGAAAGGGAATCTACTAAAGCGCAATTTGTCGAGGTGAACTCGTTAATTGAAATTTTTTCCAGTCTTTTTATTCATTTATGTCTCCGTTGCTAATTTCGTTAATATTTGTGATCGATGAGAAAATCAAAATTGATGAGTTTTTGGTATCGAATATAATTAGTGGATTGCGGAATAAATGACTTTTGATGTTGATAGTGTAATTAAGGTCATTTTTTAATTTCAATATTTTGATAATTAATATTTTGGCACAGATCATTAAAGATTTTTTGTTTTTGCGCAAATGGGTTTTAAAGTTCGCCACATTATTTTGTAATTAGTTAGTTATCATTTGTCATTGATTATTTAACCCAACCTTCTACAAAATTAGTTGATACGTTTAAGGAAGCTAGCGGGAGCTAGCATTTAAGTATTAAGAGCGCTCGAGCAAAATCTAACGTAGATTTTAGCGCTAATTAGATGGTGCATTAATTAAGGACGGTGACATGAATGTCAAGTAATAACAAACGTCAAAAACTCTGCGAAGTTTACGAAGCTATGTGTAAATCGTTCAACAATTACTGTTCAACGTATCTTGTATTTGTATTCAATTAAGAAAGCATTTTTGTTTTTGAATAGTAATACGTAGAAAATTGAAAAAGTAACTACAGTTAAAAAATAGTTATTTGTGTATTAAGAGCGTAAAGTGATTCTTTGTTACTCGAACATGGTAATTGCAGCGCAAGCCGAAGGCGAGAGCTGCAATAGTGTAAGAGGAACAAAGACACTTTACGCTCGTGGTACACACATAATTTTTTCTACGATTGCATGTTAAAATTATTAAAAAACGTATGCGTACTGAAAATAAATTCGTTCTGTCAACTGGCAATATGACAAGTTTCTATTTTGTTTATATCCCTGGTAACTATTGAAATAAGCTCGTGTTTAATATCTTTTTCGCGCGTTGCCATTGGAAACGCGTGCATTTAACGTCTTTTTCGCGCGTTGTCATTGGAGACGTGCAAAAAAGATATTTTTCGATTGTTTCACAGAAATCGTCAACTTTACGACGACAAATGAGAGCATAATTGTCAATTTTTCATAGCAATCGTATAAAAAATATATTTTAATAAAATAATTGACAAGAAAATTAATAATAAATAAATATATTATCACGCCTTTAACCCATTACTGGGTGTGGCAGTCTGCCTAAGCAGATCTCGGTAAGTGATATATTTTTCGCGTGAAGTGCGGTTACCAGCCTTCAAATCACGGCCTCCAAAGATAATAGTGGAGGGGAAGCCACAGGGATAGATTTAATTTGGTGAAAATTGTTTGTCGGCTGTGGGATCGAACCAGGGTTCTCAAGATCCACAGGCCGACTCGATACCACTGAGCTACCTATCCCATATTAATAATAAAAATACGCTGGGTTTTTGTTTTTGAGTAGTAATACGTAGAAAATTTAAAAAGTAACTACAGTTAAAAGAAATATATATTTTAATAAAATAATGGACAAGAATTAGAGATGGGCGAATATCATCCACGAATAGTCGAATGCCGCGAATATTAACATTAATCGATATTCGAAATTTTCGAATATTAACGTCAGTATAGCGAACATTCGAATACCTCGAATATCGCGCCATATGTTGATCTCAACAATTCCATTCAAATAATGAAAAGGACATAATTAAATAATTATTAATAATAAATAAATTAACTTTTAGGAGTATTCGAATATTCGAGTACCTCGAATATTCGAGATCTGATTAATATTCGTATTCGATATTCGAATTCGAGAAATTTGATATTCGCCCATCTCTAACAAGAATATTAAAAATAAATAATTAAATAAATATATCATCACGCCTTTTACCCATTAATTGCACTCTGCCTATGCAAATCTCAGTAAGTGATTTATTTTTCGCGTAGAGTGCGGTTACCAGCCGTCAAATTACGGCCCCCAAAGATATTAGTGAAGGGGGAGCCACAGGGGTAGATTTAAATTGGTGAAAATTGAAGGCCAACTTGGTACCACTGAGCCACCTACCCCATATTAATAATACTAATACGCTGGTTACATCCGTTAGTTAACGACTGTCTGTTGTTGAGAAGAATGCAATTTGTAATGTGGTTATTAGTTTTATTGTAATAAATATTGTGATGATAAAATGTGAAAACTTTTTCACCGAGTGTCTTACACGATACGCGATAATACTTCGATGATATATTGTTTTGGGACAGATTTATATAGGATTAAACGGTGGAAAAACTTGCTAAAACGACGTTGATCTATGATGTTCAGTATCAAATTTATGTCAGAGAAGCGGTATTCTAAAACTAACGTGCCATTTAGAGGCCGCAAACGATGTTGCGGTTTTAATATATTTGCCGCGTGCAGAATAAATTGATGGTTAACCACTTGGATGGCTGATGCTTTCGGTACTTGTTCATGTTATCAATTTAAAATTCTTCTGTGAGAGTTTTCCCACAACATTGTTTCAAACTTTCTATCGTGATATATTAATAGCTGATAGCTTTCAAATATTCATAATTACCTTGACAGCTTTCAGATTCTCTTGGTAAGCAAAGTTCTTTGTACTTTGTGAGTTCTAGCTTCGATTTTAGTTTCACAAAAGATTCTTCAAATATCCTTTTTCAATTGAGAAGAGAAGGATCAATTGTACAAATCATTTTTCTATCATAAAAGCACAGTGACGATGATAAAGTTAAATTTATGACAAAATAATTTTGCGACGCCTAGATTCAAACCAGGGACCTTCTGCTTGTCGGGCAGATATAAGATAAGATAAAAAAATCTGATGTGGACACCACATGACTTCCTTGTACGCGTATTAAACTATAGATATTTTTTTAATTGCACATATTTGACATTAAATCTTTTATTTTTTGTTCTAATCCATAGCAAACTTAATTATTTTTTTAAATCTAAAAATATATAATATTTAAATTTAGATATCTCGTTTATGCAAAAAGCTAATTTAAAAATTCTTAATGTGCTAGACGGAGAATTTAATTCTCTAAAACTTTTATTTGCAGCATTTATTTCTAAAATTAAAATAATACCATTTTTTTCAAGGAAAACTGTTAGCAGCTTCATGTAATGTGCCACTTCCGGTTAGTCTATTTTAACCAAAATCTATGATGTTATTTCCACTGATATAGTAGTTTTATATACCAAATTTGAAAAGTTCTAAATTATAGTTGAATATAGTTTTTCATGAAAATCTATTATAGGCTTCAAGTAAACTACAACTTCCAGTAGTTGTATAATGACCAAAATAGGAGGTGCTCAACTAGATGTTATAACAGTCCTAAATATAAAGTTTCAATTTTCTACGGCTTACCGTTTTTGAGTTATGCGAGATACATACGTACGTACGTGCATACGTACATACGTACGTACGTACGTACAGACGGCATGACGAAATTAGTCAAAATGGATTCAGGGAGGGCCAAAATACCTATTTCCGTTGAAATCTGAGAACCGAAAATTTTCGCGATTACAATACTTCCTTTACTTCGTACAAGAAAGTAAAAAGATTGGATAATGAAGAAAATGTGTTATTCTTCCCTCAGATGTTTTATATTACTTCCTTCGGCTCAAGAAATGAAACATCTTCAAAAAAATATGTTTTACTTTCTTCCCTAATTATACAAATTATAATTATTATTATTATTTTATGGGGTAGATGGCTCAGTGGTATCGAGTCGGCCTGTGGATCTTGAGAACCCTGGTTCGATCCCCACAGCCGACAAACAATTTTCACCAATTTAAAAATCTACCCCTGTGGCTCCCTCCCCACTAATATCTTTGAGGGCCGTGATTTGACGACTGGTAACTGCACTTCACGCGACAAAATATATCACTTACCGAGATCTGCTTAGGCAGAGTGCCACACTCAGTAATGGGTGAAAGGCGTGATGATATATTTATTTTATTTATTTATAATTATTATTAAATTTTTAGCATACCTGCAAATTGCGTCTTTATTGTTAGTATATTCCGAGCAACATAAAAATATAAATTAATATTGAAATACCTGTTAATTTTGAAATCAAATGACAACTATACTTTAAACTGAAGTTTACCTTCGCACAGATATATCACGCTCATTTTAAAAACTGTCATCGCATCCCGTATTCAGCGTTTGCACTTTACACGATTTTTAAACAAACCGCGCAGCGGCAGCTGATAACACGTTCCGCGGCGCCATTAATTTTCGAAATAAATAAAGCGGGTCTTACTTCCGGCTCCGGTGCGGTGGTGCGGTGTTGCCGGGTGGTACTAGTTTCCAGGAAGCGTTTGGTGGCAGCGTAGCACTGTGGTTTGTTTTTTGGCAGAGACACGGAAACAAATGAACATGGGACAATGCAACGTGACAGCCGGATTTGAAAATGGAACGCCAGAAGTGACGGTGATGCGATTCGAGATTTATGGTGTTTAGTTTTAATTCGGATTGTTTACTTGCTTCAAATGTGATCTTCATTCAATTTTCTAGTTACCTGTGGGTTTAAGAACCTAGGTTCGATTCCCACAGGCAACAAACAATTAAATCTATCCCTGTGGCTCCCCATCCACTAACATCTTTGTGACTGTGATTTCATTTTTTTCTCTAAAATAAGAAATGAAGCTGCAAATTATAAAATTTTACTATTGCATTCGAGAATGCAAAAGCATTTTGCAATCGAGTATCAAACAACGTTTTTTCGAAAACTATGTCCCAAAATTAGTAATAATGTAATGAGAAAATGTTGACGTTTAGGATTAATTAATGTTACATCTAATGTCACCATGACAATTGCTATCAAATCTGGTATTCTCTGACCAACAATTGACAGCTGGTTTGCAATAGAAACCAAACAAACGTTCTAATTTTTTTCTGCGATTTATTGGGATTCGCATTGCATTTCGCATTGCATTTCTCAAGAAACTATTCCAGTACACCAGTTAGATCCTTCAAGCGGGATAAATATAAATAATTGCTCAATTGGAACATTAAATATAAATTTGTCAACGGCCATGGCTCAACTCGTTGGAACTGATCTATGCGATAACGCGAGTTAAGCAACGTTGCGCGCGGGGAGTATTTGGATGGGTGACCGTCCCGAGAAACCCGCGTTGCTGTTGACTCTAAAAATCTAAAACGCAGGATCAGGGCGTAATGGCGGCATATGACCTTAGCAGTTGGTCCGCCAGGAAGCCAGAATAAAAAAAAAAAAAAAAAAAAAATAAAAAAAAAAAAAAAAAAAAAAAAAAAAAAAAATATAAATTTTGTTAAAGAATAGAAATATTGTTTCTAAGCAAAAAAATAAAGTGACAAATTTTATTAAATTGTGAGCCTTTCTTCTATCAAAAAAGTCTTTTGCGTTCTGTAGACAAAAAACACTCATTTCGCGTGTTGATAGTTGTCATGTAAATTTTAACTTTATATGACAGTTTTCGAAAAAATATAATTTTACATGTTAAAGGTCTATGTTTCGATGTCGCGGTCATTGCCCTATACGTGTCCGTCAGTACGGTGGTGTGGATAGCGATACGGAATTCGAATCTCACTCAAGCTAAACATTATATGAACTACTACACTGCGGCTCAGTGAGTGCGGACCCTGTACTGTAATTGGGATTAAGTTCCTGCTGTACAGCGTAACATAAATAAATAAATAAATAAAATATAAAATAAACACTTCTCTCACAAAATTCAGCCTCCAAGTCAACTTTTCAGGTCATCGTCAGAGGCTGTGAGACTTAGCCAAGTGTTTATTTTATATTTTATTAAAGCTAGTTTCACCAAGTGTATGGACGACAATTAATTTTGTCTTTGTTGTTATTTAAATTACTATTGCCTGTTCGACAGAACTTCTCATGTAATTTTATCGTTTGTTAGAGATCTTATTCTCTGCTGGCACAGTTCTTCGTCACACAGCTTCTTCGCGTGAACTTTGTTCTAGGTGAAGGAGTGGGTTATACCATACTGATGAGCTTTAATAAGAGCGAAACGCGTCTATGGTTACTAACTGTGCTGGCCAGCCTCTGACGATGCCCTCATAAGGTGACTTGGAGGCTGAATTTTGTCAGACTTAGCCAAGTGTTTATTTTATATTTTATTAAACCTAGTTTCACCAAGTGTATGGACGACAATTAATTTTGTCTTTGTTATTAAATAAATAAATATACAGTGAATATTTTAAGGGTGCATGCTACCTCATTGAATGGAACACAGCGCGATGTTAAGCACGTATGTATATATGTGATTGCTGTGACTTTGCCTATACAAACCAGCTTCACCTTCAAAGCTCACTTTCAAATTTTAATCGATCCCCATCGTGTCGAGAAGTTTTGAATTTAAATACCGCTTATAATAGCTTCTCAGACACCCTTCCATCAGAATCCGATTAAGGGCTTCTATCAATCATGGCGGTAAATACGAGCTAGGTAATAAATTCATGCTCCAGAAAATTGACAGTTGTGCGTTTACAATGGCGCGGTAATGGCGTGCATTCATCAAAGCTGGCCGCTGTCGACCACAGCTATTCAGTTGTCACTGGTCGTCATATTACAGCAGCTAGGACGAGGGCGATAGCCGATGGTCGCTGGTCATGGTACATCGTTGGTAGTATGGTATATACCGCGGACATTTTGCGCTTCGGTTGTGGTTCAATTTAGGGGATTAATTTGTTTTCTTGTGAGTGGTTGTTATTGATGTGACACATGTTTACATATTTGTACTGTTTTGACAAATGTTCTACAATAATTTTAAATCACATTCCATGAGACGTTCCGTTTATTCTCTGATATTCCTATTCAAATTAATACATAATTATATTAATATCAAAAGTATGAGCCGTTGGCACTTGGTGAAACATTATGAATAAGAATAAAGAATGTAGGCACTTGATGTAGTTTCACAAAATTATTTATTAACAATAAGTTGATCGATTTCGGCTTATTAGGCCATCTTCAGAACGTTGACTGATTAAAATACAAGTTACACACAGTTTATATTTATTTATTTATTTATTATTATTATTATTATTCTGGCTTCCTGGCGGACCAACTGCTAAGGTCATATTTATTTATTTATTTATTTATTTATTTATTTATTTATTTACAACCTTCCAACAGGATAACAAGTATCCCAATAACAGGAAGGTTAAAAAAAGCAAATACAAAAAAAATAGCACAGCGTGCTTACAATAAATAAACACATGGTCACAAAAATTAAATACAGAATTATGAAATTATAGACTACAGTAAATGTACATTCTTATATAAGTAATTTTTAAATTGTTGAAGACTAAAGTAAAATATATCTACTAGATCATCAGTTGAACTTTCAAAATCTTTATAGATGAGGCATAGCCTTTTTTTAATGATTTTGAAAGTTCAACTGATGATGTAGTAGATATATTTTACTTATAGTACAGAGATTAACGGTAAAGTTAATTTACAAAGATCTTAATAGTATCTCAATGAATAAATAATTTAGGGAAACTACATGAAGTGTCTACGTTCTTTATTCTTATTCATAATTATATTGATGATCCAGCATTACTAAACTGCATTAATTTCCATTACCCAGCCTTCAACACACGGTCTTCAAACACTTTCTACTTACCTAATGTTCATACAAACTCACTATATAAGTCACGCATGTAAACTTTATAACTCTGTACAATCGCAATTAGATATTTATGAAACAACAAAATTTATTAATAATCTAAATCATTTATATTAATTTTGGTTATATTTTTATAATAATACTCTGTAACTCTTTGTTAATTTTCTATTTTTATTTTTCCGGTACTTATGTATTTGAATATTTTTGTTCCTGTTTTTTTATTGGGCTCGTCTTATAGGGCAGTGTAATAGTAATAAATAAATAAATAATTATATAAATGATGTATTTTGTGTCGAACTGGTAAAATGGGATTCCTACAGTCGATAATTTTAAACACAAATTGATATGGAGTAGGTGGCTTAGTTGTATCGAGACCGACTAAAAATTGAGTACAAGGATTCGATTCCCATATTTAAATTGCGGCTCCCCCTCCACTAATATCTTTCGGGGCAGTTATTTGATGGCTGATGAACAGATATCTTAGTAGCCGTAGAAAAACTAAATATTATGTCCGAAGCTGCCTCCCTGTACTGTAATTAAGATTAAATTCCTGTTGTACAAAATAACAAATGAAAATAACATGATTAAATATTCATAGAACGAATGAAATAAATAAATAATTATATCATCACGCCTTTTATCAATTTTAATAAAATAATTTTAAATAGTAAAATACTTCAAATAAAACTTACAAAGTATATACTCGTAAAATAAATAAATATATCTTCACGCCTTTTATCCATTACTGGATGTGCCGTATAAGATCTCGATAAGTGAAATATTTATGAGCATGAAGTGCAATTACCATCCGTCAAATCATTCCCCTCAAAGATATTAGTTTTAGGGAGAGCCACAAGGGTAGTACAAATTATTTGTCGGCTGTGGGAATCAAACCCGGGTTCTCAAATCTATAGTTCAACTCGACAGCACTGAGTCATCTCCTCCATAGCAAATGGAAAATTCCAATTAATTCATTTTATCCTTTAAAAACATAAATATAACATCACGCCTTTTACCCATTACTGAGTGTGGCACTCTGCTTTAGCAGATCTCGGTAAGTGTTATATATCTTCGCGTGAAGTACGGTTACCAGCCGTTGTTAAACCACACCCCTCAAAGATGTTAGTGTTAGGAGAGCCACAGGGGTAGATTTAATTTGGTGAAAATTGTTTGTCAGCTGTGAGGATCGAACCAGGCCAACTCAATACACCTCTAAATAAAAGACCACTATTTATTTATTGTCTGCTATTTTCTTTTGTATATCCCAAAAACAAAATAAAACGAATGAATGAATCCTTTAAAAACAAGACGCTGCAATAAAAATAAACGAATACATGAATATTAGTAGAAGCAGGTAAAGTACATCTTCGTTACAATGGAAACGATGATTATTTTCAAGAAGTGAAGACGCCATTAAAACAAACGTTATTCTTCACAAAGTGGTTTCAGAAACCAGATATTACCATCGGCTAATGCAATTAAGTACGTTTCGTTTTCACATTATCTTCTAAGCTAGACGGAAGTTATTGCTTTGTAGTGAAAAGTGCAATGTGAGTAGATACTTTTCAAATATAACAAGATTATGTTATTATTAAAACTAATTGTCATAATAAAAGTTGAGTATCTCAGAATTTGTATGAATTTCAATTTAAATACCACAATTAGAATTAATATCCATTTGCATGACAGTTTCTTAAAGCTCTTCTTTAGCAAAGTTATAATTAATTTTAAATATCTTTATTTATACTTTCGTTGTACAAATACATTTTGGACCTATACTTTAAGCATCGAAATCACAGACCAAATAATTTATTTATTTATGTTACTCTGTACAACAAGAATTTAATCCCAATTACAGTACAGGATCCGCACTCACCGAGCCGCAGTGTGGATAGTTCATATAATTTTTAGCTTGAGTGAGATTCAAACTAGGGATCTCCGGATTCGAATTCCATGTTGCTATCCATACCACCGTACTGACGAACAAATTAAAATTATGTTAATGTACAATAAATAATATAAACGCCCTAAAAGAATAATGCTCCTGTTATTTAAGTAAGGATAAAATGTTCTAATTCTGTCCTGATTTTTGTATCATAAAAACGATCAAATTATCCCAGTCGTTACCAGCCTCAAGCAAATTTAAGAAATCCTTGATATTGAAGGATGTTTGGGAGGTATGACAAAATGCAACGAGACAAACGAAAATGTAGTAGAATATGTCTCATCTAATTCTAAAACTCCTGTGAATTTCAAACCGATTCACTAAGCCGTTAAAAATTTATTGCAATTTAAAGAAACTGTAATGGAAATAACGTAATAGATTTTTGTTAAAATGAACTAACCGGAAGTGATACATTACATGAAGCTACTAACAGTTTTTCTTGAACATAATTCTATTATTTTGATTTTAGAAATAAATTCTGCAAATAAAAGTTTTAGAGAATTAAATTCTGCGTCTAGCACATTAATAATTATTAAATTAGCTTTTTGTATAAGCGAGATATGTAAATTTAAAAATTATATATTTTTTGTTATTTGTAATTAAGTTTGCTATGGATTAGAACAAAAAATAAGAAAAATTTAAAATTTAATGTCAATGTCAAATTACGTCAAATATGTGCAATAAAAAATATCTATAGTTTAATACGCGTACAAGGAAAACATGTGGTGTCCACAAATTATTCACGAATTTCTAATTTTAAGTATTTGATGGATTTTGGTTGTGAGAAAAGAAAGAGTTTGTATGGAGGAAGTGTTAATGTGGTCGAAACGTGTATCGTGTGTCAGGATGAGAATGTTGACGGGTTCGTGCTACCCCATTTAATGGGATATAGCGTGATGTTATGTATGTATGTGTGTAAGTACTTTTGTCTCCGATTATACTTTCCGGACATCCTTAAGTATGTATGTAATGAAACCGAGAATAAGTTCTTGTTCTATTAGCAAAATAATTTGGATGTACAATGACTCAATATTACATTGTAACAAACTGAAAACTTCCACTGTTATAATCAATATTGTCTGCTGTTTTTCTACCGGAAATAATCTTTTATATTTTTTAAATCCCCATTTAATCCCTTATAAATTTTTCCCCAAACGATACACCCGTATATCATCGTGGCATTAGCACGATCATGTAAGACACGGTTTTAAAAACTTTAAACATATTCCTGCATTCAACAACGTTTCATTTTGTTTTAAAAAAACTGAAACCTATGTTGTCATTTGTTTAATCCGAGTGGATTGTTTTTATTTGATTTTTTAATGGTTTATCAAAGTGTATATATAGGTATAATTGATTTATGTATTTTGCATTGCCTTGTTTTCGTCATGGGATTATTTATATGAAACCGTTGAAAAATATGATGGATTGCATATGAAAAAAATTACTATTTTGTCAACCGGTATTAATTTTATTTTCAAACATGATTAATTTTTTTTTAATGACAGCCATGATATTTTTTAATTATCATCCTACATAATTTGTTTAATTACAATACTGTATCTTCAAACATAGAATCTAATTAATACATAAAAGAAATAAATATAGATATATCATCACGTCTTTTACCTATTACTAGGTGTGGCACTCTTTCGTAGCATATCTCGGTAAGTGATATATTTTTACGCGTGAATTGCGGTTACCAGTCATCAAATCGCGCCCCCCAAAGGCGTGGGAATCAAACCCGAGTTCTCAAATTTACAAGCCGACTCGATACCACTACCCCATATAAAAACAAAAATTTTGCGAATATGTCAGGAATAAATATATTAGTATGATACTAACAAGAATATATGCAACAAAAATAAAAAACGAAAGCGGAAACGATATAAATAAAATAAATAAATATATCATCACGCCTTTTACCCTTTATTGGGTGTAGCACTCTGCTGTAGCAGATTTCGGTAAGTGATATATCTTCACGTGAAGTGCGATTACCAGCCGTCAAATCACGGTCCCCAAAGATGTTAGTAGAAGACGAGCCACAGGGGTAAATTTAAATTTAAATTGGTGAAAATTGTTGTCGGTTGTGGGGATCGTACCAGGGTTCTCAAGATCCACAGGCCGACTCGATACCACTGAGCCACCTACCCCATAATACGGAAACTATATTAGAATAGAAAATATGAGACGAGATCTATAGAAAGATTGCGATAGCGTGAATCTCGCATAAAATATCGTTACAATCTCGTAATTTTATTTATCCAAAATTTTTAATTAAAGTTTTTTTAAATATCAAATCATATACATTGGTAAAGATGAATTTTACCTCATCAGATTTTGTACTTTTGTACTTAACAGGTAAGAAGTTAAAAAAATTAAATCGCTAACAAATTTTTTAAAATTTGCTTATAAGTCAAATCGGACATGACAATTTTAAAGCCGTTTAATTTTAATTTAAACGAGATTCTTGTGAGACTCTTACGCGAGAACGAGACGAGAGTCAGATCACGTGCATCACTATTTTGAACAGCTCGAGATTATCTGTTTACAAAAAAAATATTATTATTATTTCCTTCTTTTACAAACTTATTTGTACTTCGTACAACATAATATGCTATCAATGTTAGTATCAAAATCGCTAAAATACAGCTAATATTGAATTCAACCTGATGAAAACTTCAATCATGTTAACATAGTACCAACATAGCTTGTATGTATTTCTGTCGCCTTGGGCTCCCTTCAATAACTTCAAAACTAGATCAAGTACACACTGATAAATATAAACACAGACTTGTTGGAAACTGGTATCACCGATTGACACACGAGCTTATAGGGACATTTCACTCACGCTGATGTAGTAAATTTTATCTTACAGTACTGGTTTGTCTAGAATAAAGTTCTAAAACAGTTAGGTTCAAACTAAAATGAATGGAGATGCTGACATATAAGTGAAATATTATTGTTGTATTGATATAAATAGTAAGTAGATAGTTGTCATGGATTTAAATATTTTAGTCATATGTGAATAATAGCTGATTTTAGTCACTGGAAACGATTGCATAAAGTACATAAAAAATCTCTGCTGTATGATAATAGTTATTTTTGTGTTAAGTGCGCAAAATGAGTGTTTTTTTGTTGTTGCACGTGAGGATGTTACTCTTAGTCAAAACCGTAGGTCGAGACAAAAAAGTCATTCGAACACACAAAAAAACATAAATTTTGCCCACGAAATATAAACATTTTTTCTATAACTGTCAAAAAGAATAATACAATAATTATTGATTTATTTAAGTAAATTGAAGGAAAACAATCAACAATAATATTAATTTGATACTATTGATGTGTTGTTACTAATAGAACCTGACAAAAAATAATTTGGGAGCGTGCTCAAAATACTCATTTTGCGCACTAGGGTGCAAATACGCAAAATACGAGTTGTCATGGTAATGTAATTGATTAAAAAATCACGTACTTCGCGTATTGATATTACTGAAAAAATAACATTTTTGACAGTTGTAGAAAATTGTAGAAAATTCATAAAATGCGATTATTGTTTTCAGAATGATGTATTAATTACAGCTTACCAGGAATATAAATAAATATGAAAGGAAAACAGATCAATAAAATTATCTACCTACTGATTAATTTATTTTTTGAAAATATATTAATTCATCACGCCGTTTACCCATTACTAGTTACTAGATATCGTAGACTGCCATAGCAGATCTAGGTAAGCGATATATTATTTCACGTGAAGTGCTGTTACGAGCCGTCAAACCACGGCTCCCAAGGATGTTAGTGGAGAAGGAGTCACAGGGGTAGTTTTAACGTTGACGGCTGTGGAAACTACTAATAAGCCACCTACTCCATAATTTATTTTTTTTTAGTTAATATAAAATCGTGTAACACTGGAAAATATTCGATGCTAAATATATAAAATACAGAAATGCTTTGCAACTAATTTAGAAGACAGCAAAATATAAACGAAGCTACATCCAGTGAGAAAAAAATGACCAACATTTAAGTAAATAATTCCTTCACTCTTTCTGAAATATTCACCAGCCAAACATTTATATAATTCACGACCGAGTTTGAAGTCTCTATAAAAGTTCGATTAGTGCGAAACGTAAGGTTAAAAGCACGTTTCCTCGGACTTAAATACTTGTGTAAGCAACGTGTAAAATAAATCAATATTGACCGAACCCGCTCGTCAGTTCTCGGCCTCAAATAAATCAATAAATAGCGCTAAGAATCTGTGTCAGCCGCGACGAGGATGAAAATCAACGCGAAATGACGCCGCGGAACAGGGGGCAAGAAATAGAAAGCGGAAGTTGCTGATAGTTCACCCTTGTGCCAATTTTAAGAACGCACAATCAATTTCACTTTCGTTAATTTAAAGTTTCGATATTTGCTTTCAATTTAATCATTCATAACCAATTATAATTTGAAAATTTCTAGTGTGACAACTTCAAACTGGAATTTTAAATTACTATAAAATAAAAAACAACAAAGACAAAATTAATTGTCTTTAAATGCTCACTTGGTGAAACTAGGTTTAATAATAAAATATCAAAATAAACACTTGTCTAAGTCTCACAAAATTCAGCCTCCAAGTCACCTTATGAGGGCATCGTTAGAGGCTGGCCAGCACAGTTGGTCTATGGTTACCAACTGTGCTGGCCAGCCTCTGACGATGCCCTCATAAGGTGACTTGGAGGCTGAATTTTGTGAGACTTAGACAAGTGTTTATTTTGATATTTTATTATTATAAAATAAGATATCAGCAATATGATAAATGAAATACATTATGTATAAATACATCGGCAATGTTATACAGGGTTTTTAACAACTTATTAAAATAATTTTAATTATGAATTATGAAACAGAAAGATTCTTTCAAATTCACAAAATTAATTGCACATTACATATAGTCAACGATATTATTTCTAATATATAAATAATTAAATTATAATTATGGGATAAATGATTCAGTAGTATTGAGTCGACTTGTAGATTTGAGAACCCAGGTTCGATTCCACTGTCGACAAACAATTTTCACCATGTTAAAAATTTGAATTTGATTTTGACAGTATTTATTAAAATAATGCACAATAATAAATTGGTGGAGGTGCCGAAGCATTTGTAATTATTTCTTAAAACCCAGAAACTCTTGTTAAAGAACTGAGGATACTAACATACTAACTAATTAAACACAATCAGTAAATTTATAGTTTCACAAAATTTAGAGAAGGCGCAGTTTTACTATTTTGAATAAATAAGAGTGAAGCCGAATTCGATTTTCACAGCCGGCAGCCGATTTTAATCGCATTAAAATGATTGAATAGGTTAGGATGGCGTGATGATATTTATTAAGGTGATTCATGCATCTAATTGGGTTTGAAGTTGACATCTAAATACAGATATATTTTAAAACAAAATATGTTACTGTAAATAGAACATATTATTGTATATTGTGCATAGTTTTGAAGTTAAAGATTCAAAGTATTGTACTATATTTTACCGGTTTCAAGATATTAAACCTATGTTTAAATGCACAAAAGTAGGCTGGTAAGTAATAACTGTATTCTGTACGGTAATATTACCATACTGACTTGTCAAAACAGTCAAGAAAATGAAAATAAAACACAATGATAATATAACACTATTCATACAAACGGAACTCAAAACAACAATAATACAAAGATTACTTCTCCTGCTTATCATAATATATATTAATTGTACAGTCTTTCAAATTAGAGATGACCACGTTATGACGTTTAAATAAAAAAATTATTTATAAATATGATATAAAACAATTGTAACTATGGCGATAAATAAAAACATACAGACCACAGACTTACTTGATCACCTTCTAAAATAATGACAATGACGTTGTTATTCATAAAAGAATTGCAAAAAATTATGTTTATTTTTATTGAACAAACCACGGATGTTATGAGTCATAACAGACCTTAGATGTCTTAAAATCCTCGCTCTACCAGCTCGGATTTAAAACTGACATCTGCGGCTATTATGATACTCACAACTTTCCTAGGTATGATAATAGCTATAAAAATCTTAAATATATGCCTAGGAACAAGTGGATGAATATGATTGAAGGGTTGTTGCGTGAGCGAAAGATTCTGAGCGTGAAGAATAAACGAGCTTGTTTGAAAAGAATTATGAATGTGGTTGAAGCAAAAGTGGTGTGTCAGGATAGGAATGTTTGGAGAAAATTAATTGCGGGATAAATATGACGAATGAAGACAAGCGTATGATTCTTGATTTTAGATTCATTGGTTAGATGTTTCGAGTATTTACCTGCAATTGTGTGGAGACCATCTTCAGAAACAAGCGCAGTGTACAGGAGCGAATGGATGAATGTTTGTTGTGTGTTGATGGATTTTGGTTGTGAGAAAAGAAAGAATTTGTATGGAGGAAGTGTTAATGTGGTCGAATCGAGTATCGTGTGTCAGGATGAGAATGTTGACGGGTTCGTGCTACCCCATTTAATGGGATATAGCGTGCTGTTATGTATGTATGTATGTAAATAATATTTTTAAAAGATTTCAAAATATTGATTTAATTTCATAAAAACAGTTGGAAGAAAGATAATAAATTTATGGACAAGAACTGAAAACAAAACTTTAAGTTGTCGACTGTTGCCTCATCAATAAATAATTCTAATCCTTGATATTTTAAAACTAGTTATCGAAGTTTTGCAAAATTGTCACAATTTTCACCAAGTTAAAACTACCTCTATGGCAACCCCTCCACTAACATCTTTGGGACCGTGATTTGACGACTGATAGCCGCGCTTCGTTGAAAGAAATAAATCACTTACCGAGATCTGCTACAGAACAGTAATGGGTAAAAGACGTGACGATATATTTATATATGTTACAAAATTGTAGTTACGTAATAATCACCTGTTAAAAGGATTTAAATTTATAGATAAATTTCAGAAGTAAAAGTAATACAATTTTTAGTTTTTTATTTGCAAAATAATTTATAAAGGAACATTTGACAGGAAAGATAATTAATGTTAATTAATTTATTTAGTTATTTATTTGAATAATTTTTAATACAAAAAAAATAAACATTTATAAATGAAAAATATATATAATTTAAATGACTACATAAAACTTTAATGTAACTGCCACCAAAAATTTTAATCATTAATAAATAAAATGCAATATTTAATCGTTTTCCGTGCTAATAACGCTATCGCTGTTATTTCATCAGTTATAAATAATTAATAAATTAATAATTAAATTCGGATAATTTTAATCCAAACATGTTATTAAATTTATTGGCAATATTTTGCGAAAAGATTAATTAATATATTAGTTATTTATAATATAATAAAATTCAATCCGTTTTGTTGGGCTACTTTTTCACGCCAATATTTTAGATACATTTTCATTTTTATTTATCCTATTCGTTAATAGGTAATATATTATTACCTAATTTGTATGTACATTAATTCGTTGTTACTTAATGTATGTATTCTCCATAAAAATGTCATAAAACCGTCGATTAACTTTTACTAGTAAAATGTTTAGCTTTCGTCATAAAATTCACATTCGATTCATTAAGTAACCTCGTTTATGTTTTATTGATTGCTTAATATGCTGTGGATATCATTTCATGAAATAAACTTTTATATATGAACAAAGACAAGCGTTTTAAATAAAGCTATTATCAGTTAGTACTGTGGTGTGGATAGCAATATGGAATTCGAATCCGGAGATACCGAGTTCGAATTTCACTCAAGCTAAAAATTATATAAACTACTACACTGTGGCTCGGTGAGTGCGGACCCTGTACTGTAATTTGGATTAAATTCCTGTTGTACCGAGTAACACAAATAAAATAAAATAAAAATACATTAAATAAATAACTAAAATTATTTGTCTTACAGTTATCCCTTCTGAAAATATACAGGGTAATTTTATTAGAACACAAAAATAATTTTTCAAGTATTACGACATGAATTAACAGCCAATAGACACATTGTATTAAGCATGGTTCCCATGGTAATATAAAAATTACATGGACATTTTTCATTACTTGACTATCTAAGAAAAATTAATAAGTGGACATTTTTTCGTGTCAAAAATGTCAGATTGACATATAAAAATTGTTTTTTATTGTCAATTTTATTTATTTGATACAAGTTGCAATGGATATATTATTCTATTATAACTATGTAAATTTAAAATTTAGCGTCTCTGTTGTTTTGTCAGGTATTGTTATGTTGCTTAGTTACTTGTGAATTATGTTTGACAGAACTGTAATATTTGCATTCATTGGAATTAGAAGTATATAAAAGCCTAGAATATTATTATAATTTTAGGTAATATAGTTTTATTTAATAATTGTAACCTCTAATTGTTAATAATAATCTATTATTTTAGCAATCGTATAACTGTCTACTTCATTTGAGAATTACAACTATAATAAAATATAAAACCTAAATTATTTTGATTTTTTGTGTCGTTACGATTTTCTGCCCTCGAGCATTAATTCAAATCCGGGAATATTTTAATCGTACATTCCAACAACGTAATCTGCACTTGTGTTCCATTCGTACCGATTAATACATTGTATCAGATATCGTTAAGTGATATATTTCTCCGCGTGAAGTGTTAATGTGGTCGAATCGAGTATCGTGTGTCAGGATGAGAATGTTGACGGGTTCGTGCTACCCCATTTAATGGGATATAGCGTGATGTTATGTATGTATGTATGTGTGTGAAGTGAGGTTACCAGCTATCAAATCACTACCATCGAAGATGTTAATAGAGGGGGGACCACAGGGGTAGTTTTAACATGGTGGAAATTGTTTGTCGGCTGTGGAAATAGAACCGGGTTCTCAAATCCACTAACCGACTTGATACCACTGTGCCACCTACCCCGTTATTACGGAAATAGGAAATCAAAATATTATCGGCAATTAACATATCACTTGTTTTTCTTAACTCAATAAAACATGGGACCGAGTTACCTTTTATAAGGCTAGAACCAGCTTGTGGAATTTCATATGAAACAACCAAGCGAGAAATCAAAACGTACATAGTTTTTGCAATGGCATATAACTCACTGGAAGGATTCACCAGGTCAGCGATAAGCGAAGCTATTCCTGGATGACCCATCTAAGAAATGGACAGAATGCTTACTGGAGATGAGTAAACAAATTGTCAGACTTATAACATGTCATCTTACCGTTCTTTAGAGATCTTATTCTCTGCTGGCACAGTCCTTCGTCACCAGCTTCTTCACGTGAACTTTGTTCTAGGTGAAGAAGTAGATTATACCATACTGATGAGTTCTAATAAGAGCGAAACGCGTCTATGGTTACCAACTGTGCTGGCCAGCCTCTGACGATGCCCTCATAAGGTGACTTGGAGGCTGAATTTTGTGAGACTTAGACAAGTGTTTATTTTGATATTTTATTATTATTAAACCTAATTTCACCAAGTGAGCATTTAAAGACAATTAATTTTGTCTTTGTTGTTTTTTATTATAACAGGACTTGTAACGCGGCACTGTGGATGCATCTACATACACTGAGTCCAAGAGAAGAACCACTATTAGAGACTGTGGAGAAGAGGAAGAAACACCACTCCATTTGATATGTCACTGAGAAGCTTTTGTGACCAGGAGACACAGCCTCTTAGGAGCATCGAAATTGCACTCAAAGACGTTAAAAAATTAAATAGAATCTTGGACTTCGTTAAAGAAACAGGACTCCTCCTAAATGAGTAAAATTCATAGTGTACAATAGGGCAAAAGACCGCAGTACAGGGATAAAAGGATCAATTCTCGGAAGAATAATAATAAATCAATAAAACATTATATTCATTGTCAATTGGGAATGCAACTCAACTACTAGTAAGTAATAGTTACCAGGGATACAAACAAAACAGAAACTTGTCATATTGACAGTTGACAGAACGAATTTATTTTCAGTACGTATACGTTTTTTAATCATTTTAAGATGCAATCGTAGAAAAAATAATAACAGCAATTGGGAAAGCAACGCAACTACTAGTAAGCCAGCCCTAAACTTGAACTGCATTTTAGAAAGAAGCAACAAAGTGTGGTAGAATCCCACGTTAAAAAAGTCACCCAACACTGATTTTACTTTGAAATTGGGGAGTCCTCTGGACGTTAAACTTTTTTTTGTGTATCGTGGCGTCGCCTGATTTGCATTGCACTATGTCTTTCATTTAAGGTATAAGCAGGTTAGGCCAGCTCTTGCCAGAAACTGGGCGGAGTGTAGTGTATTGTCTTTATGTCTAAGGTGCATGGTCCGGCCTGGCGATTCTGTTCGGATATTGAATCATTATTATTCAATACTTAGCAGGATGTAAATAAACCAGGATTGGCTCTAGGGCCCGACATGTACCTCTAACAGAACAGAACAGAATAAAACATTGTATTTATTGTTACGTAAAATAAATAAATAAATATATCATCACGCCTTTTACCCATCACTGGGTGTGGCACTCTGCCTAAGCAGATCTCGGTAAGTGATTTTTTTTCGCGTGAAGTGTGGTTACCAGCCGTCAAATCACGGCCTCCAAAGATATTAGTGATGTAGGGGTCACAGGGGTAGATTTTAAATTGGTGAAAATTGTTTGTTGGCTATGGGGATCGAACCAGGGTTCTCAAGATCCACAGGCCGACTCGATACCACTGAGCCACCTACCCCATATATGTGACGTGTGTACGTTTTAACCAACCCGGTCTCATTATTATAATGAAAAAAAAAAACTATAATGTTTGACATATGTCAGTAAGTAGGATTGAATTCAATTTTCGAGTCAAAAATTATCTACTTAAATATTACAGGAATGTTTGATAAAAGAAAACAATTCTCCAGTTTATATATCTCATTTTCTATTAGAAATCTGTCGAATAAGTTCCAATTATTCCCAGTCTCTTGTTATATTATTACTGACAATACAGACTAAGTGATGATTTTAAAAGTAATCATAAAAAATAAATAGTTTCATTAGCATATTAATCGATTTCAGATAATGAATAATGAGGATAATTTCCTGTTGTAAGCAAAGAAATAAATAAAATTACTGGATAATTTATAAAGAAGACAAGTAGTTATTTTATCTGTCTATGACAAATTACTTTTTTGTTATCTTACAAAATCTTAAAGCTATTCAATATTCCATTGTCTATTAGTAGATTAAACCATGCAATTTCCTACAATAATTTATCGTCCTATTAATATCATTTTATTCGCTAAAATAACCCTAATACCCCGTAAATAACAGTCATCACTCGATTAGTGGATATAAATACAAAATAAATTACATTTATTTTGTAATAGGACCATCCAAACACCATTAAAAGTTGAAATAAATACAACTCTCGCATTTTTATGTAAATGACATAAAATAATAACTAAATTTTCAACGAAATTCTGACCAATCAGGACTGTTATCGGTGGCGACCACACGATAACTTCTAATTAATCATCATTAGAGAAGAAATGAAATAATAACGTTAATGACACGCAGTAAGCAAAAGGAAACGATTTTAATTGTAGAAATATGGAAATAAATATGTTGACTGTACCAAAGAGGCTTTGAAGTGATTGATTGGACAGAACTGTTTGATTTGGAAATCGGAAAATCTTATTTCATATTTAAATTTGGGTAAAGAAAGATTTGGAGCTTGTAAAATCCTAAGATTTTGTATTAATTTCAGTATTATTGGTTCATGGAAATTTTTTAATTATAAAGATATTTACTTTGGGTTTAAATTTAGTCTTTGCACAAATTTAAAATATGAAAAATAAATATGTACCCCGTTTTAACTAGCTTGGAAATTACGTTATTTTTTAAAATCAGAAAACCTATGTCAAATAAAATATGTATGTTGATGTACTTGATGGTGTGAGATTGTATGGAAGACCTAGGAAAAATTAAATGGATATGTTTGAAAGATTGTTGTTCGAACGAAAGATACAAAAATAAGGAAATGACAATATTACTGATGCAATATAGGAATCAGAATGGAATAATTTTCGGATGAGACATAGTTTGATATTACGTTATGTATGTATATTAATTAGGGATCGACCGATATATTTTTTTTTGTGGCCGATACCGATATACTCATATTCGATATCGGCCGCTACCAATATATGGGACATAAAATTTTGTTGTAAATTTTTTGCTGTATAAATGAGGTAAAAGTGATTTATAATGATATACTGGAATACTTTTGATGAAGTTACTGGTATGACGACAAGTAAATCAGTGTCATATAAGAAAAGTAATGATGATATGATGAATAAAATTGATGATGAGATTGAATTGTATAAGAAATTAGAAAAAATATCAAGAAATGAAGATCCTTTGACTTGGTGGGCGCAAAAAAAAAGACATTTTTCCATTGATGTATAAAGTTGCAATAATATATTTAGCACAACCGCCAAGTAGTGTTGCTAGTGAACAGCTATTTTCTTCAGCTGGAAATGTTTATGAAAGCGTAAGAATCAGCTACTCCGGAAAGAGCAGAAAGCTTAATTTTGTTACATTACAACTTGCCAAAACTTAACTTTAAATATTAATTTGTTTAACTTAGTGCGTAACTTTACTTCTACATTTTTAATGACTTTTTTGCTAAATTTTGAATAAGAATAAACTTGATTTGTTTTTTATTTAGTATTTCTGTTATAATTTCCTTAAAAAATCCTTAACAACTGAAGTATTAAGCAATTTTTAGGCCGATATCATGATTTACATATCGGCCGATACCGATGTCGGCCAAAAGGACCGATATGGCCGATATACCGATACCGATATCGGTATCGGTCGATCCCTCATATTAATGCTTCAACAAATAATAACTATTTGTATATCGAAAAAGTAAGACATTTCTTTCCGAAAATGTTGTTTCATTTTCCGACTTGAAGGTGAGAGATATAAAGCTCCTATGGAAAGAATGACAATGTCTTCACGAAATATAGAATTTTTTTTTTAATTACACTTGTGAAAATAACATTTCTCTTACTCAATTTAGTTGTGATAGTAACCGTTTCCCTCACAAGTGATGAGAGTATATAACAACTTTCCTCACTGGTGAGGCAAACAGTTACTATCACAACTAAATCGAGTGAGGGAAATGTCATTTGACATGGTGATCAAGGAAACGAGATATGCATACAACTCTTTTAATTTATATAAAACAATTATTATATTTCTTGTATCGCAAAGGTGAAAACTTAATTTTCAAGTTTAATGTTGTACAAAATAGTATGTAACTCACAACATTCGTTTTGCGATTAAACCCTTTCCTCGCTACTATTACAATATACTATTACCTGAAACTAACTGGAAAATAAACATTTGCCTAACCTTTAAGACTCAGGAAAGCTTTGCTTTGAATACCTAGTCAGGAAAATAACATATTTCCTGCCTAGGCAGGTAATGAAACAAACGTGAGTTGCTTAGCAACGTAAAATACTGACTGAATATATAAGTCAAATATTTCTTTTAATTTAAACTAATTTAAAATATTCTTACTGTTTCCAACGCTACCTACCTCACTTATTATCATTAAAAAATATTTTTCTACGATTGCTAAGAAAAGTTGACAATTATGATCTTATTTGTCATCGTAAAGTTGACGTTTTCAGGGAACAATCGAAAAATATCTTTGTCGCTCGTCTCCAATGGCAACACTCGAAAAAGATGTTAAATGCGCGCTTGTCAAATGGCAACGCGCGTAAAAGATTATTAAATGTGCGCTTATTTCAATAGTTACCAGGAATACAAATAAAACAGAAACTCATATTGACATTTGACAGAACGATTTTATTTTCAGTACCTATATGTTTTTTTAAAATTTGAAGGTGCAATCGTAGAAAAAATAACGTGTGTGTCACGAGCTTAAAGTGTTCCTCTTACACTATTACAATATTCATTATTTGTTTATAAGTTTCAGGTAAAATGTTATACGTAACACGTCAGTAAAGCGTCGTACAGGATTCGTAAGCTGTTTCAAGCTCGGCATGAAACTATCTACTCATCCTGTAATTGAACACTTTCCTGATTTTTTACATAAATAACTATTTATTTGTCTATAGCTTTTATTATCATAATCACTTTGTACAAAAAAAAATAGCGATTCCTTTGTTAAAATTATCATAGCTCCTCATTGATCAAAAGTAACACAATCTTGAACATTCTATGATCTTACTGCTATAGTAGTGTTAGTTCAACTAAGTAAACAATCGAACCAAGTTAATTCGTCTGGTGGTCAGTTAGCGAACTATTACACAACATTCCAATCCGGATCCGGATATTTACGAGTCTGCAAATGTACATAGCATACTACACGGATGGCAGCTTCTACCATCGTAACGTATGATCAGCTAATACTATTTTGGCATTCCAAATTGCAATCTATATAAATACAAGTACTCGTATTGTCATTTAATTTAGCGAGTCATGCTGCAGACTATTAGTAAATTATTTAAGGGGTAAGGCCACTCTAGACAAGGAAAAAAGGGTCATTTTCAAGATTTTTTTTAACGAAATCTAAACGTGCTGCCTAAAACTGTTTTTGGATCTTTATTTAGTGCTCTTTAAACTTTATTTAAAAATTTGTTTTAAAGATAATATTCAAAATTGTCGTCAGAAATTAAAAAAAAATGGCGACTCCTCTCGGCGCGTAGGGCAAATCGGGCGAAAACATTCCGGGAACAGCAATAGACCTGGATCAAAAAGGGATATGTTTTCTTAATCACTGATGTATACTTTAAAAAACTACGGGCTAGATTTTGAAAATTTTGATTTTTAACAAAATGGCGCACGTTTGAAAAAAAAAATTATTCGGAACTACATTTCTGTATAAAAACGACCATAAAAACGAATGAAGCACTTTAAAAAAGCCCCTGAAGTTTTTGAGTATTTTATATCTAGAATAAGAAATAAAAAGATTCAGCACGATCCATCAATTAGTATTTCAGATTTCTTTTCGCCAGATTTTGAAAATATGATTTCGAGAAAAACGCGTTTAAAGTTTCGAGTCATATATATTTATAAATACTAGTACTAATAGATATATGCTTTTTTCCCTCTGAAATACTTCCGCTCGGCATTTAAATTAATTGTCCCTTATTCCTAAGGGTTTAAACTATAATTTAAGCAAATAAAAAAAATGCATTTAAAAAAAAATTAGAGTGGCCTTACCCCTTAAGGTTTGAAAGTAGAATATTGCAGTTATATTGATTTGTTTCTCACAGTTAAGTAGCTGCATTTTATTGTTCTTGAAATTATTGAAATTATATGTTTCTAATTTGAAGAAATTGTAAACTTCTAGAGGTGAATTACTAAACACTAAAACATAGACCAAATTGCAGTCTTTAAGAAATTATTCAATATTGTCTGTGAAGAAATTTGTTGATCTGTTGAATTCTAATGAAAAAAATCGAAAAATATATTTAAAATGGGTGCTTATTTCAATAGTTACCAGAGATACAAATAAAACAGAAACTTGTCATATTGATAGTTGACAGAACGAATTTATTTTCAGTACGTATACGTTTTTTAATAATTTTAAGATGCAATCGTAGAAAAAATAATAACAGCAATGAAGAAAACAACTCAACTACTAGTAAGCTAGCTCTAAACTTGAACTGTATCTTAGAAAGAAGCAACAAAGTGTGGTAGAATACCACATTAAAAAAGTCACCCAACACTGATTTGGAGAGTCCTCTAAATCCGATAAGTCCGATAAATTAGTAGTCAGCAATTGGGAAAGCAACTCAACTACTAGTAAGCCAGCCCTAAACTTGAACTGCATTTTGGAAAGAAGCAACAAAGTGAGGTAGAATCCCACGTTAAAAAAGTCACCCAACACTGATTTTACTCTGAAATTGGGGAGTCCTCTGGACGTTAAACTTTTTTTTGTGTATCGTGGCGTCGGCTGATTTGCATTGCACTATGTCTTTCATTTAAGGTATAAGCAAGTCAGTCCAGCTCTTGCCAGAAACTGGGCGGAGTGTAGTGTATTGTCTTTATGTCTAAGGTGCATGGTCCGGCCTGGCGATTCTGTTCGGATATTGAATAATTATTATTCAATACTTAGCAGGATGTAAATAAACCAGGATTGGCTCTAGGGCCCGCCATGTATTTCTAACAGAACAGAACAGAACAGATGCAATCGTACAAAAAATAATGTGTATCACGAGCGTAAAGTATCTTTTAATTACAGTGTTAGAGTAACAAAGAATCACTTCACGCTCTTAATACATAAATAACAATTAAAAATTACTCTTTTCATTTTTAATCATACTTCGATCGTAACAAAAAATAGTATATACACCTTAGGAGAGAATTCTACTTTTCTCTCGGTATTTTGTAGCCCTTGAAGTTTGCCCTCTAGCTACAAATTGCACCCTCAAGAAAAATCATGCATTTCTCTCTCTAGATATATAATACATCCATACCTCGCTATACGGCCGCTCTTTATACGGCATTTCGCTATAACGGCTCTTTTCAATTAAAGCACGTTTTCAATTTACGGCCTAAAATGTTTCGTTATAACGGCAAAAAAACTTTTTTTCCCATTGAATTTGTATTAGAATAATTGAATTCCTTATACGGCTTTTCGCTTTGCGGCCAAGTTTCGTAGAACGTATCTAGGCCGTAAAGCGAGGTATAGGTGTACACTATTTGGTGTGCCGTCGAATTAAGTATAGTAATGTATCATGTGAAACAAAAAAGATTGAAAACCTGATTTACAATTATGTACAATTTTTCAGTCTGCGTGCCTGACTATAGATATTACAAGATCTTAATATAGGTTTTAAAGATTGTGATTAAACACAATCATTATGAAGTTATAAACTTTGTAAACATCACATGTCAAATAAAAAATTCTGATGTGGACACCACATGACTTCCTTGTATGCATATTAAACTGTAGATATTTTTTTTTCCACATATTAAATCTTGTATTTTTTGTTCTAATCCATAGCAAACTTAATTTTTTTTAAATCTAAAAATATATAATATTTAAATTTAGATATCTCGTTTATGCAAAAAGCTAATTTAAAAATTCTTAATGTGCTAGACGCAGAATTTAATTCTCTAAAACTTTTATTTGCAGCATTCATTTCTAAAATTAAAATAATACCATTTTTTTCAAGGAAAACTGTTAGCAGCTTCATGTAATGTGCCACTTCCGGTTAGTCTATTTTAACCAAAATCTATGATGTTATTTCCACTGATATGGTAGTCTTATATACCAAATTTGGAAAGTTTTAAATTATAGTTGAATATAGTTTTTCATGAAAATCTATTATAGGCTTCAAGTAAACTACAACTTCCGGTAGTTGTATAATGACCAAAAAGGGAGGTGCACAACTAGATGTTATAACAGTCCCAAATATAAAGTTTCAATTTTCTACGGCTTATCATTTTTGAGTTATGCGAGATACATACGTACGTACGTACGTACAGACGGCATGACGAAATTAGTCAAAATGGATTCAGGGAGGGCCAAAATACCTATTTCCGTTGAAATTTTCACGATTACAATACTTTTTTTACTTCGTACAAGGAAGTAAAAAACACCAAATTGCTTATGAAAATATTATACATACTACCACACCATATTTCATACAGATTATCGCTTTTAATTTCACAAATTAGAAATATTAATTAAAGTAATAATGTATATTTTATTTGAAGATCTAAATAAATTCTGATGCGTTTGAAACCCAGGAGTATAAA